>JAMKCF010000007.1:0-600000 GCA_023634235.1 Pisaster brevispinus
CCTAACCCTAACCCTAACCCTAACCCTAACCCTAACCCTAACCCTAACCCTAACCCTAACCCTAACCCTAACCCTAACCCTAACCCTAACCCTAACCCTAACCCTAACCCTAACCCTAACCTAACCCTAACCCTAACCCTAACCCTAACCCTAACCCTAACCCTAACCCTAACCCTAACCCTAACCCTAACCCTAACCCTAACCCTAACCCTAACCCTAACCCTAACCCTAACCCTAACCCTAACCCTAACCCTAACCCTAACCCTAACCCTAACCCTAACCCTAACCCTAACCCTAACCCTAACCCTAACCCTAACCCTAACCCTAACCCTAACCCTAACCCTAACCCTAACCCTAACCCTAACCCTAACCCTAACCCTAACCCTAACCCTAACCCTAACCCTAACCCTAACCCTAACCCTAACCCTAACCCTAACCCTAACCCTAACCCTAACCCTAACCCTAACCCTAACCCTAACCCTAACCCTAACCCTAACCCTAACCCTAACCCTAACCCTAACCTAACCCTAACCCTAACCCTAACCCTAACCCTAACCCTAACCCTAACCCTAACCCTACCCTAACCCTAACCCTAACCCTAACCTAACCTAACCTAACCTACCCTAACCCTAACCCTAACCCTAACCCTAACCCTAACCCTAACCCTAACCCTAACCCTAACCCTAACCTAACCCTAACCCTAACCCTAACCCTAACCCTAACCTAACCCTAACCCTAACCCTAACCCTAACCCTAACCCTAACCCTAACCCTAACCCTAACCCTAACCCTAACCCTAACCCTAACCCTAACCCTAACCCTAACCTAACCCTAACCCTAACCCTAACCCTAACCCTAACCCTAACCCTAACCCTAACCCTAACCCTAACCCTAACCCTAACCCTAACCCTAACCCTAACCCTAACCCTAACCTAACCCTAACCCTAACCCTAACCCTAACCCTAACCCTAACCTAACCCTAACCCTAACCCTAACCCTAACCCTAACCCTAACCCTAACCCTAACCCTAACCCTAACCCTAACCCTAACCCTAACCCTAACCTAACCCTAACCCTAACCCTAACCCTAACCCTAACCCTAACCCTAACCCTAACCCTAACCCTAACCCTAACCCTAACCTAACCCTAACCCTAACCCTAACCCTAACCCCTAACCCTAACCCTAACCCTAACCCTAACCCTAACCCTAACCCTAACCCTAACCCTAACCCTAACCCTAACCCTAACCCTAACCCTAACCCTAACCCTAACCCTAACCCTAACCCTAACCCTAACCCTAACCCTAACCTACCTAACCCTAACCCTAACCCTAACCCTAACCCTAACCCTAACCTACCCTAACCCTAACCCTAACCCTAACCCTAACCCTAACCCTAACCCTAACCCTAACCCTAACCCTAACCCTAACCCTAACCCTAACCCTAACCCTAACCCTAACCCTAACCCTAACCCTAACCCTAACCCTAACCCTAACCCTAACCCTAACCCTAACCCTAACCCTAACCCTAACCCTAACCCTAACCCTAACCCTAACCCTAACCCTAACCCTAACCCTAACCCTAACCCTAACCCTAACCCTAACCCTAACCCTAACCCTAACCCTAACCCTAACCCTAACCCTAACCCTAACCCTAACCCTAACCCTAACCTAACCCTAACCCTAACCCTAACCCTAACCCTAACCCTAACCCTAACCTAACCCTAACCCTAACCCTAACCCTAACCCTAACCCTAACCCTAACCCTAACCCTAACCCTAACCCTAACCCTAACCCTAACCCTAACCCTAACCCTAACCCTAACCCTAACCCTAACCCTAACCCTAACCCTAACCCTAACCCTAACCCTAACCCTAACCCTAACCCTAACCCTAACCCTAACCCTAACCCTAACCCTAACCCTAACCCTAACCCTAACCCTAACCCTAACCCTAACCCTAACCCTAACCCTAACCCTAACCCTAACCCTAACCCTAACCCTAACCCTAACCCTAACCCTAACCCTAACCCTAACCCTAACCCTAACCCTAACCCTAACCTAACCCTAACCCTAACCCTAACCCTAACCCTACCCTAACCCTAACCCTAACCCTAACCCTAACCCTAACCCTAACCCTAACCCTAACCCTAACCCTAACCCTAACCCTAACCCTAACCCTAACCTAACCCTAACCCTAACCCTAACCCTAACCCTAACCCTAACCCTAACCCTAACCCTAACCCTAACCCTAACCCTAACCCTAACCCTAACCCTAACCCTAACCCTAACCCTAACCCTAACCCTAACCCTAACCCTAACCCTAACCCTAACCCTAACCCTAACCCTAACCCTAACCCTAACCCTAACCCTAACCCTAACCCTAACCCTAACCCTAACCCTAACCCTAACCCTAACCTAACCCTAACCCTAACCCTAACCCTAACCCTAACCCTAACCCTAACCCTAACCCTAACCCTAACCCTAACCCTAACCCTAACCCTAACCCTAACCCTAACCCTAACCCTAACCTAACCCTAACCCTAACCCTAACCCTAACCCTAACCCTAACCCTAACCCTAACCCTAACCCTAACCCTAACCCTAACCCTAACCCTAACCCTAACCCTAACCCTAACCCTAACCCTAACCCTAACCTAACCCTAACCCTAACCCTAACCCTAACCCTAACCCTAACCCTAACCCTAACCCTAACCCTAACCCTAACCCTAACCCTAACCCTAACCCTAACCCTAACCCTAACCCTAACCCTAACCCTAACCCTAACCCTAACCCTAACCCTAACCCTAACCCTAACCCTAACCCTAACCCTAACCCTAACCCTAACCCTAACCCTAACCCTAACCCTAACCCTAACCCTAACCCTAACCCTAACCCTAACCCTAACCCTAACCCTAACCCTAACCCTAACCCTAACCCTAACCCTAACCCTAACCCTAACCCTAACCCTAACCCTAACCCTAACCCTAACCCTAACCCTAACCCTAACCCTAACCCTAACCCTAACCCTAACCCTAACCCTAACCCTAACCCTAACCCTAACCCTAACCCTAACCCTAACCCTAACCCTAACCCTAACCCTAACCCTAACCCCTAACCCTAACCCTAACCCTAACCCTAACCCTAACCCTAACCCTAACCCTAACCCTAACCCTAACCCTAACCCTAACCCTAACCCTAACCCTAACCCTAACCCTAACCCTAACCCTAACCCTAACCCTAACCCTAACCCTAACCCTAACCCTAACCCTAACCCTAACCCTAACCCTAACCCTAACCCTAACCCTAACCCTAACCCTAACCCTAACCCTAACCCTAACCCTAACCCTAACCCTAACCCTAACCCTAACCCTAACCCTAACCCTAACCCTAACCCTAACCCTAACCCTAACCCTAACCCTAACCCTAACCCTAACCCTAACCCTAACCCTAACCCTAACCCTAACCCTAACCCTAACCCTAACCCTAACCCTAACCCTAACCCTAACCCTAACCCTAACCCTAACCCTAACCCTAACCCTAACCCTAACCCTAACCCTAACCCTAACCCTAACCCTAACCCTAACCCTAACCCTAACCCTAACCCTAACCCTAACCCTAACCCTAACCCTAACCCTAACCCTAACCCTAACCCTAACCCTAACCCTAACCCTAACCCTAACCCTAACCCTAACCCTAACCCTAACCCTAACCCTAACCCTAACCCTAACCCTAACCCTAACCCTAACCCTAACCCTAACCCTAACCCTAACCCTAACCCTAACCCTAACCCTAACCCTAACCCTAACCCCTAACCCTAACCCTAACCCCTAACCCTAACCCTAACCCTAACCCTAACCCTAACCCTAACCCTAACCCTAACCCTAACCCTAACCCTAACCCTAACCCTAACCCTAACCCTAACCCTAACCCTAACCCTAACCCTAACCCTAACCCTAACCCTAACCCTAACCCTAACCCTAACCCTAACCCTAACCCTAACCCTAACCCTAACCCTAACCCTAACCCTAACCCTAACCCTAACCCTAACCCTAACCCTAACCCTAACCCTAACCCTAACCCTAACCCTAACCCTAACCCTAACCCTAACCCTAACCCTAACCCTAACCCTAACCCTAACCCTAACCCTAACCCTAACCCTAACCCTAACCCTAACCCTAACCCTAACCCTAACCCTAACCCTAACCCTAACCCTAACCCTAACCCTAACCCTAACCCTAACCCTAACCCTAACCCTAACCCTAACCCTAACCCTAACCCTAACCCTAACCCTAACCCTAACCCTAACCCTAACCCTAACCCTAACCCTAACCCTAACCCTAACCCTAACCCTAACCCTAACCCTAACCCTAACCCTAACCCTAACCCTAACCCTAACCCTAACCCTAACCCTAACCCTAACCCTAACCCTAACCCTAACCCTAACCCTAACCCTAACCCTAACCCTAACCCTAACCCTAACCCTAACCCTAACCCTAACCCTAACCCTAACCCTAACCCTAACCCTAACCCTAACCCTAACCCTAACCCTAACCCTAACCCTAACCCTAACCCTAACCCTAACCCTAACCCTAACCCTAACCCTAACCCTAACCCTAACCCTAACCCTAACCCTAACCCTAACCCTAACCCTAACCCTAACCCTAACCCTAACCCTAACCCTAACCCTAACCCTAACCCTAACCCTAACCCTAACCCTAACCCTAACCCTAACCCTAACCCTAACCCTAACCCTAACCCTAACCCTAACCCTAACCCTAACCCTAACCCTAACCCTAACCCTAACCCTAACCCTAACCCTAACCCTAACCCTAACCCTAACCCTAACCCTAACCCTAACCCTAACCCTAACCCTAACCCTAACCCTAACCCTAACCCTAACCCTAACCCTAACCCTAACCCTAACCCTAACCCTAACCCTAACCCTAACCCTAACCCTAACCCTAACCCTAACCCTAACCCTAACCCTAACCCTAACCCTAACCCTAACCCTAACCCTAACCCTAACCCTAACCCTAACCCTAACCCTAACCCTAACCCTAACCCTAACCCTAACCCTAACCCTAACCCTAACCCTAACCCTAACCCTAACCCTAACCCTAACCCTAACCCTAACCCTAACCCTAACCCTAACCCTAACCCTAACCCTAACCCTAACCCTAACCCTAACCCTAACCCTAACCCTAACCCTAACCCTAACCCTAACCCTAACCCTAACCCTAACCCTAACCCTAACCCTAACCCTAACCCTAACCCTAACCCTAACCCTAACCCTAACCCTAACCCTAACCCTAACCCTAACCCTAACCCTAACCCTAACCCTAACCCTAACCCTAACCCTAACCCTAACCCTAACCCTAACCCTAACCCTAACCCTAACCCTAACCCTAACCCTAACCCTAACCCTAACCCTAACCCTAACCCTAACCCTAACCCTAACCCTAACCCTAACCCTAACCCTAACCCTAACCCTAACCCTAACCCTAACCCTAACCCTAACCCTAACCCTAACCCTAACCCTAACCCTAACCCTAACCCTAACCCTAACCCTAACCCTAACCCTAACCCTAACCCTAACCCTAACCCTAACCCTAACCCTAACCCTAACCCTAACCCTAACCCTAACCCTAACCCTAACCCTAACCCTAACCCTAACCCTAACCCTAACCCTAACCCTAACCCTAACCCTAACCCTAACCCTAACCCTAACCCTAACCCTAACCCTAACCCTAACCCTAACCCTAACCCTAACCCTAACCCTAACCCTAACCCTAACCCTAACCCTAACCCTAACCCTAACCCTAACCCTAACCCTAACCCTAACCCTAACCCTAACCCTAACCCTAACCCTAACCTGAGTAGCTAGATATGTAGCGCATTTGCATATTTCCCTGACGGATTGCGCATATGTAGCCTCCAAAAAGCTACACCATCTAGCCTCCGAGGAGCTAGATATGTAGCCCTTTTGCAATTTTTCCTGACGGATTGCGCATATGTAGCCTCCAAAAAGCTACACCATCTAGCCTCCGAGGAGATAGATATGTAGCCCTTTTGCATATTTCCCTGATGGATTGCGCATATGTAGCCTCCAAAAAGCTACACCATCTAGCCTCCGAGGAGCTAGATATGTAGGCCTTTTGCAATTTTCCCTGACGGATTGCGCATATGTAGCCTCCAAAAAGCTACACCATCTAGCCTCCGAGGAGCTAGATATGTAGGCCTTTTCTATTTTCCCTAACGGATTGCGCATAATATGTAGCCTACAAAAAGCTACACCATCTGGCCTCCGAGGAGCTAAATATGTAGCCCTTTTGCAATTTTCCCTGACGGATTGCGCATATGTAGCCTCCAAAAAGCTACACCATCTAGCCTCCGAGGAGCTAGATATGTAGCCCTTTTCTATTTTCCCTGACGGATTGCGCATAATATGTAGCCTACAAAAAGCTACACCATCTGGCCTCCGAGGAGCTAAATATGTAGCCCTTTTGCAATTTTCCCTGACGGATTGCGCATATGTAGCCTCCAAAAAGCTACACCATCTAGCCTCCGAGGAGCTAGATATGTAGCCCTTTTGTATATTTCCATGACGGATTGCGCATATGTAGCCTCCAAAAAGCTACACTATCTAGCCTCCGAGGAGCTAGATATGTAGCCCTTTTGCAATTTTCCCTGACGGATTGCGGATATGTAGCCTCCAAAAAGCTATACCATCTAGCCTCCGACTAGCTAGATATGTAGCCCTTTTGCAATTTTCACTGACGGATTGCGCATATGTAGCCTCCAAAAAGCTACACCTTCTAGCTTCCGACTAGCTAGATATGTAGCCCTTTTGCAATTTTCCCTGACGGATTTCGCATATGTAGCCTCCAAAAAAGCTACACCATCTAGTCTCCGAGGAGCTAGATATGTAGCCGTTTTGCAATTTTCCCTGACGGATTGCGCATATGTAGCCTTCCAAAAGCTACACCATCTAGCCTCCGTGGAGCTAGATATGTAGCCCTTTTGCAATTTTCCCTGACGGATTGCGCATATCGTCACCGTTTTCACGAAGGGACAATATCGTAAAAAATCGATAAAAAACTAATTTTGATTTTTTTGGTGGTTTCCTTTTAGTTTAACGGTATCTAACAATTCACTAATTTATAGACCTAAAAGTCGTTTAATTATGCTAAGATGGTGAAAGACAAAAACCTCAAGAACCTGGAATTGCGTTTTCACGAAGAGCCAAAATCCTTTTTGTGCGTTCAAGACACGGCTGGCACAGCGCCAAATACGAGTGCTCCGGCTTTTTGCGGTTTCACGAAGTGTCAAAACCATTGACCTACTATGTTTTACGCGCGCGCCCCAAACGTCCAAAACTTGTTTTTTGCGGTTTCACGAAGAGCCAATTTGTGTATTGCTCTAACGCGTGGTTTTTTCCCCTGGCACAGCGTAAAAAGTAAGTGCTCCGGCTTTTGCGTTTTCACGAACAGCCAATTCGTTTAAACACGAGGCGCTGCACACAGACCACGTTTTGCACAGTTTTCACGAAGAGAACATTTTGTTAATTGAACCGTTAGGGACAAAATTGGAAACAGATTTGTGTGATTTAGGATCTCTACTTTCCTGATATGTAAAAATTTCAAAGATTAAATAGCGAAAAGTCTACCAACCAATGATTTCAAAATCAGCATAACAAACGCGGTTTTCTCTCAACATGCATTTTTGGCTGCATGGGACAGATTGTCCCTTCGTGAAAACGGTGACGATATGTAGCCTTTCAAAAAGCCCTTTTGCAATTTTCCCTGACGGATTGCGCATGTGTAGGCTCCAAAAAGCTACACCATCTAGCTTCCGACTAGCTAGATATGAACCCCTTTTGCAATTTTCCCTGACGGATTGCGCATATGTAGCCTCCAAAAAGCTACACCATCTAGCCTCCGAGGAGCTAGATATGTAGCCCTTTTGCAATTTTCCCTGACGGATTGCGCATATGTAGCCTCCAAAAAGCTACACCATCTAGCCTCCGAGGAGCTAGATATGTAGCCCTTTTGCAATTTTCCCTGACGGATTGCGCATATGTAGCCTCCCAAAAGCAACACATCTAGCCTCCGAAAGCTACATGTAGACTTTCCTCAGTAAAACGGCTACATATCTAGCCTCGAAAAATACATGCCGCCATTGTTTCGGTAAAAGGGTTACACATGTAGCCTTTCCTGAGTAAAACGGTTACATATCTAGCCTCTAAAATCTACATGCGCCATTGTTTCGGTAGAAGGGCTCCACATCTAGCCTTCGAAAGCTACATGTAGCCTTTCCTCACTAAAACGGCTACATATCTAGCCTCCAAAAAATACATGCCGCCATTGTTTCGGTAAAATGGTTACACATGTAGCCTTTCCTGAATAAAACGGCTACATATCTAGCCTCTAAAATCTACATGCCGCCATTGTTTCGGTAGAACGGCTCCACATCTAGCCTCCGAAAGCTACATGTAGCCTTTCCTCAGTAAAACGGCTACATATCTAGCCTCCAAAAAAATACATACCGCCGTTGTTTCGGTAAAATGGTTACACATGTAGCCTTTCCTGAGTAAAACGGCTACATATCTAGCCTCTAAAATCTACATGCCGCCATTGTTTCGGTAGAAGGGCTCCACATCTAGCCTCCGAAAGCTACATGTAGTGTCACAGCTTACCCCGCAAGGCAGCCACGACTGAAAGATTTCACCGCAAACTCAAATAAATGCAGACAGGTGACACCAGAGAACTACATATGTACACAAACTAGTTACCCATTTAATATATACATGTCTCTCAAGCCTCCACTAATTGTGGTCTATTTTACAAATCAATATTAACTTAAATCCACATCAATGGAAGACCTAGTAATTTTATCAATACCTGTTTCAAAAAGGCCCGTCCAGGTTAAAGGGTCCTAATAAATAATGAATATGCTGTGTCAACTTTCTGCTAACACAAAACTCTATCAATAACGGAAATGATTTAATTGGGTAACGTACCCATTTCAAAGCTCAATGGCAGAAACCATAACGCTTAAAAATACCTTGATTGGCAATATTACATATATATATTCAAAATATGCCTCAGTCACTGTAATGAAGCTATAGAGTATTCTCTGCTCTATAAAAGCTATCTAATTTGTCACAGTGATGATGTGAAGTCTACTGGGACTACTGACAATGATGTTTCTATTTAAATATATTATAATGCAAAAATGGATCAATCGTATTCAAAGACAACAATTAATCAAAATATTGGTAGTTGTCTTTTAAACTATTCTTCCGGCATAAATGTGCCACATTCGGGCACGCAGAGTATTACAATAAAAAGCAAAAGAAAAACAGTCCAACCAAATTATAGGGTTCTTCTTTCCGCTCCACGAAGGCGTTTACAGCTATAGCTCTACCTCACAGGACTACCTCTGTAGCCAATATAATAATGTTCTCTGATTCCAGTCGCTGCGAAATCGGTTCAAAGTTCACATAAACTGATGCGCCCTCTGCTGCTTGTAGCAACCCGTGATCATTGGACTGGGACGTCTTTAATCGGCCGACACTCAGTCTGGCGTTTCAAACATTCACCAAGGGTGAAAACCATGGTTTTCCATCATAGCGTTTCTCTTGGAGTTCAGATCCCATGCAGTGTTGACTCACTCCAACCAATTTGCCTTAAAATACAGCAGCCTGAAAATCTGCTCTGATTTTAGCAATGGCAGCAAAATCACATAGCAAAAACCAACACCCAACGCAAAAAGTCTGACTCTGGATCTAACATTTGGATCACATCCTCTCTCGATCCAAGACACAGCAAGAATGAATCCACTCTACCTAAAACACCACTAGCATAACCTCACTCTCGCTGACCGCACCCATCTACCCAACATACCTCAAAAATCTCCCATTCAAAACTTCATACCCCAACGGAACATAATACTCTAAGGAATTTCTGAGGGATAACTGACCACTGCAGACCAAATAAGGTAAGGCATTTACATAATAACAAAAGGACTGAATACTTACCTACTGGGGAGCTGGCTACTAGAATATTCATGAGGCACAGTTAAACTTTTATTAAACTCACAACTACTGAAGAGGAAAGTTATTAATTCACATGTGTCCATGAGGTTAAATTCTGACAATGCCTCCCTTCTTAAGAAAAAAATTGGTAGGCAAAATGCATTCAATTTTTTTTTTCTCAGAATTTGAAATTTACAAACTTCGAAAGCTTTACAATTATTTACAATCCTTTGGAGACCCGACAAGCTACACATCATACATTGTGGGTGAACTTACATCTTCACTTCACTTCCAGTGACTAAGTTGACACACGACTGAGATAGTCAGCACCCACATTCTCACCACCTTTTATTGACTCAATCCTAAAGCGGTAGGGTTGAAGCGTCAATGCCCATCTGAGAATACGGCCATTGGCAACTTTGGCATGTTGAAGATATGTCAAAGGCTGATGGTCGGTTTGCAACACAAATTCTCGACCGTATAGGTACGTTTGGAACTTCTGTATGGCCCACACAATGGCGAGACATTCTCGTTCTATGGTGGAGTAGGCCCTCTCTCTCTGAAGGAGTTTTCTGCTGGCATACGCCACAGGGAAATTCTTTTCACTGTGCTTTTGAAGGAGAACCGCTCCAATTCCCACATCTGAGGCATCCGTCTGTAACAAAAATTGTTGTTGACAATCTGGTAGACGTAGCACAGGAGCAGTAGTTAGCCTTGCTTTTAACGTTTGAAATGCAAATTCCTGACTGGTTTCCCAAACAATGTGGTTAGGTTCCAGCTTCTTGGTTCTGTCTGTCAAAGGTACAGCAATGGCGGCATAATTGGGGATGAATCTACGATAATACCCTGTAAGTCCCAGAAATGACCTTAACTGCTTCTTTGTTTTTGGCCGAGGTGCATTTTGGATGGTTGTTAGCTTGTCTGGTAGCGGTTCTAGCTGTCCTCGTCCAACTACATGTCCTAGGTATTCAAGCTTATCAAAACCAATGTAGCATTTGGATGGACGGGCTGTAACGCATGACTGTGCTAATCGCTGAAACAAACTCTCAAGAGTTTTCAAATGCTCTTCCCAAGTTTTCGTATGGACCAAAATGTCATCAATGAAATTATCCACATTGGACATACCTCGAAGCATTACTCGCATCATCCGGCTGAAAGAAGCTGGCGCATTGATTAACCCAAATGGCATTGTACAAAATTGATATAAACCGTCTGGCGTTATAAAAGCTGTCTTCTCTTTGGCAGTCTCATGGAGGGGAATTTGCCAGTATCCCTTACTGAGGTCTAGTTTGGTGAAAAACATATCAGAGGAAAGCTTGGCAAATATTTCTTCAGGGTCTGGCATCGGTTCAGCATCAAACACAGTAACTCTATTTAGTCGTCTAAAGTCAATGCAGAATCTTTGGGACCCATCTTTCTTTTTCACTAAGACGATAGGTGAAGCATATGGTGACTCTGCCATCTCTATAACTCCCATCTCTAACATGGATTTGACTTCAGTCTTCACTGTTTCTCTTAGTGCATGTGGAAGTGGGTATGGTTTAGAACGCACTGGATCTGATGAAATGAGTCTGATTTCATGCTTCGTTAGAATTGATCTACCAGGAAGATCAGTAAGTACAGAACAAAATTTCTTCAGCAACTCTCTCACCTCACTAGTCTGATCTGCAGATAACCCTTTGTGCACATTGACATCTTCAATGGTTTCTTTTGCTGTTAAATTTGGTAAGCGTAGCTGGTCATCATCTGTTGTCATCATCTCCACATTATCAAGATCATCTGGCTCTGGTTCTGACTCAATCACGGCCGTGGACACTACATCTAGTAAACATGTTGGTAAGACATTATTAACAAGACAAGAATCTACTAAATTTGTTGTTTGTGTTCGTTCAACATAGAGTTTCAGTAAATTGATGTGGAATGTCTTTGTTCTGGTGACCAGATCAATTCTGTAATCATACTTACCAATCTGCTTTAAGACAGTGTATGGACCCTTCCAATGTAACAAAAGCTTGTTGTTGTCTGTTGGCAAAAGAAGTAAAACCTTGTCCCCTTCTTTCAGTTGTCGTGGTCGTGTCTTCCTGTCATAGTATTTCTTGTATCTGGTTGTTGATTTCTTAAGTTCTTCTTGAGCTAGCTTGCAGGTCGCCTCGATGCGTTCTCTTAAGTCAAGCACATACTCGTAAGTTGTCTTCACCTCTGTCGTTTCTACATCGTCTGTCCATAGCTCCTTGAGAATTGTCATGGGACCTCTCACATTGCGACCATAGAGAAGGTCGAATGGCGCAAACCCAAGACTGGACTGGGGAGTTTCCCTATAGGCGAAAAGTAAAGGCCCTATATACCTGTCCCAATCCTTTGGCTTCTCAGCACAGAGGCGTTTTAACATCTGTTTCAGACTACCATTAAATCTCTCCACAAGGCCATTGCACGATGGATGATATGGTGTGGTGGTTAATTGACGTATAGACAGTAATCGACTGACTTCCTTCATGACACCCGAAGTAAACTGTGTCCCTTGATCAGTCAAAATCTCCCTTGGAATTCCTACCCGTGTAAATATATCTACTAGTGCCTCTGCAACTCTGTGTGCTTCAATGCTCTTCAGTGGTACCGCTTCAGGGTATCGTGTTGCATAGTCCACCATGGTCAAAATAAATCTATTTCCACGGTCTGTCACTGGTGCAATTGGACCAACTATGTCCACAGCAATACGCTGAAATTGCTCATCAATAAGTGGCATAAGATCTAGCGGCACTTTGGTTACCTTGCCTTTCGGAATAGTGCGTTGACAAATGTCACATGAGCGACAGTAACGTTGGATATCTGCTTGAACACCCGGCCAGAAAAAGTTGGAAAGAACTTTGTCTGCAGTCTTTCTTGACCCTTGATGTCCCCCAAGAATGGACTCATGAGCGAGTTTCATGACTAATGTGCGATGATGTTGTGGCACAACTAGCTGAGTAATTACATCACCATGGTCAATCTTTGGGCTGCAAAACTGACGGTGAATAAGACCCTTCTTAATGAAGTAGTGCGAAGAATTCTCACCTCTACCCAGCTTAATCTCTCCTGACTTTGCAAATTCTCTCACTCGATGAAGAGTTGCATCTTGCTGTTGAGCTTCACGGAGTTCATCAGCAGTGACTTCTGGTAAAGTGCTGGGAACTCTAAGTGCTGGGAGTGGTTTGTCTTCAGCTAACCTTTGAGCCCTGGTCTGTACTGCTAATATCTGATGGAGATTTCCCTCTGATTTCCTCTCACTGTTGTCCCCATGCTTTTCAATGAAGTGGTTCCCACTCTTCCACTCCAAGTTTGGGTTCCCTGGGTCACGAGCTGTTGAAATGTTACCTATGATTACATCATAAACAGGGTTAGCCATACAAAGTGCTTCTACCGAACCAACAAAATATGGAGAGTCAATGGTGACATGGGCTACTGGTACTTGTCGTACAGTCCCATCGATGAGTACACAATACTTGGTTGCGCCTGTCAACTGGTTTTGTGACACAAGACTTCTGCGAATGACGACACCGGTGCAACCTGTATCTCTCAGAACAGATACACGTTTCATACCTAATGTACCGTTGGTAACTGGCATACCCTTGACATCCTCGCTTCTGCATGCTGCACTCATCAACAGCAAATTGTGTCCACATTTCAAGGTAATCAGTCCTTTATCAGAACAACAATTGGCTAGATTTGCCTTGTCTACAGTATACATACATGCTATTCTCTCGACCTCTGATGTTGTCGTGCTGGGTTGAGAAATAGCCTGGTGACATTCAGAGCACTGCTGCATCTGGTGTGGTGCTGCAAGTGAAGAAGACTCACGGTGTTCCCCAATCAGTCCAGCTACCTTCGTTGGTTGTGTGTTACTCCAGCAGTTCCTAGCTACATGACCTGGCTTATGACATAGATAACATATTCTGGGTTGCCTTTGGTTAAATGGCTGTGGTTGTCTTTGGTTAAATGGCTGTGGCTGTCTTTGGTTAAATGGCTGTGGCTGTCTTTGGTTAAATGGCACTCTTAAACCTGGTCTATCTGATACATAGGTCTTTCTTTCTGGTTGTTTGTCATTTCCTGTCGGTTTTGTTGGAGTGTTCATCCTTTGAACAAAATGCGTTTGTCTATCTTGACCGAAGGCACCACCCCTAGCCTCTACATACTTTTCTGCAATGTCTGCCATGACATCCATGCTAGAAGGATGTCTCTCTTTCAAAAACAATGCGAGATCAGCACTTGAACCATTAATAAATTGTTCCCTAAGAAGAAGATCTTTTAAACCATTAAAATCCTTCTCAATCCTTGCCAAATCGGTCCACCTACAAAAGTAGTTGTTAAGCCTAACTACAAATTGCTTTGGGCTTTCATACCTTTCAGGTCTGGCTGCTCGAAACTTCTTTCTAAAGCCATCTTCAGTAAGTTGGTACCTTTTCAACAGAGAGCTTTTCAAAGACTGATAGTTGGAAGCTTCTGATAGTGGAAGTCTAGAATACACTTCTAAAGCCTTACCTCTAAGGAGGGCGCTTAAATTGATTGCCCAACTATCCTGGCTCCAGCCTTGGGCGGTAGCATAACGTTCAAACCTTTGCAAGTATGAATCTAACTCATCCCTATTGTCTTCAAAATGGGGAAGTTTTGGAACTCGGGCATTCAGTTTAACTGATTTAGGAGTGCTTGGCTCATCTGGACTTTTAGCATGTTCCTTCTTTACCATCTCTAACTTAATCTGCATCTCTATTGTCTCACGCTCTTGTCGCCTAAGTTCCAGCTGTTCAGCACGGACCTCCCGCTCGAGACCTTCCTTCTCCCTTCTTTCTACTCTCATTCGATCTTGTTCTGCACTAACAAACTCTCTCAACTCATCTCCACTCAAATCAATCTCTTTGCCTAACTTAACTAACTTTTCCAAATCCATGGTCATACACTTACCTCGCTGCGAATTATGCGCAGAAATGTTAGGCAATTGGTTGGAGTGAGTCCACAAAGTCTGAGGTCTGCAAATCAAGAGCTGAAAAGAAGCTAACAAAAATGCACTTATTATTATACATATATTCATTGGAATTACTACCACCTGATACAATCATTAGCGTTTGCACAAGTCTCTCAATTTTCAATCAGATTTTCCCGGACCAGCCCCCAAAATGTCACAGCTTACCCCGCAAGGCAGCCACGACTGAAAGATTTCACCGCAAACTCAAATAAATGCAGACAGGTGACACCAGAGAACTACATATGTACACAAACTAGTTACCCATTTAATATATACATGTCTCTCAAGCCTCCACTAATTGTGGTCTATTTTACAAATCAATATTAACTTAAATCCACATCAATGGAAGACCTAGTAATTTTATCAAGACCTGTTTCAAAAAGGCCCGTCCAGGTTAAAGGGTCCTAATAAATAATGAATATGCTGTGTCAACTTTCTGCTAACACAAAACTCTATCAATAACGGAAATGATTTAATTGGGTAACGTACCCATTTCAAAGCTCAATGGCAGAAACCATAACGCTTAAAAATACCTTGATTGGCAATATTACATATATATATTCAAAATATGCCTCAGTCACTGTAATGAAGCTATAGAGTATTCTCTGCTCTATAAAAGCTATCTAATTTGTCACAGTGATGATGTGAAGTCTACTGGGACTACTGACAATGATGTTTCTATTTAAATATATTATAATGCAAAAATGGATCAATCGTATTCAAAGACAACAATTAATCAAAATATTGGTAGTTGTCTTTTAAACTATTCTTCCGGCATAAATGTGCCACATTCGGGCACGCAGAGTATTACAATAAAAAGCAAAAGAAAAACAGTCCAACCAAATTATAGGGTTCTTCTTTCCGCTCCACGAAGGCGTTTACAGCTATAGCTCTACCTCACAGGACTACCTCTGTAGCCAATATAATAATGTTCTCTGATTCCAGTCGCTGCGAAATCGGTTCAAAGTTCACATAAACTGATGCGCCCTCTGCTGCTTGTAGCAACCCGTGATCATTGGACTGGGACGTCTTTAATCGGCCGACACTCAGTCTGGCGTTTCAAACATTCACCAAGGGTGAAAACCATGGTTTTCCATCATAGCGTTTCTCTTGGAGTTCAGATCCCATGCAGTGTTGACTCACTCCAACCAATTTGCCTTAAAATACAGCAGCCTGAAAATCTGCTCTGATTTTAGCAATGGCAGCAAAATCACATAGCAAAAACCAACACCCAACGCAAAAAGTCTGACTCTGGATCTAACATTTGGGTCACATCCTCTCTCGATCCAAGACACAGCAAGAATGAATCCACTCTACCTAAAACACCACTAGCATAACCTCACTCTCGCTGACCGCACCCATCTACCCAACATACCTCAAAAATCTCCCATTCAAAACTTCATACCCCAACGGAACATAATACTCTAAGGAATTTCTGAGGGATAACTTACCACTGCAGACCAAATAAGGTAAGGCATTTACATAATAACAAAAGGACTGAATACTTACCTACTGGGGAGCTGGCTACTAGAATATTCATGAGGCACAGTTAAACTTTTATTAAACTCACAACTACTGAAGAGGAAAGTTATTAATTCACATGTGTCCATGAGGTTAAATTCTGACATGTAGCCTTTCCTGAGTAAAACGGCTACAAATCTAGCATAAAAAGCTACACTCTAGCCGTTTCTTACCAGGAAAAGGCTTCAAAAAGTGAAAAGCGACAATGTAGCCTTCGATCAGGAAACGACTACAAAAACTAGCGTTCCTGACGTAAAACGGCGAGGTTTTTCGGCGTTCCTGATGGAAAACGAGTAGGTTTTGACGAAATCAGTTAGGCCCCTAAACCTAACCCTAACACTCACGGTGACCTACTTTTCACAAAATCAAATTTTGACAAAAGAGTTAATTTGAGCATGCTATTTTCATTATTTTAATACAAAATTTGCACATAATATTCGATGAAAATTGACATGGTTTTGACATATTTGTACCAAAAGGGTGTTTTTTTACTTAAAAATTGTCAATTTTTGTGGTCTCTGCCCTGACCACATTGTAGGTCGGATTGGGCTAAAAAGTGGTGTGCATTTATTGCTTATTAGGACCTACAAGCACAGCAATTTTTATCAAAATCGGAAGACATAAGGTACAAAATTGCGTTGGTCTGACATGGAATGACCCATAAGCAGTTTGTTGGTGTGTGTACGAAATGTGTTTTCGCAAACTACATCACACTAGTTTAACTACGGGAGAATAGGAGAGCAGTAGAGTGTACGGAGAACTCTGCTTGGAAAAAAGTGTGTAATTCTGCGCATGATGCCGATGGATTTGGAGACCTTGCTAGCAATTTCATCTATATGATGGGACCACTTCAGTTTACTGTCAGGTATCACACTAAGGAATTTAGTTTGCTCAACACGTTGAATTGGCTCATCTAGCAGTTTAACAGTGAGATTAGAAATATCGCTTCCTTTTGCAGTTTTGTAGGACGAGGTTCTTAGCTCCTGCTGATGGTGTGTACGGTGTCATCGCTCAATGCTCCCAAGCTACGTACAAAATATTGCTGCATAACGATCTACTGCCAATAACAGCACAGTAAGTACTGCCAGGATACCGAGCCCAATGAAAACAACGTTGTAATCAACAGTCAAACTAAAGAAGACACCTACAAAGAAAAATATGTTCAGTTTAAACAGTATTGACACTGCAGGTAACATTTGGAGTTAATTAATATACAGGCAACACATTTTGGAAGAATTCCTTTACTACCTATTTGTAGATAATGTCGGAACATCACTTCTGGATTACCAGACCTTTTCTATTTTCAAGCACTATGTAACTATACCATCTGTGACATCACAAAGCAGGGACTTCCTCCAGGCACAATTTGTACAAAGCTCTCAATATTACACAGAAAATAGTTTCATATTTTTATCAACTGAGAATACAAAGAAAAAGGGCACATTAAAAAATGTGTTCAGCTGTTGAACAATGAAATGACCACACAAATTGTATTAATTTTGGGGGGTTTGTGTCAAGATAGTTGTCTACCTGTTGAGACAGGAGATTCAGAAGAGATTTGGGCGTCGACAGCGTGGACGTTCTCGAATCACTTTCATGTACCAAACCTTTGGGGACATTGCTAAACAATTTTAAATATTGGGAGAGCAGAGTGATCAAGATCTCGATTTACAAGGTCGACAAACATGATTGTTTTTTTGTGCGTGGGGTATGAGCTTATTGAAAGGCCCTTGTGGGGGTCTTTTACACAACGGATTAATGGACCCAACAAAGTTTTTCCTAGTTTAACTTAGGACCTTTAATAAAGGACCTCTTCAAGGGGATAGCAGGACCCCACAGAACCCAATCCGTAAGGGTGGGCTTACAGGAGCACCCTTGTGAGGTTTTTTTCAACAAAGGAACAATGGAACCCACAAGATAATTCTTTGTTCAACCTGGACCCCACAAGAGAGTTCTTTAGAAAAGGGAATAATAGAACAACGATATCAGTACTCAACAAACCCAATCCGTAAGGTTGTGTGGGCGTGTGTGCTGGGGGGTGTTTGTGTGCCCAAGCACCCCTCAGAGCATAGTCTGCTACGGCAAATGTTATGCAATAATTACTTCTGAAACTATACATGATACATCAAAGTGCCTAACATTAGGAGCACGTCACTGTTGAACAGATGTTTTTATATAAGTGTATAAATGTATCAGGAAACTGTAAACTAAAAGGACCACTTTTTCCGTTAACGTCACTCACCTGTAAGAAAACCTCCAGCAACTTCTCCGATAGCAAAACACGGCATAGATATAAGATAACCCTTAAGATGATGCTCTTGAGCAAGAACCTGTTGAGCAACTGGCAAATGAAGAACTGCGATTGTTCCAAGGGCTGCCCCATTTACTGTGGCCAGAACAGCAAGAAATATGTAACTGTCAGATGAGAAGAAATCTAGAAAGAATGCTAGGGCATCTGCTAATCCAAGTACAATGCATAAGTGTACTGGCGATATGAATCCACGGTCTATGACTAGTCCATGGATAACTCTACTTATAAGAGTCCCTACACCCCCCGCTGTCGTCAAGAAACTTGCCGCTTGAGAAGTAATGCCTCTTGATATCGCATGTGGAACCAGGAAGATCAACCAAGAAGAGTAAGAGATGCCAATCAAGAACCAAAACAAAAGGTACAGAGAGAACATCGGCGCAAGGTAGAAAATATCCAGTGAAAGATTCTCAAGAAGCTTCTTAAAGAAGGAGAATATGTAGCTGTACATTGCATTGGATTGACTCGGGTTCCCTGTAGGTGTACTACGAACAACGGCTTGGTCTTCATTTGATGATAAGCGTTTATAGGTTGAAGATTTCTGCGTAACCAACGCCCCTAAGGCAGTCACGTTAAAATTGAGCACTGCCAGAATGGCAGTGGCGCCTCTCCATCCATAGATATCGATCATCATTTCTGTCAGTGGTGGTAAGATCATCATACCGAAAGCTGCCCCATAAACCAGTACAGAGTGAGCCAGAGCGAATCTTGCAGGGAAGTACCCCACTACTGTGATTATAAAAGGTACGTATGAGAAACTGAAACCAATACCTACACATAGAAGAAAACAAGGAGAAAATATTGCATAAAAATTAATATGAGCCACCACACCACTGTAGCCCAGTCTATACAGTCAGAACTGGATTAATCCATTTACGTTATAGGGGACAAAACTCCAGTTCATAAACAAAGTTGCAAAAAGCAAAATGCTTATAATTTTTTTTAAAGCTTACAAGTAAAGAATGATAAAATAATGTATTAAGTTGCTCAAATAAAGAATAGGTTATAAATAGTGTATAACAAACATAACACATGATTTGTTGATGACAACACTATGATTAGGCAAGATCGTTGTGTAGGCCTACGTCATTTTACAAAAAGACACAATTTTTAAGTCGTGTTATGTAGCCCAATTTGTAATTGGCAAGTTGCTAAAGTAAATGTTACACCCCTATTGATTGAATGCAGAGATCCAGCCACAGTGAGTCGAAGAAAAACTTGGAAAAAACACACAAATCGTATAGACTTTGGATGTTACTGTAGGGAACCCAAGTGCGCCCTCAGTGTTCAAGTGTCTGATCAACTTTGTCATTAGCATATCTTACAGTAAAAAGTTAAGTTCAGGGTCGTGACCTTCATGCTCATTCTCTTTTCCATTTTAGCTTTGAGCAAGAAAGAGCATATTTATTTTCAAGTGGTATTTCTTTCTATTTTTGTAGGGATCATGGCTCTGGCCAAAAAAACTTTTAACAAAGTATTTATCTGGGGAGGGATAGTGTTGTGGAGCTATCTGTAAGTATTATTTTGTATCCTATCCTCTTTTTGTGAGAGAAATATTGCCATTTTTAGGGCTAGTTCAATCGAGAAATTGTAAACTTGTTTGTGGTAGCCAGCCTCGTGTCGTGTTGACCTTTTGCCCTTTATAAAGTGACTGTGTTACTGTAGTGCTAATGCTATTTTGTACTGTGTGCTTTTGAATGGAATATTAAAATCCCTTCAATTGCGGGAGATTATTTCCTATTTTAGACATCATATGAATTTTGCATTTATTGTATTTAGGTGAATTTTCGTAAAGGACAGGCCTCCTTCCTGTGTCTCTACAAATGGCGTCGTAGACAGGATTTAGTTTTTGCCATTTTTCTACAAGTTTCGGTATTGCTTCTGCTTACGCTTTTTCAACAATTAGTTGATTTTTTCAACAATGACATCGGTTTGCCCGTACTTGAACCCCGGTTTTTAGGTTTTCTCCTGAGGATTGATATAATTGTTTTTCCGTTTTCTTTGTGAACTATGGTTGTGATGGACAATTTGATCCAAGCTTTGCTGATCTGTTTTATTTTATTCATTATTTTTAGAAACAGATAACTTTAGAGCCAGTTGGTGTTTTGGATTAAGTGGTTTGGAGTCAAAAAGTTTTATTGTTGCACACATATTTTGTAACCTTAAGTTTTTAGCCAGCTGCATTTTCTGTTTGCACCTGTGTAAAGGGTGTAAAGTTTATGACTTCATGTGTATTTCAATTATCTTGGAATATTATTGTGTAACTTTAAGTCTTTGCATGACTGTATGTCAGTTGGAAAATTTTGAATTGCAATTGTACTTTTGGTCTACAGTGTGGTTAGACAATTTTTAACTTGTTTTTGTGTTTTCTGTTTGTGTGCAGACTGGTTTTGTAGGTCAATAATTTATGCCTCATATTGTATTTTAAAGAGTCTTAATTTTGAGTGTATATTGCTATATTGTTATTCCAACGATGTCTTTGCCAGATTGAAGATGTAAGTCATGTCGTATGTAAACGTGTAGTGGATAGCATTGAAAGTTCAATGAACAACAGATTCACTGCTATTTTGAAGCTTTTTGAGAAGCCTGGTGAAGACAGGATTACTAAATTGCAATCACCTGATCCTATTACTTTCTCTTTTTACATTCAGTTGAGGTGGTATACACTATTTTTGAAGAGGCTGAGCCACTAGTTTTTGAACAAGTTCCAGTTGGAGCTAGTGTTTTTCATAATGTAGAGGTGGCAGGAGCAGGTTTGGTTTATCCTACTGTGAGTGTTTTAAGTGATAGCCACCATCCAGTTTCTGAGGGCCTCGGTATTTTGTATTAGCCACTCGTTTTGTTTACCCAACGGCAAAGCCAGAGAAAAAGTAGGGAAGTCTCCCTTGTATTCAGGATCTGCAATTTATTTTCATGTACCTGTCTTGACAGTAGCAGTGACCTTTGGTAGGCCCAGAGTGGGTTTTTTTCTGTGGTCTGTGGCCAAATGCCATAAATTTAATTGTGTATATACAGAGGAATCCCGCTCAGGAATTTCTTTTTCCCAGCGCGGTAAAGGCCAAGATTTGCATACCTCGCTCCCATTGGCTGGGACTTGCTGATGAATTATTCATTGAAAACAAGCTATGTAGGCCTTACGCGCGTGTGTTGTGTACGCGCGTAGTACACGACCGACGTGTCTGGCTGGGCTGATCTCTCGGTGTGTGATAGTATGGGCGGCCAAAAGGGCCAAAACTAATAAATTTATAAACTAAAGGAACATACAAATTAAAGAAAAGAGTTGTTTAAATAAAGACAAAGTCAATTAAAACTCAACAACAATCAAAGAAAGTTGTTTTTAAACAAGGATCTCTGAATCAAACTAATCAAAAACCCGTAATCAATTAAAAACATAATAATAAAGAAAACAGCAAAAACAATCAAAGAATCATTCTTGTAAAAGAACACACATAAAACCAAACACAAACAGAGACGGATGACTAACAGAATCGAAACAAAGACAAATCCACTGAACTATCGTTAAAAACGAAATCAAACTAACTGTTACAAAAAGATTGAGGGCGGATATCTGAAGCTAAAGACAAACTGCAACAACTATCAATGACCAAGCAACTATCTAATTTTACGGGAAACTAAGGACTGAGTAAAACTCAACGTTGCTGGCGCATGTTTAATTGTGACTGTTACCCGTACTCCCCGTACCTCCCGTCCGTACGCGTAAAAAATACACAGATACATGTAGTTGCCATTCTAGTCAATGGACGCCCACGTAGTCGTAATAAATATACGAAGCAGGGTAGTAAGACTATACACAGCTATTGATAACGGCGATAATTGTTCAGATAATTTTCAGTACAGGCTTGATAATCTCTGCAGGGATATTCTCCAGTATCGGGAATATCTTTGTAACTATGAAGATGTCTCAAACAATCTGCTTTTAGCGAAGCAAACTATCGATACTGCTGTGACTGGTATTGTGGAAGGCAGAACGTTACGGCTAATTCCAGCGGTATGAGTAGTAGTACTAGTAGTAGGCCCACTGCTACTGGTGCTAATACTAGCACAAGCAGGACGTGCAGCAGCAGCAGCATCTCCAGCAGCTAGCAGAGCTTCTATAACTCTCTGCAAGGCACCAAGTAAGTGCCTTGCAGTTTCCTCGGTGACAGGATTTGTCGACTTGATGTGTGTAACGATTGATATTATATGATAGTAACAATGTAATAATTAAAATAAAAATTCCCCAAAGCGGTCGAAGCACAGCTAGCTGGTAGCAAAAGAGCATGGGGAGAGCTAAGACTAAGAGCGCAAAGTCTGCTGTGCACGTGTAGAACTTTTTGATGGCACAGGCGCACATAAGTTTTCGAGCAAATTGAACATGCGCCACCAACGTTGAGTTTTAATCAGTCCTTAGTTTCCCGTAAAATTAGATAGTTGCTTGGTCATTGATAGTTGTTGCAGTTTGTCTTTAGCTTCAGCTATCCGCCCTTAATCTTTTTGTAACAGTTAGTTTGATTTCGTTTTAAATGATAGTTCAGTGGATTTATCTTTATTTCGATTCTATTAGTCATCCGTCTCTGTTTGTGTTTGTTTTTGTGTGTGTTATTTTACAAGAATGATTCTTTGATTGTTTTTGCTGTTTTCTTTATTGTTAACAAAATGTTTTTAATTGATTACGGGTTTTTGGATTAGTTTGATTCAGAGTTCCTCTTTGTTTAAAAACAACGTTCTTTGATTGTTGTTGAGTTTTTAAAGTTATTTTTGACTTTGTCTTTAATTTACCAACTTTTTTCTTCGATTTGTATGTTGTCCTTTAGTTTATACATTTATTAGTTTGGGCCCTTTTGGCCGCCCATGAGATAGCATAGCATTACAAGTCATATATGTACACACACTGGCAAAAAGTTTTGTCTACATGTCTTTGCTTTTGCTTCTGTGTGTACATGTACATCCATCCATAAGTTCGTAAAACAATACTGCGACAATGGACTGTGAGTGCACACGTCTCACTGTAGATGACTGTCCTTCTTTGAAGGTAAGGATAAGTAAGGTTTATGAATACGATTCAAAACTAAAGCCAATCAATTGAATACTTAGTTTTGACAAAGGGGGAGCTTTATACAGTAGTGTATAGCTATGTAGCATACGTGTACATGTGCAGTAGTCATGGTTGTACATGTACAGTAGTCTGTACTGCAATGCAGCGTACATATGTACATGTACATGTACGTGGCCGATTTAGTGCCAGTTGCTTCAAAAACTCCATACAACTTTTGACAACTTTGACCTTTCTGAGAGAGTGTCAGCAAACTGAGCTTGCAAATAGTCAGGGCTGACGAAAAGTGGTATGTGATGAGCGATTATATGCAGCTGTTCTTTCCCTCTCCATAACGTGTAAATAAGCAAATGCATACACACATGACATACCCAAGCCAATGGGAGCGAGGTATGCAAATATTGGCCTTTAGCGCGCTGGGAAAAAAATTCGCATCCCGCTCACTGCCGGTGTTAGCTCAATCTGCCTCAGTTTCACTGTCGTCAGTTTAATTTGTAGTTTGGTGTAATCCAACTGTTTGGTGCTCACTTATTTATGATATTTTATATAACCGTTTGGAGTGAGACTTATTGTGTCTGACATTTTCACCATGCATACTGCCAATTCTAGGACCTCTTTCAGGAAATTGATGTTTTAATTAAATTCCCTACTCATATTGTTGTCACCCTAAGTTGTAATAGTGATGGGCATTTGCTACCTCATGTGAAGATGTTATTTGTGGGTAGAATTGGAATAATTTTGTCACCTAGCCTGACATGGTTAAGTGTGGATTTTGAAGTTGGTTGTCTATTCCAACTCTTGATTTGTTCTCACAGTGTGGGTGAGGCTTCTGTTTATGATCTACCCTGATTTTCTGCCCTTGTGGATGCATACATTTTAGTGAATGATAATACATTTGCCTTTTTGCTTTCCAAGCCAGTTGTATTTTAATCTCCATTGCGATCTTTCTCAGCCTTGAATGGAACTAAACTGTTTTGCCTGCCTGTTAAGATCAAATTGTTCTTTTTAGGTGTGTATTATGGTTTAAAATAACACTTGTCTGTAGTGAGATCCAAGACAAAATGTGATATGGTTTTCATGGCGTGGTTTTGCATTTTAGAATGATTTTACACCAAGTGCTGTGTAAATTATTCAGAGTTTAAATAACCTGTTTTGTTGTATAGTATATGATCATGGTTGCTCTATCATAAATGGAGCAAGGATTCCCCGCCATGTGAGAGTATTACTTCTGTTCAACCATGTGGTTACCTCAGTGTATAACATTGTAACAGACTTGGTTTCGAGATTGGGTTCAGGAGTTTGCTGATTGTACTTTGTGAAATTTGCTATACAGATTTTGTATTGGAAGTAGTTCTTACATGGTTTAGGAGCTGACTTAGAATACGTTTTGCTGAGGATTGTTAACCATGCATGTTGTCAGTTTGTATTTAGAAAACCTGATTTAATGGCCATATTGTTATTTTTAGTGGGTATTTCCTTATGTGTGAGGGATTGTTTTTGTATCTTGTGTAATATAATGAATCTCAAGTATTAGTCAAATTGTGAGATTGAGGCGCATGTAGTTTAAAGGTGTAAATCATTGTAAATCATATATACATGTAAGTTTCTTAAATCATTTCTGGGTTGCGCTTGTATTTGTCTTTGGACCACTCGGGTCGCGTGGTCGTAAAGTAGGGAACTTGTAGGGAACCCAAGTGCGCCCTCAGTGTTCAAGTGTCTGATCAACTTTGTCATTAGCATATCTAACAATAAAAAGTTAAGTTCGGGGTCGCAACCTTTATACTCATTTTCTTTTCCATTTTATCTTTGAGCAAGAGAGTGTTATTTCTCTCTATTTTTGGAGAGAGCTTGGCTCTGGCCATGCTCTCAAAAACTATTTATCTGGGGAGGGATAGTGTTATGGAGATATCTATAAGTTTTGTTTTGTATCTAATACTCTTTTTGTGAGAGGAATATTGTTACTTTTAGGGCTAGTTCAATCGAGATATTGTAAACTTGTGTGTGATAGCCATTCTCGTGTCGTGTTGACCTTTCGCCCTTTATAAAGTGACTGTGTTACTGTAGTGTTAATGCTGTTTTGTATTGTGTGCTATTGAATGAACGATTAAAATCAGCTCAAGTGCGGGAGATTATTTCCTATTTTAGAAATCCTATGGATTTTGCATTTATTGCATTTTGGTGGATGCTCGTTCTAAATAGAGGACCAGCCTCCTTCCCGTTCTCTACATTTCAAAAGGTAAATGTTCAACCTAAAGGTTTTTTAATAGTTCAGGCCAAAAAGACTACTTTAAATAGCGAAAAGCTCAGGCAAACGACAAGTGTTGCTGTTACATGGATGGAAAGCTTTTTTTATCTAGTTTCATAAACCGTACGACTTACATTTCTCCGAGCTTGCTAGCGAGTTTCCCCATTCAATTTAGTAGTACAACCCCCAAGAAAAGTGACCAAACGTGGCATGACCTCAATATAAAACTGATTATTTGAGTCAAAATGCACTTTTTTGAATCAAAACGTGCCCCTCTTTTCTGTCTGCTAATTAAATGGAAAATATACTCTTTAGAAAGAGGTATATATCATATACTATACAATGCCGAGCGACCTAGTATGTTTAACAAAAAGTACTTTCCCGAAACAGAGAAAAACGTCTCCCGAGTTCTTGGATTTTAAGGGACTTTCTCAAGTTAAACAGTTTGTCGTGAAAGGCGTTAAGCAGATGCACGCTATTTCTTCATAATGAGAGGTCAATTTGCTAAAAGACGAATGCATGAAAATTAAATAGGCCGATGTTTTGCTGAAAACGACTGGAAAATCTATAACTGCCTTGTTAGAACTAGAAATAAGTACCAAGTAAGTAACAAACTGTGTGTGGCAGGGCAACCATTGTCCCAACAACTGCAACAGAACAATCAAGAGCATGTTGAATATGTGGAAGCAGCACTCCGAAGCTCTTGAAAGTACCGAATTCAATACATGTTGTTAAACATGTAGCCATTACAACCACCCATCCGTAGCCACCTTTTTCCTGCTCCTGGGCTGTTAAAAAATAGTAACATTTCACATTATTTGTTGGTTTCTCCAGAATAATGAGCCACTAGGGGTGGTCAAACAGTATGTGATATATAACAAAATTATACCAAGTGTGCCCTCATTGTTCTTGAGCAATCTTGGGAAGGCGGTGTGCGGAAAATAGTAAAGCAATGGAAACTGTACATTGTACACTGAACAGCCCTCCGACAATGACAAAGAAAAACATTGTTAACAGGCAGCCGTGCTTGCTAAATGACAAACACAACGGCTGTTTCAGTATGCACAAGTCAAAATTCATTCTCCGAGTAAATACAGGAGCTTAACAATTTTAATTGAAACGGCCGTTGGCTTAGCAACAACGAAAGAGGCTAAGAGGTTTCAGATTAACCTAATTTTGTGGCTATCATTGTTCTGGTAAGTTGTGGATTATTTGCAGTAAGACAAGTGATATTATAATTAGTCCCGAGCTGGTACCGACAAATGTAGCTGGCTGATGGACTATAGTGCTATGACTGGGTTTTGGGCTCCTCAAACACAGTGTTTGGGAGGTTTTGCAGGTTGTTTCCTTTCTATATTTTTTGCCAACTTCTTTTGGATATTGTTGCTTAATCTTTGTAGTTTATTTCTTATAAAAAACTTATTTTATTTTCTGCATTAAACTATTTTTTAAGTCTGTATTAGGTTTTTTGCCCTTTTCCCCCATAATTCCGCCCAGGAAATAAAAACAAAATCAACTTTTGGGCAGTCCACCATCAAACCGTGCAGAAACATAATTATGGTATGTGTTATTTGCACAGGGTAGAGTTCATTCACCTTGGAAATCTCATTACAAATCCTGCGGTCGGGAGGGCTGCCATCTGTTTGTACACATAAATCTTGGCAAAGTCTCAAGGGAAAGGGTACTTGATACAAGCATAAATTTATTATGTATTGTAGCTACCAGAGGAAGCCTGTGAGAGATTTGTTGACCTTTATCAAGGTAACAGACACCATGCTAACCCAAACATCCACATGTGTGTCTGGGGGGTAGTAGATTTCCCCAAAACCTTCTATAAACTATAGTTAGTGTCACGCAATACAGTATGCATTCGGAAGTATGCATTAGGCCTGTATTTAGCAAAATAATTTACCAAAATAACATTGGAAATGATTTGTTTAACTTCTAATTCAACCTCCATGTTATGACTGACAACATCTACAAATCCTCTGAAAGGTCTTGGGATTGATAATAATGGGTTTATAGCTTTATCCCCGGGTGTGGTAAGATTTCACCAAACCTACTACAGACTGTAATAACGCGCTTGTCACACGATCAGTTATTACGTAATTCGTGTCCTCCAAGGTAGAGTGTTAGTTTCACACTGCCTCCATTAAAACTTTCATTACATGGGAAAGTGTTAAACCTCTGCATAGATACACGTATGCACCCTGCCGATGTCACGTAAGTGAGGGCATAAGACCGACCTTCATTGACGGGGCCCGTAACACTTCAACAATACCAAAGCTCAGTACTAAAAATTGAACTGTGTTTGCATAATAATTTTCATCGATAGCGAAATAGCCCGACTCCACACAACGGCATTGCGCCATTTTTCAGGAGTCAATTAATTTCCGTACGTTAGTTTCAACCAACGCATAATTCAACCAACCTGAACCTGTCAAATAATCATCAGGCATTCCATTCAATGAAAACAACAAAACATTTTTTTTATGGTTTTGTGCACGTTTAAATGCGATTATTTGTGGTATTCGAAATGCAATTGTCAACAATGCTTTAAAACAATGCTTTAAAAAAGCCAGTAATTTTGTGTCATTCAACAGTAGGCAAGTTTATTTTCAACTTCTGGCTTCACGTTATGTTTTAAGATAATTAATGTAAGAAAAGCCACCTATCCCCCACCAAATTTAGTTTAATGATTTTCCAAACGTAATTTTCGAACTAACCAGTGCCGTAACCAGCTGTGGGTGTAACCAAACATTTTTATTTGGATTAGGGAAAAACCTAAGAGGACGCTTAATAGTATGTTTTTCCTTATTTCCTTAGTTACAAAGCACCTTTAAGGCACATAGGACGTACCAGGATGGAGAATAAGTTGGTGTTGGGGTCCAGCCCACCCAGCTGCCCCTTGAAAACTTAAATGATTAGTGCCAGTTTACTGTGTTCATGCTTTACGTGACAATGAAATCTGAATCCAGGTATTTAAAAGGCCTATCATTCCAAAGCCTACAACACAGACACGCTGATATTCCAAAAGCTTGAAAAGATACATTTTTGTGCATTGCTAACAACAATGTTCTGACCAACACAGCCTTGCGTGTGGTAGGACCAAACTACATTCACACGGTTTAAGCTATAATCTTATATTATTGCACGCCCACAAAAGTAGACTTCTGTGAAGGGAGAATCATTTTAAATGGGATGTGTGTTTTTAAAAACGAATAGCTTTTTTACAGTTTCAATCTTCCGGTGAAATTTTTCCGTCTGCAAATACTGTCAATGTCGAGGAAATAGCTTTTAAAGCAACGAACATATTGGCCACACGTTTTTCTTTGAGCAGAGCAGACGATCAACGAGATATAATGGAGAATTAATTACATGCTTCTAATGCTAGCAAACCAAATCTTACCTGGCATTTCATGGACGCTTCACCCACACTCGGTAATACAGTCACCCCTTATGCAGCTGTTCGCCGGGACTACAAGTTACCTTTTTCCACTCTGCAACCATCCTATTTATGACATGGAACATACAATGAAGAACTAAATAACAGTTTGGGTTTCGCTTAAGTTGACCTTGCTCTAATGCAGCCGTGCGTGAATTTGCAGCTTTCGAATAAAAACCAAAGTGACTGTGGTTTTTAAATTCAAATTAGATCGTTGGCGGAAAATTACTCGAAGATTCAATGCAAACCATAGTTAACACATTATATCTAGTTAGAATTAGTGCTTTTTAATACTTTAAGATCTTGTAGTATTTTAGCTACAAATGTAAAATACCACAGCTTACGCACAAATGCTACTTTTTGCATAAGGAGATTTTAATACCACTGAGATCCAACTGAAAGTGCAAAAGTGAGTGTAACCTATTAGTAATAGACGCAGCCAACAGGTGTTTTGGGGCCTTTTGATTGGCCATCTCTCTGGGATCGGTGTTTTAAACTCTAGAGGGTCAAGTCTGAGATCGCGAGTTAGAGCGTGTTTTGTGTATCTGATGCAGAAAAATTACCATGATCTCATACTTGAAATCAGGTCTAGCACAGTTATTGACGACAAACTAAATTGGAATGCCAAAATGTTATTTACTTTCTGGTGGGGGAGCTAACCAGAGTTTATTTGCAGTATGTTTGAACTACGCATGGTTGGTTAGCGCTACGTATCGTTTTCTGTCGGTGTTTAGTCCAATGGTTGGCACTTGGGGTAAATTGGAAATAGCTTAATCATGGCTTAATTGACGCTGGTTTATTAAGATTTTCCTCATCGCTGTAGAAAACAGTGGGAGTAACACAGGACATTTCACACACAAAATCCAGCGGCAGCGCAGGATTTTGTCGAATAGTTTACTGCTTACTGCACATACTGCTTACAGGTAATTAATTGTGTACTGCATAATAAAAAGCACGACCGCACACTCATAGTAAAACCGGCCATGTTAACGTCTAAGCGATCGCTGGCATGGCTGTAGCGGTAGATGTTACTTTCCAAACGCGCCGGGTCGATCGCTACTCGTGAATAAGGATCTGAAATAACCACAGCAGCAAGAACACATTTTGACTTGACATAGTCTTTCCAGCAATTATGTGATTGACGCGAGTGGAATGCCTACGTGTGGCGTGTGTAGTTGCGGGACTGTGTGCGTCGTGTGTACTGTGTATTATATCAAAACTGGGTTTGTTTGGTGAATTGTTTAGTGAATTGTTTAATTTGTCTGTGTGTTAAACTTGTTGTTTAAATTTAGTTATTTATTTTTTTTTTTCATTTTTTAAATTTTTTTTTTATTTATTTATTTTTTTATTTATTTATTTATTTATTTTTTATTTTTTTTTCATGAAAGTAGAGCTATACAGCTCCATTTATTTCATTGCCTGCACAAAGAACAAAATCACAATTTTACTCAAACAAGAAAAAACAAAAAACATTAATTTACAATATTTACATGTTGAAGATTAAATAAAAAGTTATTACACGTTTGAATTTAAAGTTATTTATTTACTTATATTACTTACAGAATGAGGTGGGCAATAATGTTAGGATTATCCTAAACGAAAGGGGAACAAAAGGTTTTAATAACTAAATTCTAATTGGTTTTTCTCATTGATGGAGCACAGAGAGTTATTACGAACATATACAGTTTGAAACTTTTCACAATTCATTCTGCCCTTCTCTAGAGTCAAAAACCGTTTAAGATTGAGTTTGAACTGAAAAATGAAGTCAATGTCGGATGGTTTCTTATAATCATTAAAGACCCTTTTGCATCGGATATTCCAGATTTGGCGGAGCATTTTAACGACAAGAACTCCTTGGACTGGTTGTAATTCATAGCCCAGGATTCTGTTAGGGTCGCTAAGACAAAAGTGTTTGTTGTCTGTGTATTTTCTAATTAGATACTCGACAAAGATCCAAGCGTTTAGAGTGCTAATACAATAAATAAACAAATGCTGATGGGATTCTGATTCTGTTTCACATAATGGACATTTGACATCAACAACTCTACCGATTTTGTACAAAAGGTCTCTTGTGGGAAGAATCATATGTTTTAATCTGTACCAAAACTGTTTATCTTCGGGATCAAGCAGGTTGTTTTTGTACCCGTTTTCCCATATCAGGGACCAGTTTAAATCTTGAGCGTAACAGAAGACTTCTTTCCAAACTTTCTGACTTTTAGGAGGGATAAATTTCTTAGAAATTAACCTTGAGTAATTAGATTTGGTATTAGTTTTCTTGATTTGGAGCTCACTGTTACCATCATGGTCGAGGAAAACAAGCCAGTTGCATATATCATTAGCAGGGCCTTGTCTCTGTTCTTTAACTAAGGTGAAATCTAAATGATCTTTCAACCTGCCCATGATTCTACCTGCATTGATTCTTTGTATGGGACATTTTCTAGCAACTATTTTGTAAGAAATCAATCTACCTTGTCTGGTCACATTTTTTACTTTGGTCATACCAGCAGATTTAAGAACAGGACTGTTTAAGACAGTGTCATCCCTAGTAGCAATGCAGTTGTTGAAAATAGGAACAGCATGAGTCTCTAAAAGACTAGAAAAGTTACACGTCAGACTGCCACCAGCTTTCTCAAAGGCATCAATAACTTCCTCGTAAAAAGGAGTAGTTTGTATCTTAATATTAGTATTAGCGAAAATATACCAACCTAAATTATTATTACCACTAGCTTTATTGATCCAATGATCAAAGAAAATTTTCCACTTGCCTTCCGTTAGGGGGTAACGAGCTAACCAGTTTAATTTTAAGCTAGTTAGCTTACACTGAACGTCTAGAAGACCTGTTCCACCTTGCGCTTTGGGACCGATAACAGTGTTTCTTTTTATCTTGTCATTCGGGCCACCCCAAAAGAAATTCCAGATGTAACTGTTAATTTTCTTAACAAATTCCACTGGGCAGGCCAGAACACTGCCTAAGTAGTTTATACCAGCACCAATGAAAGTGTTAACAATGACGGTTTTGCCCGTATAAGTCAAGTTACGTTTTGACCACTTGTCAAGCACACACTTGATTTTGTTTGTTTTTTGACCCCAGTTGTCTTGCGCTGTTACCTCGTTACCGAACACCATACCTAGTATTTTAATTTTATCATTACACCAGTTAAAACGACAAGGTTTATCTTGCCTCTGTTTCCATTTGCCTAGCCACAGGCCTTTGGTCTTATTAACATTAATTTTGGATCCACTGCCCTTGCAATATGTATCAAAAAGATCTTCCACAATATTAAACTCGCATTGATTGCCAATGAAAATGTTGGTATCATCGGCGTGCTGGATTAACTTAACACTCGTCTCACCATTGGGAGTCTGAATGCCTCTGAAAACCTGGTTGTTTCTAATAAGACTCGCTAGTCCTTCGGCACATATGGCGTAAAGAAGCGGAGACAGCGGACAACCTTGTCTGATCCCTCTACTAATCTGGACTGGTGAACCAATAAAGTTATTCAAGATAATTCTGCAATTGGGTTTACTGTAGAAGAGTTCAATCCATTTGATAAAAATAGGAGGAAGATTCATCTTACGCATAATAGAAAACATGTACTCCCAATTGATTCTGTCAAAAGCTTTTTCTTGGTCGTAACTAATAACAGCGGCACCTAGATTTTCCCAATTGACATAATCAATCGTATCTCTTAAAATCATGAGGTTATCCTGAATATTCCGGTTAGGCACACCACATGTCTGTTCTTCGCCAATAATGAAAGGCATGGCTAATTTAAGACGATTGGTAATGGCTTTAGACAGTATTTTATAGTCAACTGTCAGGAGGCTTATTGGACGCCAATTTTTTAGATCATAGCGACTTCCTGAATTCTTATAAATGAGTCTTACAAGAGCCGAGTTCATAGAATTACCCAAAAATCCATTTTTAAGACAGTCTTTGTAAACTTCAAGAATATCTTTTCCAATAATGTGCCAAAAATTCTGGTAAAACTCGACTGTTAAGCCATCGATACCAGGACTTTTGTTTTTATTCATTTGGAAGAGAGCATGTTTAATCTCTTCTTCAGTAATCTCTCTATCAAGATCTTCAAGAACATTGTCAGGAATAGTTTCAGTTTTGATATTAGAGATGATTTCTTCTAAATGGGTTTTGGAAAGAGTCTCTGAACTATACAGATTACTGTAGAAGTCATTGGCGATTTCAAGCATTTTATCTGTCTGGTCAAAAAGAACTCCTTTCTTGTTGAGAAGTTTGTCAATTTTTAAGCTTTGAATCTGCTGTCTTTCAAGATTGAGAAAATATTTCGAGGCTTTTTCACCTTCTTCTTTTTGAATGCTGTGTGTTCTGATCCGGGCCTTCTTCCACTCATTAACTTCATACTGTTTAAGATTATCTTCAAGCTCTTTTATCTCATCAATGCAATCACTATCATTGTTTTTAATCAAAAGGTCATAACGTTTCTGTAGCTTTTTGCGATTTTGTTTGAGAGTATGGGCTTTTTCTTTGCCATAATCTTGAACAATTTCTTTCAAGCGAAATTTGCCAGATTCCCACCATTTGGAGAGAGAGTCATATTGACGTTTTTGTGTTCTCCAAAAGATCCAGAAATTAGTAATACGATAGGAGCATTCAGGATCTTGTAATAGAGAATTGTTACAGACCCATCGGCCTTGACCGTGGGGAGTGTTTATATCATCCAGTTTCAAACCAACAATTTGGTGATCTGAAAAACCCCATGAGGAAACAGAAACGTCATTTACATTGTTTATAAGATTAGAAGAAACAAAAATGTAATCAATTCTGCTGGAATGGCTATTACCTTTATGAAAATGAGTAAAGCCTTCTTTGTCAGGGTGAAATGAGCGCCATGAGTCAATAAGGTCTTTTTCATTTAAAACATTGGTCAAAATGATTTTGCTGGCCTCCTTAACATTTTTGTTGTCAAGGTTACAATTAAAATCACCTCCAATAATCCAATTTTCAAAACCAGTTATTTGATCACAAAAGTTATCAAAGAAGTAAGTGCGATCATGAATTTGATTAGGAGCATAGACTGAAGAAATAAAACAAGTATTATTGCTCCAGACCATTTGGGCCTTAATCCATCTCCCTTCACTGTCTTTGGTAATATTTGAAATATTAAGACTGACCTTCTTTGAAGTAAGAATAGCTACCCCCCTTGATTGGCGGTTACCATGACTAAAAAACATTTCACCCTGCCATTGCTTATTCCACTCGGTTTCATCATTGACATCACTGTGAGTCTCCTGAAGTAAAACAAGACTGAATTTTCTACGTTGTAGGTAATCAAATAGAACACTTCTTTTTAGATCATTCCTTAAACCATTAACATTCAATGAAGCAATGGACAAAAAGGACATGAGGCATATTAGATGGAACCAATTCATGGAGAGTTTACTTAAGGGGACCAAACATAATTCAAGGGGGGACAAGTCTATTTGGATTTCCCTCTACCTCTTCCCTTTGAAGTCGGCTGGCTCTGGCTCTGGCTCTGGCTCTGGCTCTGGCTCTGGCTCTGGCTCTGGCTCTGGCTCTGGCTCTGGCTCTGGCGGCTCTGCTGGCTTCGGGGGCTCTGGTTGCTCTTCTGGCTTGGCTGACTTGATGAAGTGGTTGGCTCTGTGTCATCGGTTGGTTTCCTTACCCAGGACGACCGCTTCTTTCGAAGTCTTTGGACGCCGCCTCTCATGTATGGGACAAATTCACCTTCAGGGTCCTCATCGGATATTGCGGTCTCGGGATGGGATTGTTCTCTGTTGTCGGGAGTTTGTACTCCCGTCATGCTGGGTGAATTTTCTTCTTCTGAGTCCATATCTTCAGATCTTTCGTCAGAATGTTCCTGGCCATCCATATGTTCTGGTGTTTCATCAACTGGGTGTTGGTTGTCGTCTGCCAGAATCTCCATATCTAATGGAATTGCTTCATCACGAGCTATTTTAGATGATTCTGTTTGTGCTTCGGTGGCTTTCCTTTTCCTTGACGCCTTGTTAGTTGCTTGGCTCGTCATAGCTGCGTCCCAGAATCCTTGTGGCTTTTTGGGAGTTTTCTTGGTGGTTGTTCCTGCAACTACTTCTTTGAAGGACTTTTTAAGTTTAGAGGTGGCTTCTTTTGGTGGGCGCTGTTCGGTGTTGTCTGTTTGTTCCATACCTTTCCTTTCCTCTCCTTTCTTTGTTTTTGAGCTTGCTGTTTCCTCTTTAGTTGGCGGTTCTGTGCTGTCGAAGTGCTGCCCATCGTTCTCTTCTTTCTCTCCAGTAGTGGCTTCTACATCCGGGTTTTCATTTTCCTTATGTAGGCCTACTTTTATTATGGGGGTGTCATCATTGGTTTCTTCTTGTTCACTGCTTCTATCATATTGATCATGCCATGCCGCCCTATGATTGTAGCTTCCACATACGAAGCATCTACTTCTTACTGGACAGTCTCGTGCAAGATGGTCCGTTTCCTCACATATTTTGCAGGTCTTCTGCTGCCCCTTGTACCTTACTGGCAAAGTAAAACCACTGAATTTGATGAAACTTGGTATCGGTTTCTTCAGGCTTTTGATGAGGCAACTTCTCACGCCAGTTTCAATCTTGTCGTCAAATCCATGTAATTGACGTCGGATGTTGACGACAGTTCCATAGCGAGACAGTAGCGATGTTATGGTTTGATCTGGTATTTCGTATGGTGCCTTGATGTAGGCGACAACTGAGTTACGCACATTAGCCCTTTCACACTGAATCAGGGCATTATGTAATAGCATACCTTGCTGGGCTATACACTCACAATCCTCCTCATTGTCAAAGGTGACGTTGTACCATTTGCGTTCCAGTTCAGCAATGCACACTATTGTTGTCGTTGTATCCAACTCGTGATTGACAGCATTATAGACGTCTTGGGGTGTGACACCTTTTGTAAGATGGTGGGTGTTGAACCTCACGGTGTTTGGTCTGTTAAAACCCATAGCAGAAAACATGGCGGCCAAGCGTCACCGCCGTTGATTTGAGAGAACTTTTAGGGCCAAAAGGCCCTAAAAGGATTGTTTTGATCTCCCTTACCTCAATAAAAGTGTTCTATGTAGGAATGAAGAGACACTTGCTAGTAGAAATAGCTTCCACAAAAACGCAAAAGGTGTAATTTCTGGTGTTTTCCTGGAGCTCGATGTAGCTATGTCTTACGTCCTCAATAAAATTTATTTATTTATTTATTTATTTATTTATTTATTTATTTATTTATTTATTTATTTATTTATTTATTTATTTATTTATTTATTTATTTATTTATTTATTTATTTATTTATTTATTTATTTATTTATTTATTTATTTATTTATTTATTTATTTATTTATTTATTTATTTATTTATTTATTTATTTATTTATTTATTTATTTATTTATTTATTTATTTATTTATTTATTTATTTATTTATTTATTTATTTATTTATTTATTTATTTATTTATTTATTTATTTATTTATTTATTTGGGGGGTAAATATTTAATTGTTGCAAACTTAACTGTGCGTGTTAATACAATGCCGTGCGTATACTGCGAAGAAATCAACGCCAGGGGCTGATTTGTAAAAACGGCTTTCTTAACACCTTATCATTCAAACTAAGCAATCAAAGACTAGTAATCCATACACAAAGGTTTCTTGTATTGTATTGCTGATTTTTCCAGATTTTAAACTTGCCGAATTATATTTATTTTTTATTTTTGAATATTAACACCCACGAATGACTTTGCTGCAGTCGGTGCGTGTGTACTACGCTGCCGTGCGCCTACATACAAGTTGTAAAACGGTTTTTCAATACCTTATCATTCAAACTAAGCCAACCAAAGACTAGCATTACATGCAAGAAGGTTTAATGTAGTATTACTGATTTTTTCTGATTTTTATGAAAGCTGCCTTATATTTATTTTTGATTTTGGAATAATAAAACCCACGATTGACTTATTGACTTTGTATCAGTCTTTGCGTGTGTATACACTGCCATGCGTACACCGTGTACAAACAAATCAACGCAAGGGGTCGATTTGTAAAACGGTTTTCTCAATACCTTATCATTCAAACTAAACCAATCAAAGACTGGCATTCCATACATATATGTTTCATGTAGTATTACTGATTTTTCAGATTTGTTCAAGACTGACTTATATTCATTTCCGATTTTTTAATAATAAAACCGACGATTGACTTTTTGACTTTGTAGCAGTCTTTGCGTGTGTACTACACTGCCGTGCGTATACTGTGTACAGTTGTACAACGAAATCAACGCTAGGGGTCGATTTGTAAAATGGTTTTCTCAACATTGTATCATTCGATTTAGAACAACCAAAGACAATCATTCCATACACAAAAGACTTATAAAGTATTGCTGATTTGTCCATGTTTTTTAAAGCAGCCTTATATTTATCTCTATTTTTTTAATATTACAAGCCACGAGTTCCTTGGCTCTGAAGTCAGGGCGTGTGTACTACCCCGGTACACTGCCGTGCGTGTGCATTTTACGTTGAAGTCAACGCCAGGGGTCGATTCGTACTTCCGGAACAAGGACGTCGAGTAGATATTTATTCCCGTATGAACAATAAAGGTAAACAAAATATATAAATAATAAACGAGGACAAACATGATTAATGGCTAAATCGTTATTGTACCACAAATATTCTTACTAGATTTTTTGAACCACTGGTCAATACTGCAGTAAGATCTTTATTTAAAATGTCCCTGTTCTGTGTACGGAATTAAATAACAAAAACCCTAAGTCAGTTTCGAAATATTCCAATTTATCCAACGACTCTTTCAGATGTTCCAGGAAATTGTAATTTAAGCTATTTGTTATTTCGAAGCAAAAACAAAACAACCCACCAACAACAAACAAACAAACGCATTAACAAACAACCAATATAGAAAAAATATATATTCAAAGAATAATAGTTATAAAATACATCAGCAGCAACATTATAGACGTGTAGCATGCACGCTGGCTAATTGTTACTGTTTAAAGGAGTGTGCAGCACAATTAGGCTATATGCAAGAGCAACAACAACAAGATAATTATTGGCAGCCCCCCCCCCCGACATGTTTGTCTGTAGCCCATTCTCAGAATTATGTAAAGTTGTTACCTATGTTTCGTCAGCTAGTAGTTTTCCATTATCTTCTTTAGTAACACCTCATAGCTCTGCAATTGTTTTGTTTTTTAAATATCATAAATGGGATTTCATCATAAGGTAACCAAGTCTGTGATTGCGTGTTGTTTTGTTTTGTTTTGTTTTTTGTGTTTGGGTTTTTATTTTAAAAAAAATTGTCTTAGTTTTATTTATTTATTTATTTATTTATTTATTTATTTATTTATTTATTTATTTATTTTATTTTTTCTTGATGTGGAGTTAAACTACTCCGTTTATTCAACAACAACATCAGCATCAACATACATCAAATAAAACACACTTATAAGCGCTCCAATAAATACTGCTATCACATAACAGATACAATGAGCTACGGGAGGTAATACAAAACAAATTGATAACATAAAACAAAATACATAAATGCTTATATATACATTTTAGCGTGACATAATCACGGTGTTCGGGAAAAACAATGGGTTGAAATTATTTCAGACAAAAAGTAAATAAAAAATTAAAAAATTAAAACTTAAAAAATCATAAATAGGAACATGGTGACGGCCTTTAGTGAAAAGGGCAATTAGTAATCAAACTTGACATCATCATTAATGGTGAAACACAACGCATTATTTCTAGTGTAAATAGTTTCGAAAGAGTCTGGTCTCAATCTGGTCTTTTCCATACGCAGAAAGTATTTCAAGGATCTTTTTAACTGAATGATGATGTCAATTTCTGCTGGTCTGAAATAACTGTTGAACACCTTTTTGCATCGTATATTCCAGATCAGCCTGAGCAGTTTAGCTACGACAATAGCCTGAACTGGTTCCAAATCATATCCAAGAATTATGTTAGAGTCGTTTAAGTAACAATGTTTGTTACCAGTATATTTTCTAAGCAGTCATATGTGTCATCTCTGGACATCTCGTTGCTAATTGTGCTTGTTCTCTGGTTCTACTCTGGTGATTTTCTTTTCTTCGATTTTGATGGTTTCGCCTGGAGTGTCACTTTGGTACGTCCTGTTTTAACAGCATCATCCCAAAATGATGGAGGACGGCTTGACTTTCCAGTTTCTTTTGTTTGACCGGATTGGGAGGCAGCTTCAGCGAAGGATTTCTTGTTCAAGGTTGACTTTTGGGGTTCAGGTTCAGTTTCTTTGGTTTCTGTCGTGGCTTTGTCTGTTATGTCTGCTTCCTCGTCGTCATAGTTCTGTTCGTGGTCGGAGTTTGTTGGTCTTTCCCTTGGTACATATATAACCTGAGTGCTTTCTGTGCTGCGTTTGTCTTCCTGGTCAGACTCATCCGTTGTATTGTTGTACTTGTCATTTTGTTCTATGCCAGTTTGCTTGGTGGCTATAACTCCCGCATACGAAACATCTCCCTCTTGCTGGGCAGTCTCTTGCAAGATGGCCGGGTTCTTCACAAATCTTACACGTTCTTTGCTGCCCTCTATATCGGACTGGTAGAGTAAAACCACCGACTTTCACATAACTTGGTGCGGCTTTTTTTTATTCTTTACCAGACAGCTTCGGACTCCAGTCTCTATATCTTCGTTGAAAACGTGGTGTTGTCTCCTGATGTTGGCCACTGTGCCGTAAGGTGAGATAGCATTTCAAACTATCTGATCGCTCATCTTGTACGGAACCTTGATGTAGATTATTGCACTGTTCTGTATATTCGCCCTTTCACATTGTATGAGTTGCTTCTGGAGAATCATGCCTCTATTTGCTATTTGGACGCAGTCTTTCTCATTGTCAAAGGACACGTTGAACCAGCCATTTTCTAGTTCAGCAATGCATTTCAGTGTTGAGACTGATTGAAGCTCTTTCTGTACCGCTGTATGGATTTATTCAGGCGTGACGCGGCCGTGTTGGGCCTATTGAGCTGACCCATGATGCAAAATGGCCGTCTTCCCGGCCTTTTTCAGATACGAAATTCTGAGGCCCCAGGCCTCAGAACCACCAATTTTGTTCAAACTGCACTCAAGATTTGATGTACATGTATGTCACCTACCCCACTTGTCACCTCTGTCACTCGATGGCAAAAACGGCTGATAAAACGCAATTTCACCAAATTAAACAGGAGCGATGTTGAAGCACGTCTTGCGCCCTCAACGATTACTTATTTATTTATTTATTTATTTATTTCATTTTTTTTTTTTTTTTGCATTTTTTTTTTATATATATATTTTTTTTTTATTTTTTTTTTTATTTATTTATTTTTTTTTTTTTTTTTTTTATGGGGGGGTTGTTTCCCTTACCCAAATGGTAACCGTACCCATACCAATACATTAGGGTGCACTACACTAAATAGGCCAACATTCATGCGACAATCTAGTTATCAAAATTTTTAACCCACAAAATCTTTTTAGTTATAATGTTTTTGGGATCATGCAAATAATAAAATATATAATGGTAAGAATAAATCACAACCTGGGGGTTGTGTGTTTCAACCTTTGGAGAGATTTGGAGAGAATTTAGGCTTTAAAGTTGGTCCTTTTTGGCTTGTGAATTGGAGGAGTGCCTGATGAAAACTGGCAGCGAGTCGGGTTGGGAAAAACACATTTTCGGGGTGTTTTTAACTCGGGTAATTACCAAAAATTGTAAAGAAATCTCAAGTTTAGTTGTCTGAAAATATATCTTGTTGGTTTTCAAGAGGCTGAGAGGCTTTAAATATTTGTTTAGTATTTTTTAATATTTAGCATTTAGCGTTGGTTACTATGGGAGTTTATTTAGTGCCCCCAGTATTGTCTGAAATAGCGCCCTTTTGTGGATTAACAAGACATTAACCTTTGATCACAGACTGGAATCTTGTTCATCGGTTGTACACAACCTATGATGATTTAGTCCAAAATTAAATTCTGACGATGCTCAGTATAATTATACGTTAATCAACTTGCATTTTTTCAAACTAAATGTAATACGGTTCTTCGTCAGGCAAGAATCAGATTCTTAATTATTTATTTTTCAATGTGGCAAGATTGTATCATTTTAGCTACAAGTTTTAAATACCATACGTTCCAAGCAGTACATGTATATTCCTAGACAAATTAAGACCAGTGCGATTAACTTGTCGCATGCATTTAGTTTTCTATTTGTATATAAAAATATGAACAAAAACAACAGTTTTAATTGCCAATAAGTTCCCTCTACAAAATAAGCTTGTCGTTGTCAGCAAACCAGACTCGACGCGCATACATTTATTCTTTTGTAGGCCTATTTGATATTTGGTTCTCAAAACACATTTTGAGGAGCTACAAATGTTTCATTTTTTGACGGACATCAGCTGACGACATTGGCAAAAGGAATTGACAGCTTATTCATAAATACCCCAGACAGTTTCGCTAATCTGATTGATCGAGAGCACGTCACGTGGGGGTGTTTAAACGGACGATATAACACCGGCTAGAAGTGTTTAAACACGGCTGGCTTCGCGTGTTGGGCGCACAAGCTCACGGTACCCCAATTTAATTACGCGGAACGCAATATATAGTTATTAGTACCAGCGCGTAATCTATTTTTACACGCGCGTACACACAACCCAACGCGCACCATACATACTTTTAAAAAAAAAATTAAAATGTACAAAATGTACAGATTGTCACAGATTGTCTATAACATTTTTTCGCTTTTTAACAAAAGGGCATTTATGAATGGGAATAAAAGAGTAGTGACTCGTTCTTAAACGGCCGTTTAAAACCTTGCACGGTCGTGGCCGTCCGATAAAGGCCCTCGCCTTCGGCTCGGGCCTTTATCGCACGGCCACGACCCTGCCGGTTTTAAACGGCCGTTTAAGAACTCGTCGCCACTCTTTTATTCCCTTATTGCAAAATTGCCTCACCTAGCCCATAGACCAGCTGTTTACGCCATGTGCTATTGACTTTAAGAACAAGCCTGGTGCCCATTTCCTGCCGACGGACGTAACGGATATTCCTCCCCGTTTATCACCAATCTGTCTTTTCTGTTCTATCCACAAATTTTACATCAAATAGCTAGCCTCAATTAACACCTTAAGAAATAGCAATATAGATCAGACGTGTTTTTTGTTGTATGAACAAATCGTTTTACAAATCGACCTTTTGCGTTGATTTATTTGTACACGGTGTACGCACGGCAGTGTAGCACACACGCAAAGATTGATACAAAGTCAATCGTGGGTTTTATTATTCCAAAATCAGAAATATATATAAGTCAGCGTTGAACCAATCTGGGAAAATCGCAAAAACTTCATGAAACCTTTGTGTATGTAATGCTAGTCTTTAATTGGTTTAGTTTGAATGATAAGGTGTTGAGAAAGCTGTTTTACGAATCCACCCCTGGCGTTGATTTCTTTGTAAACGGTGTACGCACGGCAGTGTAGCACACACGCAAAGACTGATACAAAGTCAATCGTGGGTTTCATAATTCAAAAATCGGATGTAAATATAAGGCAGCGTTAAAACAAAGTTCCGATGACCGCGGCCGCCAGAAATTTGATGCTAACGGTCTTATGGGGTGCCGTTTATGACATATATTTTAGTTTTCGTTCTTTATATTTGGTTGTAGTTCTATAAAAATCGCGCCCTGGCCCTCGTCGTAGGTGGGGCTTCGTTCTGTATTTTTGTTTGTTTCGTTCTACTTTTTTGTTTTGTTTTTCACTTTATATTTTGTTCTAAGTTTATTTGTTTCGTTCTATATACATTTGTTTTGATCTAAAGAGTTATTATTTGGTTTCGTTCTGAATATGTTGGTTTAGTTCTATATCAAAGTTTCATAAATAGGTCATCAACGGCACCCCAAAATTATGAAATGTTTTTAATACATGGTGGAATGTACACTTCCATCGGGTCCATGTGAACCACAGATATGGATGTTTTTAATACATGGTGGAATGTACACTTCCATCGGATCCATATGAACGACAGATATGGATGTTTTTAATACATGGTGGAATGTACACTTCCATTTGGTCCATGTGTACCACAGATATGGATGTTTTAATACATGATTGAAGGTACAATTCCATTTGGTCCGTGTGTACCACAGATATGGATGTTTTTAATACATGATTGAAGGTACACTTCCATCGGGTCCATGTGAACCACAGCTTTGGATGTTTTTAATACATGGTGGAATGTACACTTCCATTTGGTCCATAATGAACCACATATATGGATGTTTTTAATACACAATTGAAGGTACAATTCCATTTGGTCCATAATGAACCACAGATATGGGTGTTTTTAATACATGGTGGAATGTACACTTCCATCGAGTCCATAATGAACCACAGATATGGGTGTTTTTAATACATGGTGGAATGTACACTTCCATCGAGTCCATGTGTACCACAGATATGGGTGTTTTTAATACATGGTGGAATGTACACTTCCATCAGGTCTATGTGAACCACAGATATGGATGTTTTTAATACATGGTGGAATGTACACTTCCATCGAGTCCATGTGTACCACAGATATGGGTGTTTTTAATACATGGTGGAATGTACACTTCCATCGGGTCCATGTGTACCACAGATATGGATGTTTTTAATACATGGTGGAATGTACACTTCCATCGAGTCCATGTGTACCACAGATATGGGTGTTTTTAATACATGGTGGAATGTACACTTCCATCGGGTCCATGTGTACCACAGATATGGGTGTTTTTAATACACAATTGAAGGAGCAATTCCATTTGGTCCATAATGAACCACAGATATGGATGTTTTTAATACATGGTGGAATGTACACTTCCATCGGGTCCATATGAACGACAGATATGGATGTTTTTAATACATGGTGGAATGTACACTTCCATCGGGTCTATGTGAACCACATATATGGATGTTTTTAATACACGATTGAAGGTACAATTCCATTTCGTCCATAATGAACCACAGATATGGGTGTTTTAATACATGGTGGAATGTACACTTCCATCGGGTCCATGTGTACCACAGATATGGGTGTTTTTAATACATGGTGGAATGTACACTTCCATCGGGTCCATGTGTACCACAGATATGGATGTTTTTAATACATGGTGGAATGTACACTGCCATTTGGTCCATGTGAACCACAGATATGGATGTTTTTAATACATTGCGGAATGTACACTTCCGTCGGGTCCTTATGAACCACACACTTCTTTGTAACAGATATGGATGTTTTAAATACATGGTGGAACGTACACTTCCATCGGGTCCGTGTGAACCACAGATATGGATGTGTATAATACATGTTGGAATGTACACTTCCATCTGGTCCATATGAACCACAGATATGGATGTTTTTAATACATGGCGGAATGTACACTTCCGTCGGGTCCTTATGAACCACACACTTCTTTGTAACAGATATGGATGTTTTAAATACATGGTGGAATGTACACTTCCATCGGGTCCGTGTGAACACAATTTTATCAAAATGTTTTAAAACATGGCGGCAATGACGGGTCTAGCGGGGTGAACCACCGATTGATATAAGTTGTGTCTCGCAGATAACGAACAGTCCGTGTTAATATGGCGTTTTAAAGACGACAAATATGCGTCTTGTATTGCTGTCGCCCGTCACCGTTGCGTCGTGCGTTGCGTCGTGCATCTTGTCTTGCCGTCGCCCATTGCGTCGCGTGTTCTTCAATTGGTTTCCAATGTGGGTCTGGCTTCCGTCGTTTGTAGCGTTGTGCCTTTGCCCAGTGTGTCGCCTCTCACACCGCTAAAGTTAACGTGTTTCATTACAAACTGATGCAATCCAAATTACACTCGAAAGGCACAAAGACTCTCTCACAAATGCATTCTTTTATGCGTTCACGTATAATAATATTTAATTTGATTAAGTTTGCAGACTAATTACTTTAATTATCTGCACTTGGTTATTACACGTAATTAAATTGATTACACATTAAAAATCATGTAGTATGTTGGATAAAACATTTTGGGAGTTGAATTTTCGAAGTTGATGCAAAAACGAGTAAAATTTAACACAGTGTAAATATTAAAATAGTGAGTGGCATATCATTGTTTGAACGATGAGCCACTGAAGCAAATGAAGATAAACTGGAAGTTAGAAACTTGGAGATAAATGAAGATAACGGTACGTTGATAAAAATTTATTCCGGTAAAGTGTTGAAGAAATAAGGGGGCGTTTGAAGTTGATGGGGGCCTTGAAATGATGCAAGACAGTTTCTTGTCCTTGATCAGGGGACAGGATTACATTTTCGAAACAACCAGTTACAATGCAGTGAGGAAGAAGAAGATTTGAAATTACGCTGTCTGCTGGCTCTCTTAAATTGGAATCGGACTAGGCTGGACAGACAGGCTAGGAACATGTAATTATTGTTAACATAAGTTGGGTTGGCACAATCCGACGGAGGCAAAGTGCACATAAACTGAAGAAACTTTGAGGAATAATTCTTACAACTTTTCACTGTTGGAGTCCGGTGGCCAAATCTAAACTTAGTCATATGCCTTTCAAGCTCATAATACATGTATACCTTATATTAAATACTTAATACTCAAACCTACAGTCCTTTAACAATAAAGAATCCTCTTATTTTGAAATTTTAGTAAGTGTGAAACAATGACTGTGGGAATGATTACCTCAACCTGGTCAGTGCAGTCTCCATGGATGTAAACATGCCCAGCCCAGTGACCAATACTAAATTATGGACAGCCAAGGATTACTTTTCAGAAGCCAATTAAGAAACACTCCTTGCGTAGTATGCAGTAAGTCTATGCACAAGACATTTCATTGGACATTGACTCATTGCTACCATTAAATAAAGATGTAAGATAAAATATGAACAACATGAGAATTGCTTCCTCTTTAAATATATAAATAAAGATTTGATGGACTATCAAGAACTCTAAAGTAAAAGTAAATGCAAAATAAAAGCTACAAGAAGGTAACATCACAGATTTGTCAAACCATAAAGCAAAATTATGGTCAAAACAATACTGACTACAAAGTCTAATTTTAGTAACTGTTAGATACACACGAGTGCCATTGGTTACTGCAGCGTGCAGTACGTTGGGAAAGCGTGTATACCTCAATTGCAATGTTGACTTCATACTTTTTCAAAGCTAATAACCTTTCCAGACGTTGTACTGTTTGGCCATAAAACAAGTTTGATAAACAACATGTTTTTAATAGTTTTTGTTAATAATATTTTGTTTACACTGTGAAACCGCAATATTTACGCGAATGCCCTAGGTTACTGCAACGTGCAGTACATTGGGAATAACATTGATTTCTATTTACATTGAGGTTAGTTTTTTGCATGTAGCTCATGTTTTTACACCCCTCAAAAAAAATTAAGACATCCCAAGTAAGGTGGATGAACTTTTGCACAATCAAGGACAAGAATCCTTTGTGAAAGTAGCCATTACAAGATGAACACTTGGTTGGCTCTGCAACCCCGCCTCTCCACCACCCCCGTCACTCACGCCCCCTTCCCCATTGCAAGCTTGCTGATTGGCCAAGGTGCACTGTATCTCGAAAATTAATTTCTCAGCCATGAAATAAAAATTATTGAATAATGCAGACAGTAAACCAACATGAAATAAAGCAAATTCGAAGCAAAATAATACTGAGACAAAATTAAAATCATATGTAAGCATTCAAAAATTAAAAGAGCATGGAAAACAACAAGTTCACAGTATCAAATCATCAAGATTAAAGATTTCAAAAAGCACTTTTGTTCTAGAAATTTAATAATCAAAACGGTTACATAAAAAACTATCCTCACACAATAGAAACTATGCGGTGATTGTTCAAATCAAATCTAAGGTGTCACGATGAATAAAACATGATTTTCATACAAAGGTTTTTAGCTACACTATGGAATAAGATTTGCTATTAACACAGAGTACATATCCCATTAAACGCTTACGTACTTTTTCAGTGGTTTGCGCGGTCTACCAGAAATCTGTGAAATTAACGGTGAGACAAGATCTCCACGAAAGGCCACTAACAAGATCATTGTTTAAAAAAGCATTACTCTCGTAAAAAAAAATGACAATGGTTGGCTCGCAAGAAATTATTATTTGCCGTTAAAAGTTACAAAGTTGTCGGCTCGCAACGAATTTTTCGAAATCTCTTAACGCAGGTAACTGTGACGCAATCATGACGCCATCTTGTTTATAATCTAAGTTAGAGCATAGGCGTTCAATTGATGTATTGTTCTTGTTATTTATACTGTAGTATTTGAAGTTGTACGATAACAAGGTTATAACAAGGTTAAACAGAGACCAAACCGGCTCTTTTCAGAGCCAACACTCCCTCAAAGAGATTTTTACACATGGTTGTACCCGCAAGTTTACTATTTATATTTATATTTATAGTTACTCTTAACAAGGTTATTGTGTAATAGCTATGAGAATTTTCCGGTGAAAAAATAATGAGTGAATGGCCGAAACACCCAGATAACGTAACAAAAGCTGAACAGAAAATATGAGTTTCGGCTATTTGGCCCCTTAGAACATTCCTAACTCAAGATAGAAAATCTGCGATTATTTTTTAGTGAAAAGATAAGTAGTCCCATAAACATATCCTATTTTTCCTTCTACCTTTCAACCAAACATGCTACTTTCTGATTTACTTATCACCGAAGTATATGATGTTTAATCTTGAATAAAGAGTGGCCCGCACTACATGTAAGTGCAACCATCCAACAGACTTCTTTGTTGGTAATGGATCATTGTACACTGCTACATATATTTAGGTTTACATACCGTACACTAACTGAAATGGTCATGACATCCAATGGTAATAACTTTACTGAATATCTTTACTTGAAAATAGAATATTGAGTATCCTGAACTGCAGCTTTCCAGCAAGACGTTGCTTTGTTGATATTGGTTTCTTATACACTGCCACATGTATCAAAGTTTACATTCTATACACTTACTGAAATGGTCATGGCCTCTTTAACACAATGTCAATAATTTTAACACTGTCACCGTTATTAGATTTTGATGAAAGACCACAAATTTTAAGGGTATGATACACGATTCAAACTGCCATTAAACTTTAAATTCGACAACAAGAATATTGTTTGAATACAACCATAAATAGCATACATCTTTAGGGAATGGATTACATTGAGAAGTAAAGAACTATTGTGGTCTTTTTACATCAGTGTATATGTTATACAAGACAACATTTGACCAGTGTCGTAATTATTAGGCTAAGTTACAACTTGTTAAAAATCTTCACTGATTTGAAGTCTGCCACTGCCAGTTGCTGCCCATTTGCGGTCAATGAGATCCCACCTGGGCAGTACAGACCCTGAGCAATGCAGCTGAGAAATCTACCCTCAATATCATACCGGTGAATGTGACCAGTGTTGTAATCCCAATTCAACACTGCAATGTAGATATCTAAGTTGTCACAACATACACCTCTGCAGTATTTCACTTGCTGCCCATTTATGGTTGGTTTGATGGTGATTAGCGTAGCACCATTGTGGTTAACAATGTCCACTTGTTGATCCCCACCACTAACTACAATTCTCTCCTTGCTGTCAAATGCAAAGAAGTAAGGTTCAGTCTTAACTGAAACTGTGTCTATGAGTGAACCATCATTGCAGTCGTGTTTAGTGATAACTGACCTCTTCACATCACCCACAATGAGTGCATCCTTCAAGACTGCTACACTGTACAGGTCTACTAATGTCTTGCCAACTCCACCATGAGGCACTGTGTAGAAATCAAATCCCTTTGTGCCATCCGTGTTGTATATCTTGACAGAGTTGCTGTTATCAACAACGACTAACTGATCCTGGAATGCTGCTACGGCCTGTGGGTCTGGAAAACAGAAAGGACCAAATACAAAAAAATCCTTTTTATGTAGAAACCACTGTTAAGTAAAACAAAAAGTGTTTTTTTAATGTAAATGGAAAGTATTCTTGAATCATAGTTTTTTACTTTGTTCCTCTTTAAAAATGTTCTTCAAGGACACACAAACCACCAACATTATAACATAGCATGTCAAATTAATCTTAATGAATCTTATGCATAATTATGAGAGGCACTAAGAGTAACATTATGATAGTAGCAGGCCCATTGTTACAGGAAAAAGTACTGAAATGTACTTCTGATTAATTTACTTTTAAATTTAAACTTAAACAAGTTTTTTTAAACTAGGAGACACAATTTTTGCAGACTTATTTATTCATTTTCAGATTTTTATTTGTGTAGGGCAAAGTTTAGGAAAATATTCAAATCAAAGTCAGGGAAAAGCTCAAGGAAACAACAGTAGATAGATTGTAGTCTTCTTGTAGAAACGTGTCTTGAAGGATTGTTTAAGAAATGATCCAGTAACACTATTGAAATCTCACACAAAAAGTCATATCAAAAAATGGTTAGATAAAACTTCTCTGATTTGATCAAAGTAATGATTAATACTAACTACTTCTTCCCACAAAAAACACTTTGACAGTCATCCTGAAACAAATCACGTCTTAAAGCCATGATTGGTAAGTTATTTGCAAAAAGTACCGAGCCTACATCAATGATTTTGTAAGGAACTTACTGTGCGATAATTGGATAGTTTTCTTATGGTCTCCTTTTGTGTTGTAGATTACCACTCTTCTATTACTGTATTCTGCCACTGCCACCTCATCACCAGGTAAAGAAGCGTCAATATCATATGCTTGAGGGTCAAACTTCAAACAAAGCTCCCACCTTGGTTCCTTCAGATTACCCAGGGAGACGTCACAAACCCCTAGATTGAATCTCAGATGGGAAAGGGTTGAATCTATCTTGGGTTGATTTTGACCCTTGAGCAAGTTCAATTGATTTATGATAGTAGGATAGATTGTAAGGAAGTCAGACGCTGATGAATTGTTGCTGACATCTTTGGCAGTCTGCAGTGATTGCTGAATTTGCTGTGAGTTTCCACTCACTGTTTGCTTATACTCCTCCAATTTCTTGTTACGATCTTTGTGGATGTCTTTTATTTCATCCATGATGCGACTCTCTTGAGCTGTTACCTCAGCCCTGATCTCATCAGCTCTGTTCTTCACCTCTGCCATGGTTCTCTCAACTGCAACGTCAAGGTCGTCTTTCATTGTTGAGACAGCTGTTTGAGATTGTTCAAGGTTCTTCAGGATTTCTTCAAGAGGAGTAAAGAGTTGAGCCAAGGACTGTTTAAAAGTGGATGAGGCATGGTTGTATTCAAGATACTCATGTTGCGGTTTACAGTGATCTATGACAGTGCAGTCTCTACAAATCATCACATCACATGTTGTGCAATAGAACCTCATCACTTCACCTTCATGAGTTTGGCATTCTGGATTATGTTTTTGTCTGATCTTTTTCATTGCAATTTTCCCATCACGAATGTCTTTTAAAGTCGCTACTTTGTGACTCGATGATGCTGGAACCTTCCGGTGCATTTTGTAGCAGTTTGCACAGATGAACATGGGGCAGTCAAAACAAAAATGTGTTGCATCATTTTTTACGTCGCACAATTCACAAAACAAGTTGGCATTTCCAGATGAACTGACCTGCTCTAGTTGAAGTGCAAGACCGGTTAAAATGAAATTAGTCTTAAGACCTTGTACACCCATCTTGGGAAGTTGTGTCTCCTTTCGACACAAAGGACAAATGAGGGTTTCAGCATATTTGTAGTTGGTAGTGTGGTATTCAAGTAAACAGTGTTTACAGAAGCTGTGAAGACAGTTGAGTAGTTTGGGATCTGTGTACTCCTCTTGGCAAATACTGCACTCCAGATAGTCCCGCCTGATTTTCTCTAGTGATGAAACCTGTGCTGGTTCAGAAGATGCCATTTTTATCTGGAAGTAAATACGGAAGTAAAAAATACGGTGTTATAAAAGAATGAGCATAATTAGTTTTAGTACAGTTCCTTATGTAGTTAAGATTTATTTTTTTGCCCAAATGGATTTTATTGGCTTCCTTTGTCAATTTGAGGGTGCTGATTTTTCAATGGCATCTTCAGACGCCATTTAGATTTTTAAAATGGCCGCGATTTTCAATTAGATTTTGGCCTATATCTCAACTTGTGAGCAATGTAGAAAGGTAAAATGATGACAATATCCATTGTTATGATACCAGGCCTACCATTGTCTTCTGTATATAGAATGGTTTATTACAAAATGCCATAAGCAGCCACATGCTGAATTGCAACAATTTACAATGAGAAGGGAAACAAAACAGAATTCGTGATTTTAGTTTTAAAAATTACATCATAATTTGAGTTTGAAATCTGATGAAAAGAAGGCAGGTCATAACAAGTGTTAAAATATTACTTGATGACAAATTATAAAGGTAAGAACTGCAATTACTGAGAATTAAAAAGATTGATTAGATAAGGGACAACACTATCTCTGAGTCTGCTAGTTTCACATTTTGTCCGAGATATCAAATTAGTTGGCGAACAACCCTGTGATTTTTTGGGGTGGGAGGAGGTGCGACATAGTTTGGTTAGCAGTTAAACTCTGAGGCAAATGTTGAACACAGTGACCTGCATCGATTGCTTAGACTTGATGACATGCCTCTGGACTCTTTCCAACTGTTGCTCTCGTTGTGGAGTTATTTCGCCATTCTAAAGACGTACTGCATGTTCAAGGAGTGGTCGCAGGTATCCATTATGGATGGTTATTAGGTTGTCTGCCGGTAAGGCAAGGTCTTTAAGAACACAAGTCATATGAATTCGACTGTAAGCTCGATGGAGTATACTGTACATATGTGACCCCCCCTCCCCCTCCACTTCAAATTCGGTTGGATGAGGACAACAAATAGGTTGACGGTTTGTGATTGGGTCAAGAGGTGGCTATTGATCTCCAGAGCTGGGTGGTGGTGGACTTTGAGAAAAAAGTTATTTCAATGAAGTTGCATTTTGGGAGATTGAGCTTCATGTTGTTAGTAGCTGACCAATGCACATGGGAATTTAATGACTGTTGCATTTGTGATTGGTCCTGAGAGGAGCAGCATTCTATTAAGTTCAGATCGTCTACATTCTTCCAGCAGAAGGTTGAGTCGTTGAGATTTTGGCATGCATAGTAATGACTGCCGAGAAAACAACTGGCCCAAGCCGAGTACCTTGTGGTACACAAGCATGCATATGGGTCCAGTTGGATAGGACTCCTTTATAGCGGACACACTGTTGATGATTAGTTAGGAAGTTTGCTATCCATTAAATATTTGGCACAGTTCAACACCTAAATAATTAACCAGTTTGGAAAATGGCTTTGTTGTGGTCTAAAAGATCAAAAGCTTTGCTGAAATCAGTTGTGACGAGTGTCGATGATGTTTTTTTTCGGTCGGCATGTTGATACAAAGTATTCATCAGATCAATTAAGCAGTGTGTTGAAGAGAGTCCCTTTCGATTCCCCAACTGGCGTTGGTCAAGATACGGCTCGAGGTCATGCGTAGTCCTTCTGGCGACAAAAACTTCTAAAACTTTGGCAAAGTGGTCTGTTAACGCAATTGGCCTATGCTTATCAACCGATGCACAGCTCTTTTCCAGACATCTGGAACAATGCCAGATTTAAGGGAGGTATTGAAAATGTGGGCCAACGGCGTGCTCAGTTTGCAGGCGTATTCTTTTATGGTGCGTGTAGGGATGTTGTCTGGTCCTCCAGATTTGCCATGTTTAATGTTTTTCAGCTGGTGATAAAAATGTAGAAGGCAGTAGCCTATTGGTTTTGGTCAGCTGCTTCAATGACCGAGAACCAACCATGGTTACATATCCACGAACCAAACTGTCGTATGTTGGAGTCAAGTAGAGGTCTGGTGATGTGCGTTAAAGTAGAATTAACAGCTAGTTTTCAAGGGTGATCTAACTACAGTGCTGTGGTCACTCCTTCCAAGGGGGTGCAAACCTGTGGCACAGCATATAAGTTTGGCACATTGGAGATAATCTTGTCTAACGTTTTGTCTTCTCTAATGGGCAGGGTGACAACTTGTCTAAACTGTGGGTCAACAAGAAGTTGTGTAAGGTCCAGCTGATTCTGATGAGAATGGTGCCAATAGTTTCATGGAGATGAGCCAGCAAACGGCCAGCGACCGGACTGTTTCATGGGTAACACACCACAGCAACTACAATGTGTGATATAGTTCTTGGTAGGCGTGTTGGATGGATCTTGATCCACAGCACCTCAATATCATCGGCGGTATTAACATTTTAGTTGATCAGGACTTTAATCCTCCTTTGCATAAAGTGCAACACTACCCCCGCGTTGAGCAATTCGTGATTTGGAGAACATGGTGTAACCGGGGATTGGCACAAGATCAGATGGCAGGTCAGATTTAAACCAAGTTTCGGTGATTGCGGCAATGTCAAAAGTGTTGTCCACTTCAGTTGAGTACAATTAATAAAACTTGTTGTTTAGTGATCTCGAATTGCATAAATAAAATGATGGCAGTTGATAAGGTTGCCTGTAGCAAAGTTGTCTCTCATCAGAAATGTATTGGTTTCTGTTAACCCCAAAACAAATATCCGGCGGTGAATGTGTGATCCAGCAGAACGACCTCTATGCTTCGGCTTGCGAATTCCCAAGTCACATATTAAGGTAACAACTTTGTGTGATAGATTGTTTGAAGCTCAATAGCTGTTCTCTCGTACACTTCAGGTTGATCACATGATTCACGGTAATGGATAACGACACTGATGAGTGACAGGTAGATAATGAGGTGTCGATAATATACGCCCGTTCATGTACACAGGTACATGCAATCAAGAGGGCAAAGTACATATGGTAATTCGATAAAAAGTGCCTTATTTAACCCAATCTTGTTTGATTTCTCGGCCGCATTCCACTAAAAAACATGCTACAAAAAGCTAATAGCGCCCTCAAACCATTAATTTGGTTTTTCCGCCATCTTGAAATTTAAAATGGCTGCCATTTTAAAATAATATTTTGTCCTATATCTCAACTTGTGCGCCCTGTAGAAAAGTTTTTAAAAAATCGAGGCGATAACCATATTTATGATACCAGGGATTCCATTAGAACCATTGCATTACTTGTAACTTATTTGGTTTGGCTGCCATCTTGAATGTCAAAATGGCCGACATCTTTAATACACTTTTACGTATATTTCAGCATTTGAGAATAGTGGCTAAGCCCGTGTTTATTATTTTGGGCATTCCAATTACTGAATGTCTACCTTTTTATGAGCAATATAATTGCCATTGTAAATTTTAAAATGGGCACCAGGCCTTTTTTATGCTGAGAACAATTTATAAAATGCTTATTAATTGTGATGTACAGACGTTTCATTACTAATTTGTATACAAAGATTGTTAGCAAACAAGTTTACTGTCATTAATTGTTAACCGAGTCTGGTTAAAGTTTCCTTTAGTTTATTAACTTGTTGCACACAAACAGAATGTATGCGCCGTAAAAAGTTTTTTTTTCAAAGATTGGGTCGCATCCAACAACGTCAATTGTCTGGTTTAGGCCGTGTTTAAGACTTTACATTTCAAAAGTCACATACATGTCACTTGACTTTTAAAATGTATTCGTAATCAATGTTCAATACGCACGGTAAAACTACAATTTTTTATTCCAATTGTTGTTTTCATTTTTCAATACTTGTTATTCTGAAGCTAAAGTATGAATCAAGTTTTATACTTCAATTTACACTAACTCGAAATTGTACTTGGAAATCCAATTACTTGTATTCAGAATTGTTCAATTTGAATATGAGAGTACTTGGACTCGGAAGGCTAATACCCGTGATATCCAAGTACTACACTCAGTGCCAAAACTTACTGTTGTTGTATTGTCTCAAAAGAATGAAAAAATAGTTTGTTGACATACATTAAAGTAAAATATACAAATTACCTATGCCTTTGTAATGTATGTGAGGGTTTTTGAACAAATCATTTAGCCGCATTTCTTCAGAGAAAATGTTTCCGAAAGCGCTTAGGCTTCTAACAAATTTTGTTAGGTATGCAGTAAGATTGTAGGCCTTCACTACATTCAGTAGAAAGTGTTGAAACAAGTTTATTTGCTTAAGTCTAAATGCACATGTTAAATACATTACATACCATGTAAATGAATAAGTGCATCCTTGAATGGAGCATTGTTTTCTTCCATCCGTAAGTTCCAGTTAAATGTACCAGTTCATAAACGTGTGAAATGTAAATGTATTTTATCTAATAATGGCACTTCTTCTAAAGTTGTGATCCAGTGTTAAAAAAGTGAATATAATTAGAAACATAACAATACCGACAGGAAATTTAATGGTATATGTAAATGGAACATTATTGCTTTTTCGCTAGAGTATATTCGTTAAATACAGCACACCAATTTCATACAGTTAGATTTTAAGAAAGAGACATAAAAGATACAAATGGATATGAAACACTCTTCAATTCTTGGTTAATGGATGAGTATATTCTTTTCCATTCGCTGTAGTTTTCAGCAAATGCACAGAGGTGTGCTAGTACATGCACATGTATTATCCCAAGTGAACAAAACTTAAAATAGAGATTAATAGAGATTAAATAGAGATTAATGCTGATAATTCAGCATTACTCTCTTAAGAGTTTTGCAAAGTTGAAACAGTTTGTAATAATGTACTTACAACACGGTGTACTGTTATCCACTATTAATGAGTCGTAAATGCATTTGCAGTACTAATAAACTTAAACCCTTCATTTACTCAAAATGAAGTGCCATTTTCTTGATGTTTTCACAACGAAGTGAATACTTTACAAGAGATTTGTTAGTACTTGTATGCATCTCTTACAACATGTTACTCGATAAAAAAACGGCTGTAAAGCCTTAATGTACTTCCTTTTTGAGCTATGAATACAATGTAAGAGAGATTAAACAATAAACAGGAGGAAGGAAACGTTCACTTCCCCAGTGAGTAATCTGTACTGTATTAGACAGCCTAAACGTATAGTTACATACGCAGACTCGTAGGTAGGAGTCCATCGGAGTCCACTGGTCCTAACAGACAGTACATTAATGTGATACGTCTAGTTTTGCAGTTGGCTGGATTTGGACTGCCCGACAGCCAGGCGCAGCAAGACCGACTGGTTTGTTGCATAACAACTCTAACAACACTTGCATTAACACCAACAATAGAGACAGTCGTTCCACTACATTCTTCACCCTTATTATTTTTTAACAGAATAAACTTACACATTCCCACAGCATTTGTATTTACGCACATACATGTACGTGGGGTTCTATTTTCCCCCAAACTGTCATGAACTATTTAGTATAAAATAAACCTGGCTTAAGTTTCACCTTTTGTCAATTTATTTGTATTCATTTTTTTTTTATAACTGTTTTTCTAGTTTCAAATGCAACTGCATTTATTTTAAAACACTTAAGCCGTTTGTAGGAAAACAAACAAAGGGCAGATGGGAGCAGAACAATGAAAACTTTGTAAATATAACATATGTCGCTGCAGATATTTAGCCGAACTTTCAGCTGGGTAACACTTTTAAGTATATGAGCACGCGTGACTTTTTAAGTTGACAGAATACATGTTCTTTGTGTTTTTCAGGCAGTGTGTCAAAACCTCGTCATTTACTATGCCTTGGACCTTGTCGACCTCGTGTGGGACTGATCTGGCTATTGTATGGACACTGGCGAGGAACGCCTCAGCATAATTTCTGGGCACAAATAATGGGGCATCAGTCTCCAGAAATAGCTACCCAAGGGGGATGTTTTGTGCGACACTTCGGGTTCCTTGATTAATTTGTTTCATATATACGATTCATGACATTTGGAAAACATTAATAATAGCATTTTCTTTAATTTATATCCCTTAGTAACTCAAATTTTTTAATGACGCCACAAATAGATTTCATAACAAATTTCCATTTTCTGAGTGACTTCATTAGACACGTGTACTCACTGTCCTTAGTGCTTCTCTTTGCATGATGTTTTCACTTCGATTGGGCAAGGAAAATTACAGCGCAAGACTAAAATGAGAAGGTGATTTTTACCTAAAAAACTGAAAAAGTATTTACTCTACAATGGAAACAAGTGAAAAACTACACGCATTTAAACTACTGTCCACTAAATCTTGTTTGGCTCTGAGAGTAGTACTGTTCTAAATTTGATAGAATAGTTAAATTTGTGAAATGCAGCTAACACTAACTTCAGAGTTTCCTCCAACTGGCAGCACGCACTTGAAAACTGAGTTATCTTGCCCAATGGATGCAGTCTCCCTATTCTGTCAATATCTTTGATCGGGGATGGTGCAATTCAGAAGCCATGGCAAAAAGGGAAATCGCCAACATAGGGTCATTTAGCTCAAGAGTGCCAAAACGTTACCCGGGAGGCCGTTACTCGCTAGCCAGTTTTTCTTTGTTAACCCCAAAATTATTTTAAACATTTACCCATTCAGTTTTGCATTGACATGTAAAAAGGGAACGAATACAAAATATATAGTTATAGATAACTTCTCCTTTTTCTATCTTTTACGTTCTAGTGATTCTATTATTTTATTAAAATTAAGGGGTCAATCTGATTGCAGGCTGGATAAATTCCTATAAAACAGATTTCATCAAAGACTAGACAGGATTTAATTAGGACAGGAAGTGTTTCAGAATGCTCCAAGTCCAAGTTCAGCGACCTTTTATTTATGTCACTGGGTCCAAAGCTATACAAATGTATGGATCAGAGGTCAAAACGTATGTGTCAAGTCAGTGGGGAAGTGGGGTGCTACTTACCGACGCTGTGTTCACACAAGCCGATAGTCCGATGATTCTCTTGGGTGCTTAACTTCACAATTAGTAGGGCAACTAAGGGCATACAAGTGGACTAGGTCCGTCGGTGTACACCAGTAATGTTCCCAAAGTTACACAAACATGGGCGAAATCCCTAACGACACGACGACGACGACGACGACGACGGACTAAAATATAACAACGAGTTTATATGTGCAGAGAGGTAGCTCACAAATGCGCCATAAATAACTGCAAAATGTTCACTGCTTTACAGTCAAAATCATGTTGAATACGCCTCGAAGCAATACAAAAAAAGGAACAGTCAGACGTGATAAAAACGCTGAATTGATACGCTGACAAAAAAGTCATTACGTACACAGTGTAGCTGGTATTTAGCCGTATTGTTACCAACTGATGACCTCTGCTACTCCGTTTAGTACGGCGTGCCAAGTGGTGCATAAACAACAGTACGCAAATTTTCTTGTTACCACAAGTACGTACACGCAGATCTGTGTTTGTTTGTTTTTTGCGGCGGGGTTAGTCTGTAGCGGAGCTTGCGTGAGGGTCAGATGATTTGTGGGTGTTAATTTTGGGATAAATTGTGCATATTCAAAACATAAATCGGGGGTTTTGCCAATTAAATAAGTGTGTAATAGCAGTGACGTGTCACGTTTTATTGACTCGGGAACAACACTTAGTCAACTGGCGGGGAAATACTAAGTGCAGTGAATAAAATTAATTCAACAATGACTGAGATGATTGAATGATTAATGATACTTTGTCTTCATCCAGCAGCCGATTTCACGAAAGTAGTGCGTAACTTGCGCCATGTCGTAAAGTTGCGCCATGTAAATGTTGCGCAGCTGCGCCACTTCCTTTAGTTGCATTTCACGAAACTTGCCGTAGCTGCGCAACTTTTTAATAAACTAAATAAATAATAAACACCGTGGACGAGGCTAATATCAACCTTTTCAACGACTGTTGCCTGAATCCACTGGAAAAAACTGCAACGGAGCGGCCATTTTAAATCACGATCTTTTTTTACAACAACATGTTTATACAATGACGGAATAAGATGGCTCAACTTGGACCACCACTGACTACGTTTACATGCTTTATTTTGACACGTAAGTCCGTTAAAACTAATAGTTATAGAAATGACTAGTTAAATAGTTCAACGATTAATAGTATCAAACACTCGCTGCTTTTCATGTTATTTTTAACTGACAAATGTTTTCAAATTTACAAACACTGACGTCGAACGAAAGGGCGGACTTGACTGAGTTTGGTCATGTTGGTGCGATCGTGTGATGATGATACGTGTTCATAGACATTTATAAGTGCGGACATGCCGTATTGTTTGTATCAAACTCAACACTATTTCAACATCATTGTGTTACTTACTGTGGCCTTAGTTGACTTTTTAAATTTGTTTGAAGTATAACGCATATACACCATGTATAAAGTGCATAAAAATACATATTTGGGGAATAATGAGAACTTCAGACAATTGTCAATAGTACAAAATACCGAGCATGGCAAGTGGTAAAATATAACATTAACAATTATAAAATCGAACCGTAGTTTAAGTAAAGCACTAAGCTACTACTAATACAGCATGACTAGTGAAGTGGTAAACTCAAAATTGTACATTTCGGCAGCAAAATATTCTCAATATAATTATGTCAACTTGTCGACGATTGTTAATGCACAATTTAAACCATGGTGGTGGGTTTTTTTTCTTTTCAAATTGATTTATAATTGAATGTTGCTGTCACTTTGCAACTATTTTTCCCCTTATTTAATTGTTCTTAAAACGTTATTTATTTTATAAGTTCATTTATTTATTTATTTGTTTATTATCTTGTGAAATAGCCGGTTGGAAAATGGGACTTAACTATTACAAACCCAACCACCATATCCCACACTAATTTGTCAACGATTATCCACTGAAATTATCACCTTAATTTTTTTTAATTCTTCTCATTTTATGTTTAGATTAAGCTACACTTCAAAAACACAAGAGAGGGAGAGAGAGAGAGAGAGATCCATATGAAATTAATTTCATGTCAATAAGAATATGCAAACATGAAAAACATTCAAGTCGGCTTGATACCAGTGTCTTCTTGGTTCTTGGTTGGTTTCCTTCAAAATACTCCATGAAAGAGATTTGACTTCCATGATATCAAGGGAGAAGAATATTATTTATTCATGAGGTGTGAAGAGGTAAAATTTAAATATTTATATTAAACCAATAAAAGGATGATTAATGCTGTTGCTAAAAATAAACAAAACATGTTACCTATTTTTCTGAAAATCTCAATGCAAGTGATAGGTTCAACTCATATCAAAACTTTCATTTAAAAAGAAAGTCATTTTCTTATGGGAAAATCAACAGCACAAAATGGTTTGATGCATCATGTAGACCTATCTTTTTTGCTTAACATATGCACAGTGACTTAAGACAACTCAATTAAAGTTCTTGTTTCCCTGTTATATTCAGGATGCAGCTCCACATCCCTTATTATATGTCATGAGAGATTGAAGATGTCAAGGAGATGAAGAAAAAGATGAAGTGGTGTTCAAGGAGATCTCTGTGTCATTTTCAGAGTCATCCTACATTTATTTTCCCAGCAAACTGGAAGTTTAATTTTAAAAGACCCAGTTCAAAATCAAACTAAGGGCTGCCTACTATGGGTTAATATTCCATGATGACTAATAAGCTTGTTAGTTATAAATAATTTAGTTATACATGTAACTATAAGTTAGAAAACCCAAAAATCAATATGTTTTCCAATATCATAAGCAAGTTTGACCATTTCCAGGGGCCTCCACCCTTGACTCCACAATGAATGTAGTTGGGGGGGGTTAATGACACCAAATCCTGTCAACTTAATTAAACAAAATGAAAACCATTTTCTTTAAATAGTTTGTTAGATTCTTTTGAAATGCTTTAAAGACAAACTTTGTGATTCCCATTACAATTCATTTTTGGACAGCTGAACTTAGCTGAAATCTTCATGTAGTTTTGAAACAATTCTTTATTTAATATATATATATATATTTTTTGGGGGGCGTTGAATTGATTCATTAAGTTTTCTGAACAAAAAAGAAGTAATAAATTGTATAATATTTTGCTCAAATAAATGTAGGTACATTTAAACAGTTTCCTTAAAAAACTTGTCTGTTTTGTAGTTGAAAGTATTGATGTTTTGTACGTATGGAAGGAAAAATAAAATAATGTTCATAAGTGAAATGGAAAATGTGTTAAATTATTGATTTATTTGAACTTGTATGAAAGTATTGATTTTGTTTTGTCATGGGAGTTGAAATAAAGTTTACAAGTGAAATGAATAATTCAGGATTGATTTCTTGAATAATAAGCTGGGCTATTTATCGCCACCGATGCATTCTTTATAAACAAATAAAGAACATGAGACGACAGTGTTGTTCTGAAACTGTATTATGGTTGCATTTACAACTGACGATCGCCAGTTTTAATTACCCCACAATTGTTGCCGATTAAGCCGTTTATTTCCTCCAAAAAAGACCGTTTTAAAAAATTCAATAGTACAAATAACTTAAAAACCAATGGCCGACGAACGTGTTTTGTTTTGTTTTGAGTCCGCTAAAGAGAAGAAAGTGCAATATCTGTCGGTAAACACTGAAATATAAACGTCGCTGCCCAAGGATCGCGTAGCCTCCCGGGCAAAACACGTTGTGCCGTTGGCAATTTTTTAACTTGCGCAATAAAATACTGACTTACGCCATCAAAATCGAGTGCGTAAGTTGCGCCATTTTTGTGGCGCAACTTTCAGACTTGCGCCACTTTCAGATGTGGCGTAACTTTCTTGAAATCGATCTTAAACTAGTGGCGCAACTTACGCCATAAACGTTGCGCAAGTGGACTTACGCCATGGCGTAAAGTTTCGTGAAATCGGCTGCAGGTCTTCTTTTTTTTTCGATTGACATGGCCTCCTATGTCCTGTTTATATGTTTCTCCTTTATTATTTTTTTCATAAATTGATAAATTGCTTACTCATTTACTTAATAATAATATAAAATAAAGACAAGCAGTATGTAGTCATGGCCAGCATTAGTGGGGACACGTTGCCCTGAACATCACGAAACAAACAAATAACAAGACGAAAAACAACTCAGAAAACACAAAATGCAGAAATAAAGACGTACAGAAAAACCGAAATATACTGACAAAGAAATTAAAAGTACATATGATACAAAAAACAAAAAGGAACAAAAGACGGATATAGAAAAGGTGTAGAAACAAAGAAAAAATTTAACAAATAAAGAAAAAGAGAAACAAAGAAATAAAGAATACAAGAAAAAAGGAAATCAAGTAACAAATAAAAATACAGGAGCACAGAAGCATAATTTCCATACAAAGAAATCAGTGGATTGCTTAGGCATATGTTAATAGCTCAACACAATTTTTAAAATCATCAAAATACCTACAAATGATCATCCTTCCCCAATATTAAAACTCAACTCCGGCCATACACCCCCAAATTGTGCTTCGTAGTTACAGAAAGGGGACGAGAAGGGTGAGGAGGGCAGGTGAAGACCAAACAACATTGCGTACCGAATTTACCTACCGTTAACGACCCAATTCTACAAAATGATTACCTCTCAGTGTCACTCCAGTTAACCCCCTTACCCCACATTACATTTGCATCATTTTATACGCAAGAATCGCTCCCATCTAGCGGCATCCCGCTAGTAACTCTTATGACAATACGGCAAACAGCAGATTTAGAATGGGGAATTCCCACTATGCAATGGCGTATTGTGCAATACATATACATGTGATGTGGTTCAACCATACTGGGAGTTTCCACAATATGTAATGACATGTTGCGCAATACAGTGATGTCCCCAGAGCCACGCGTATGTATGGTAAATACAATTTACAGAACGGACACAGTACCATTCAGCGTGTTGTGCCAACAACAGATCATTGCCGGAACTTCCTCTCCAACTGTGTTTCATGCCATCTTCTACTCAAACATCCGTAAGTTATTGTTGAAGTTTCTTCCATCCTCATTGAAAAAATATTTGTTTGATTGTTTGAAATCATAAGTGATTGTATACATTTTTGAAATTCCAGATTTGTGTTCAGAATTGAACCACATTTGTTACTTTGCCATTATAAAAATGATCTTTGTAAAAAAAAATTAAAGTGCTTTCGCACTCGAACGTGTCCGTCTGAATCAGGCCAGAAATTTCCCTGTCCATGTCCAATTGAGTTTGCAATCCAGTGAACCAATAATTATTGTTATTACTAAAATCTTTAGTCAGGCGGATACATGTTGCTAATACCTTCCAACATTAAGCTGACAATAGGATGCACGGATTAGCATTCACTAAAGGGCTCAGATATATCTGATAATATTTCCTGCCTGAAAAAGGTAAAAGGGGCTGAAACCCTTGGACTTTCTTGTTGGTTTGTTAGGTGTTTGGGCATTACAGCCCGAACAACTCTTTGATTTTGTTTGGATTTTAGAATAGGTGTTCGGGCATTCCGCCCGAACTTTTAACTATTATTTTTTTACGTCATCTTTAATGAGGGTAAACTCCGATTAGCGCCCAGCACTGCTTTCCATGGAGGCCCTCGGTACAAAAACTATATTTGTGAAAACATATGACATATTACACCATCAAAAATGTTTTAAAAAGAAAGACACCATGATCTCCTTCTAAATTAGCAAATTCTTTCAAAGAATTAGAGATTTAAAGACATATAAAAATGGAAATCAAAAGGAAGCAGGATATGTTGAGCAAAAAGACTAATTTGAACTTGAATTGTGCTCCTTGACATGCTTTTTAAAACTCGTTATAGTTGGCAAGCATTATTGGCAAGTTGAAGATTATTCCGTGTGCTGGCTCCAGAGAACCTGAAGGAACGTTTGGCAAGTAGGCTACCCCCGACACTGCACAATTCATGCATTAATGTAATGTACATGTAATTCATTATATGTGTGTGTATATGCGTGTATGTACATTGGGGCTAGGGTTTGAGCTGATCGGAAGGGTTTGGGACCGTGGGGCTATAGGTCAGGGCTGAGGGGCTAGGGTTTCACACGCATCATAGTGCACGAATCACTTTCTGGAAACTTGACATTCATGATTCCATATTCATCACCTCCTACTCCTGTCCGCATAGCCTGTTGATGGTTTTCCTGATCAACCAGCCACGACTTATGTTGACCCTTGATTTTTTTATGACCGTCATAGCCTCAGACTCGTGGCTGATGGGCGCCACCATTTTGTATATAATAGAATACGCCACACAAAATAAACTCTCATAGTAACCGATGCTAAATGCTAAATATTCAGAAAAATATTCAAACAATATTTTATTTCTCTGCCTCTCAAAAACAATCAGATATGTTTTCAGACAACTAAACTTCGAATTTCTTTTCAATTTTTGGGTAGCCGTTTGGAATTGTTGGTAATTACCCTAAAAAACAAACACCCCAAAAACATGTTTTTTTCCCAAACCGACTCGCTGCCAGTTTCTATGAGGCATTCCTCCCATTCTAAAGCCAAATAGTACTATCTTTAAAGCCTAAATTTATCAAATCTTAGTAAAAGTTGAGGCACAGATCCCCAGGATGTAATACACTGTAATTACACGATATATTATTTGTATGACCCCAAAAACGTTATTATTTAAGATTAGTGTGGTGCATCCAAATTGAGCTGCAGTTCCAGAAAGCTGCCCTCTGTTGTCAGGGGCACGGGGTCGGCGGGCTCCATTGCCTTGAATCGATGACCAGCTGTTTGTTGGTCGTTGTCTCATCCAGTGCGGGAAAGATGGTTGAGGGATGCCTATTGTGTTCTAAACCGGGAAATTTTTGCTTCCGTGGCACTGCAGTTTGCCTGCTTTAAACATTCAGGTTATTCGGCAATTTCCTTGTTCCAATAAGTATGGAGTGCATGGAGCTTTTTCAGCAAAAACATTTTTTTAGAGGCGTTGAGTTTCCAAATGAGACATTTAAAGACCGTCTATGGCAAGTGTGGCTTCGTCGATTGGAAACAGGCGGCCGTCTTGGAAATAAACGGCCATCTTGGAATTGGAACTTGGCTGCTTTATTTGCAGGCATGTTCAGTAAACATCCGTGTAAAATGTAATGTGGAAAAGATTTTACCTAGTTTGTACCAAACATCGGCTTCTGTAAAAGCATTATCACTTAAAATAGATTCTTATCTCGATAATTAACAAGTAATAACTTAATAATTGCGGGAAAATGGCAGCCATCTTGAAAAATGACAGCCATCTTCGAATTTTTCTTGGTAGAATGTATTTTGAAAAAATGCAGTGATCATATACATGCAAATAATGTGATAATGATAAACTACTATCAAGTTGTGTGCATGCATATATAAGTGAAAATAGAGGAAAAGCGGACATTGTATATTTATGCAAAATTATGCATAAAATTCCCCTATATTTTTTCCACATTTTTGATATGCTATTTGGGAGGGTTTCAAGAAATGTTTACCCCCCCCCCAAATAGTTTCTGTTGCAATTTTGTGAAAGTCAAACCACAGATTGACTGGACCAATGCTAGTGGTAACACCCATAAAACAAGAGGTCATGTCACCTGCACCACCACCACTAATTTCATCAATGTTAGATATTTCAACGTTTGTGGTGTTAAATTTATAGTTGAATCAAGAAATACGCTCAAGATGCATTTCTACGGCCACAGATCCACAGTCAACACCCAAAAGCTAAATACACCCATAGAAAATTGCATCAATTTTCCTAATCACTCCATTTCTGACATGATTTTACAGGGCACTGAGACACTAGGTAACAACAGAGAGACTGTTCGTCTGAAAAGAGAGAAATTGTGGATGAGGCGCCTCCAGACCGTTCAACTCAATGGTCTGAAATTCTAAGAGGGACATTACTAATAATTGTTGGTCGTTGGCTTGTCCTTTTTTCCACAGATATTCCCTTTCTTAGTCTGCCTCAATCACTACTACTTACTTTTGCTCTCTCTTCCCAGCTTTGATTTCGTCCTTTTGGTTTTCCACTGCGAACAGTTTAGATGATGTAAATAGTTAAGGAATTGTAAATAAACTAATATAAATCATTTTTCTTTTATTTCACAGATCAACATTTCAGCAAGTACTTCTAATCAGAATGGCATCAAATGTAACAGCTCAGTCAGTGCTAGAGAACAGTCTAGGTCACCTGGAATGCGCAATTTGCAGTGAACGCTTCAAGCAACCCAAACTACTGGAGTGTTCTCATTCATTTTGTCTTGAATGCCTTCAACAACTCAGACAAAAAAGTCCAAGTTTAACAAAACTGTCGTGTCCAGTGTGTCGGCGAGAAACTCTGTTAAAGGAAAATGGCATTGACGGTTTGAAAACAAACATTATAGCCATGTCTCTGTTGGAAGATATTGAAAAACAGGAAACCCAACTGAAACAACAGCAAGGAAAACAAGTACCTGGTCAGGAGCTTGTTTCGAAATGTAACAAGCACACTGGCAACGATCTTTTTATGTTCTGTAGCAAATGCAAGACGTTGGTATGCACAACTTGCATTGCAACTTCTCATCAGTACCATCATCTTAAGGAACTTAATGCGGTTTCAGACAAATGCAAACAGCAAGCCAGAAAACTAATTGCAAAAATAACACAGAGCATTGAAACGTTTAGCACTGCTATTCAAGAAATAGACACATCCAGAAAGACGTTGGACTCTATGTTTGCTGCCACCAAAGAGAAAATCTCCAGGAAGGCTGATGAGGAGAAGCAGAAACTGATGCAAGAGGCTGAGCAGATTTATAATGACAGAGTCAAGAAAATGGAAATTGCTCGAGCTACAAACATCATAAAGATGGCCAAATCAGAACACGAAAAGGATGATGTCATCCAAATAATGGATCAAGAGGGCTGTGAGGTGGTACATCGAATGGAACAGCTTTCAAAAGACCTCAAAGAATACAAACAAGAAAAGTCAACAAAAGTGCCTGTTGGCTTAAATTATATGGACTTTGAAGAAGGCAAGAAATTGTTGGGGAGACTGCTGCTGAAAGATGAACCACAAGCAAGCGCAATTACTTCAGATGTGGCTAGAAAGTTCTCTAAAATATATCAATATGTGAAAAACATCAAACAAACTATTACGTGGACATTAAAATCAGAATTTGCGATGTACCACAACGAAGCAGTGGGGCTTTCTCCGTATGACATTGCTGCATACTCCAATAGTGATATTGTTGTATCAGATGAAGGTGAACCAAGGTTGGTTACAATATCAGCAGAGAGCAATCCTCAATCCGACCCGCAAGAACTACCAATCAAATGTCTGACTGTACCAAGCAGAGTGACTGTGAACACGGATGATGAGCTCATTGTTCTAGATGGTGAAACAGTCAAGATCTTCAGCAGGAATTTTCAGCTCCTAAACCAATTCACACCACACAGTAACCCATCACATATTGCAGTGGATGATAACAATATAATAGCCATGATAGCAGAATATTATCACCAGAAAGGAATCTTTCTATACAAACCAGATGGATCCCACATCAACACACTGCCTGCCCCAGGGATTGGTGAACACTTGACTATCTACAAAAAGCAACTGATCTACACTAACTTGATGGACAGGAAGTTGGTATCACTTGACTACAATGGTAAAGTGATATTCTCAGTAGATATCAATCAGTCTGGACGGCCTTATGGCGTGTGTTGTGACAGGGATGGGAGCATCTATGTTGTTGTCAGGAGAGGACTGTCGATTTCCCCAACATGGGCTGAAATCGATCATTACAGTCCTGATGGCAAGTACGTTGAAAGTATCGTCAAGGAATGCACTAACCCACGTTGTATCACCTTCACACCAGCTGGTGATTTGGTTGTGGCTACAAACGAATCAGTTCAAATATATCACCGTGAGTTAAAATAGCAATAAACAGTATGCTGGACCTCAAGGTCCAACCAGAGATAAACTTGCAGAAAAATGAAACAAAATTAAACTCCTTGAGAAACTGCTGTGTAACAAAATATGATTTCATTGTAAGATTTGGAAATACAAAGTGAGAAATAACATGGTATAACTAGCCTTAATGTGTTTGTAGAGGTAAGTATTTTAAAAAGTATATTCCAATCTTAAACAGGATGTTCACCCCGAATCACTACGATGAAACTTGTATGAATCTTCAGAAACAGTGCTTGTAGTTAAAGTTCCACATTATTTATAGAACTCACAGTGTTTAAAATTAATTACATGTACTGTCTGAATTCTGAACTTTTGCGCGAATTTATGCCAGCTAAATTACTATTATTTCCCTGACGTCATGATCAATACAATTACGTGGTACTTAAACAAATTATTAAAGGATGGCTTTATGTAACTACCTGTCCAACTGTACTCGACCCAACGTGGTACATCTTATTGGAATATTATTCACATTATGGGTATGAAGCAACGTGTATCGAATGAAACTTTTCCTGAAATATGACAAACTTGTAACAATAATTTGTTGACAAAGTATTACTATAACAAATAAAATGCTAGTGACTTTCCGGTTCTCTGCCGTCAACCATTCACTTGCCTTTTTTTCTGTCTGCTGGAAGTGTACGATATTTTTTTGTTTAACTTTTTCCATACAAATTGACTATTAATTTAATTCTCAGCGATCAACCGCTCGCACGGCTAATGTTTTTAGCTTTCTGAGTTTGAGGAAAGAGTACCGACAGATTATTGTATTAACTTGTTTGCTACGTACGGACTCTTAACTTAAATGTACGTAGGCACCACCCTTTTTACAGCAATGCAGGGTTGTGTATACACTAAACAGACTATTGAATGAAAAGGGGCTTCACTTTATGCTACATGTACATGTATGCCTTGTTGTAGTTGTTAGTTTTGCAGTGTGAAATAATTAATCTATAAAATTTGAAACAATTAAATAATGACGATTGAGAATGAAACCACAACGAGAAATACCGTTTTTGGTGTTTTCAGCTCGAGGAGATGCAACTTTATATTTCAAACATCAAGTTATAAGACACACGGGAAACTGACTGGGTAAATTTTACAATAATTTGAGGTTGAACGAAGACAAGTTTACTTGAGTTGGATTTGAATCAACGACCTCCGGATTAATGTGCCGGGTTATACTGCTTAACCAACTGAGCTATCTAGCCCTATTATGGCAATGTTATCTTTGTTCGGGGTGCCATTCAAAAGCCATACAACTGCTAGCTGCTGCGTAGCCAGGGATCACACCCAAGTTTACGAGGGTCTGCAAACACATTAGATCAGATCTAATACCGTGAATTAAATTGCTATAAACAATATGCTGGACCTCAAGGTTCAACCAGAAATAAACTTTCTGAAAACTGAAACAAAATACAAACAACATTTGGTTTTTCACTGTAATATTTGTAAATACAAAAGTGGGAAATAACGTGGTATAAATAGCAGTGATGTGTTTGTAGAGGTAAACTTTTAAAAGCATTTTCCAATCTAAAAAAGATGTTCACCCCGAATCACTACGATAAACTTTGTTTTAACATTTAAAAACACTGCTTACAGTTTATGAATTTGAGGCAATGTGTGTGTCGAATGAAACTTTTTCCTGGAATATAATAAGCTTTTAATAAAAAACAATTTTCACCCCGGGTCACTGCGAGAAACTTTGTATGAATCTTCAAAAACAGCGCTAACAGTTGTTTTGCATTATTTGTAGAACTCAGTGTAATTACCTGTAATGTCTGAGCTTCTGAGCAAATTTATGCCAACAAGATTGTTATTTTCCTGACGTCACCAATACAATCATGTGGTAATAAACATAATAATTCAAGGTTGACTTTGTGTAAGCAACTGTCCAACTCTACTTGAAGAAAAAAGAGTCTCGTCGATCAAACATGGTACATTTAGATGGAATATAATTCGTAATAGTAATTTGAAGCAAAGTGTATCGAATGAAACTTTTCCTGAAGTATAATAAACTTTTAACAAATAGATGTTTATAAAGTATTACAATGACAAAATTAAATACTAGTGACTTCCCAGTTCTCAGGCGTCAACCATTCACTTGCCTTTTTTGCTGTCCGCTGGAAGTGTACAATAATTTTTCTTGTAACTCTTTCCCTAAATACTGACTCTTAATTTAATTCTCAGCCATCAACTGTTCACACGGCTATTGTTTTTAGTTTGTCTGGGTTTGAGAAAAGTGAGTTATAGATTTCTCTTGTAACTCTTACCTTAAATACTGACTCTTTATTTAATTCTCAGCCATCAACCGTTCACACGGCTAATGTTTAAAGCTTTTTGGGCTTGAGGGAAGAGTACAACAGATTATTGCATTAACTTGTTTCCTACGTTCTGACTCTTAATTAAAATGTACGTATGCACCACCCTTTTTACATGCAGGGTTGTGTATACACTAAACAGAATATTTAATGATAAAGGGCTTCACTATATGCTACAGGTACATGTATGCATTGTTGTAATCTAGAAAATTTGAAACAAATAAATAATGATGATTGAGAATGAAACCACAACGAGAAATACCGTTTTTGTTGTTTTCAGCTAGGGGATGCAACTTTCATTTCAAATATCACGTTATAAGCCACAAGGCAAACTGGCTGGGTAAATTTTTAAATAATGTTGGATTGAACGAAGAAAAGTTAACCTAAGTAGATTTGAACCAACGACCCCTGGATTAACGTGACGGTGCTCTATACCACCTACCTAGCCCAATTGTGTTATCTTTGTTCGGAGTGCCACTCAGAAGCCATTCAACCGTTAGCTGCCGTGTAGCCAGGGATCGCACCCAAGTTTATGATACAACCCGGGAAGCGGCAGGCAGGGGATCATCTCAAGGGGTGAACTTTTTTTCAGACATCAAGTTTTAAACCACACAAGGGAAACTGACCGGATATTTAAAAAATTAAACGAAAGAAATGAAGTTTAATTTGAATTCTACCGAGTCTATCACCGACACTGAAGGACTTACTTGAGATTACACTTTCCACCGGAGTAATTAGTCACAGTTGAGAGAACTTGAAAAGAATCTTCTCCTATAAAGGGCCCCCACGCCCTACACGCCTCAATACATTTTGAATGTAAGGTATTAACAAATTATGATGCCCGGTGCAAAGCATAGGGTGGGCTTGATTAGAGTTACATTAAGAACCCAAGTGGCGGGAGCGTAAGTTCTTCAGTGTCGGTGATAGACTCGGTAGAATTCCAATTAAACTTCATTTCTTTCGTTTAATTTTTTAATTCTACCTCGTCATCACCTCCACTTCGGACTTACTTGAGACTTCAGAGTACAAGACGGGCAACAGATACACTGTTTACTATACGTCACAACATTTTATTTGCTGTTCTCTTGCTAGCAAAAACTGTCACCATCTATGCAGTACTTATATAAAAACTATATATAAATATAATCAAAACCCCACTTATTGAAATGAGGAGCTGCATAATTTATCAATAACAACTTGTTTAGTTGCACAACCAAAAAACGGTATCAACCGTTGAACAGATAACATACTTTCATCTGAGCATAATTTAATAGAACAATATTATAAAACATTTCAAATCAAATTAAATATTAGATCAACATTGCAAAGGTATACTGCGAACCAAAATCAATGCCTTGTGGCAACCTATTTAGTTGCACAACCAAGAACGGCATCAGCAAATTTGTGATCCGTTGAAATAACAGGCTTGTTGTAAAATTTGGCAAACGTGCTACCTCGTGCCCACTGGGCAGTGTTCAAGATAGCCTGAAGTGGTACATTACTCTTAAAGGCTGCACTGCACGCAGCCGAGCGAGTACTGTGTGCTTTAAATCTGTTTGTGTCAATACCTGCAGCACACAAAGTAAGTCTAATCCAGCGAGAAATTGTCTCTGAACCCACATGCTTATGAGGGAGAATATAACTAATATAGGGGCCTCGTACTTGGCCTCGTAAGGATTTAGTTTTTACAAGGTATTGTTTTAGTGTCTTTACTGAACACAAAAGCTCGTCACGAGGGTACTTTGGCAGAACCACATTTATCGGCTGCTTGCCGATTTTACTTGTCTTTGTTAGTTTAGCGACAATAAAAATCACCTCATTAACTGTTACATTAACATGATCTAAATCAAGTGCGGACATTGTTTGACATCTTTGTCCTGAAATCAATATCACGAGCATAGCAAGTTTTATAGTAAAGTCTTTTAAAGACAACTTATATCGTTCTGACCTAATTTTTTTAGGTAACGTAAAACTACATTAACGTCCCACGTGACATTGTATCGTGGCATGGCTGGACGCATGTTGAACACACCGGTCATAAACCGTTTTACCAAGGGGTGAGAACCCACCAGTGTCCCATCTATGGGGGCCAGTATGGCTGATATAGCACTACGTAGTGTGTTTAATGAGCTGTAGCTGCTACCATTGTCAAATTGTTCTGTTAAGCAATCAGGAACTGCTGCTACAGTTGCTTGAACGGGATTATTCTTTGTCCGAGCACAGAAAATAATCCATTTCTGGATTGCTGACTGGTAAGATTTCTTGGTAGCTGGCCGCCAGGAAGCAATGACAATGTCGGCAGCGTGTGCTGAAATTCCTTGACGTCGGAGGTTCTCCCTGATAATTGGCAAGCCATCAGTTGTAGGCGATCTTGCCATGGGTGCCGTCTACCTGAAGAGGGCATATAGAGTAAATCAACTCTTTGAGGCAAAATAACTGGTTTGTTCACCAGTAACTTGAGCATTCTAGGAAACCATATTTGGGTTTGCCAAAATGGCGCTACGAGAATCGCCTCTGCCTCATCATTCTCAATCTTTGTTAAGACTTTCCCAATAAGACAAAATGGGGGAAATGCATAGACTTTATAGTTTGACCAGTCTAGCGTGAACGCATCATTGTACAGTGCCCCTGGATCAGGTTGCCAAGAAACATATGGGTGCATTTGCGTGTTCAATCTAGACGCAAACATGTCAATATTGGGGTTAATAATAGCTCCCTTGATCATGCGAAAAACTTCTGGGTGTAAATCAGCATCGACGTTTTGGACCCCAGGCACGTGCGATACAGAAAGCCAGATTTTTCTGTCAATGCACCACAGCCAAATGGCCCTCGCCAGCTCGTTTAGTTGAGCGGAATGTGTGCCGCCTTGAAATCGAGACGGCAGTTGTATTGTCTGATTTCAGATGAACATGGATATCCCTGTGCTTATTGAAAAGGGATTGTATGGTAAAAAAGCATGCCTTTAGCTCAAGATAGTTAATATGAAACTGTGTTTCAGTGGCTGACCATTGTCCACCTAATGTCTGCCCATTACACTGGGCTCCCCAACCCATTAGGGATGCATCAGTCTCTTCAATGAAGTCAGGTTTACTTCTATGAATGGGAGCGCTTGAATGCTGCAAATTTGCATACCACCAATGTAGGTCTTCTTTAGCCCGTTCGGACAAAGTCATTCGTGCCTCAAAATCGTTACCATTCTCTGTTAAAGCTGCATTCTTGTCTGACTCAGCAGTTCTTCTGAACAATGTACCATGAGGTACAGCCAATTCACAAGAAACCAAAAGCCCTATCACTTGGGCCACTTCCCGAATTTTGGGATTATGAATGTTAAGAATCTTTTGAATGGCTAATTCAAATTTTTCCGCTTTGAGCATAGGAACTTCGATTGTCATCTTGACGGAATCAATGATAAACCCCAGAAACCCAATGGTCTGGGTAGGTTCTAATACAGATTTTTGAGCATTGATAGCAAAGCCCAGCTCTTGAGTGAGTATTGTGCGTTCTTTGACATTGGTCTTACACTCCTCAATACTTGAACCTATCAACAAAGAATCGTCGATATTGTCGCACGACTCATGACCCCTTTGTCTTAGGTGTGCAATTAAAGGTTTCATTACCTTTGTGAAAACCCTGGGGGCACATGCTAAACCAAACGGCAAACAAGTAAATTCGAACAAATTATGTTGCCATTGAAACCTCAGGAATTTTCGGTGTTCTACCGCAATGGGTATTGCAAAATATGCATCTTTGAGGTCAATGGATGCCATATAGCACGTTCTAATGCGAATTGAATCGTTTCCATTTTGAAGTGAAAATACGCAACTGATTTGTTCAGTTCACGAAGATTGATGATCGGGCGAAACGATCCATCCTTTTTAGGACGAATAAAGATATTCGAAATGAATTCGCCAGATGTATGTTCCACCTGTTTTATTGCTCCTTTTTGAAGGAGTTTGTGAACTTCAGCCGAGATCATTTCGATCTCTCTGGCAATGAACGGAATTCGTTTAGGTTGGAACAATTGAATAGGCAGTTTTGTAAATTCTGTATGATAATGTTTTATGGTATCTAAGACCCATTTATCCGAGGTTATTGTTTGCCATTTGGTTACAAATTGGGCAAGTCTACCTGCAATTGTATTATGCTGTTTATAAGTACTTGTACTCACCAATGTGTTTGTAGGCAGAACATCTACTTTGATGTTTGGTCCGCCGATGATCGGGGTCTGGTGTTCCACCGAGAGCCTCGGTTTTTGTTGTGGCGTTGGTAGTTTAAACAACTGCCGCGTCTATTTGAGCCGAAGTTGCCTCTGTTTAGGCCACTTCTACGGTCATATTTGGCAGATCCTCGTGGACCGTATGACGAGCCACCAACCTTTTGTCCAATTTTATTGGTTTGCTGGATGTCCTTACACTGTTGAGGTAAGTTATCCCCAAATAAAAAAGCGGTTACAGGAACATGTGATGAGCAGAGCCCAACAAATTGTTTGTTCAAGTCGGGTTTTATCAGGTCACGCCTTCTCATGTTAAGCTCGTAGTTAGCATGCCCCAGAACTGCCACTGAGTCAAGCAATTTGGTGATTTCACCCTTAATATCTTCTGGGCTCACCTGCCCTGTCGCTGTTGACCAAGTCATGAGTGAATTGATCACCCCCACTATGGGTACAATGCCTTTCAAAAGTGCTTGTTGCACTTTTTGTAGTTTGATATCTTGAGACCGAGTCTTGGGTTTCAGTGAACCCCAGACATCCGGGTTTACCCGTGTACATTCTAGGTTATTGACATTTGTCGGTCTCTGTAAGGCTTTGAGTTTCTCAGTTGCCTTATCCGTTACTGCAGCTGCAGTTGGGGCATCCTCTGTATACAACTGTTCGAAATTATTCAGCAGTTGGTCATCTTGGCCTGTGGCCTCTGCATTCGGAAATGTCTCCCCAAAGAGATCGGCGATAGCCTTTGAGGCAGTATCGCTGTCCGAGTCAGATTCGGAGTCATGCCGAGCCCGTTTAGCAGCCGGTTTGCTTAGCATGGCCGTCTGCATTGTCTCTATGGCCTCAGCCATAGTGGTCAATTTATCGGACACATCAGCAAATTCTTGCCGAGAAACTGCGTCATGTTGAGCTGCTGGCTTGTTCGTTTTCCGAGATTTCAAACTCGGTTTGACCGAAGTCTCAGCAGTTGGAGGGTTATTCAACCCGCTAAGAATCTCATCCGAAGGGCCGGCCATCAGCTCCAGTAGATCAACGTCTTCACCATCCATTGGTATATAATAAATACTACGATCTAGAGCTCTAGAAAAACAACTACTATGTATGTGACTACTCCGGCACAGAAAAATGTATTGAGGCGTGTAGGGCGTGGGGGCCCTTTATAGGAGAAGATTCTTTTCAAGTTCTCTCAACTGTGACTAATTACTCCGGTGGAAAGTGTAATCTCAAGTAAGTCCGAAGTGGAGGTGATGACGAAGTAGAATTGAAATAAAGGGTTAAACGAAGAAAAAATTACTTAAATTTCCCTTGTGGCTTATAACTTGATATCTATTTGAAATATTAAGTCGCATCCCCGGATTATTGGTCCAATAACAATTTTATTCACAGTAATGTTATATACTTTTTGAGGCTTTGCATGGTGAGGTATCAATATATATTCGGTTTGCGGTAACACCATGTGTATATCTACTAGCTATGTAGATTTGTTCTTTGAGAACTAGGTCTTCCTTTTAATTCTACTGCCGCGGAGTAGATTTGGAATCGGGAGACTACTTCGGGAGACTACTTAGTTCTGAAAAGAACTGTCTAGCTTATTAGCTACTACCTGGGCGGAGGGTAGGAAATCGGCCGGGACTGCTACTTTAGCTTAATAGTGGATCGGATCGAGGGGACTTCTCGTTATAAACTTCCTTGCCGCGGAGTGAGTTCTTTCTCAACGTTTCGACTAGCTTGCTCTAGTCATCGTCAGGAGACTGAAGAGTGTGAGACATGTTTGTCTATAGTGTTTATTTGTCTGCCAGCGCTGCCTATTGCAAACACACATCCCGCCGTTCATGCAACAGTCACAGTGCGATTATACATTCATGCAACGGTCGTAGGTAGCGCGTGGCAAGGTCCGTCAGCTCTAACGACTTGAGTAGCTTGTTCCCGGCCGAATATTCATATATGGTAAATTATACATTGCATATGCAAAAGTTGCCATTGAGGGCCAATGGTAGCTCGTCTGACAAAATTGGAAGAATTCATTATAAACATGGGAATGTATCTTTTCTGTTGGGTTTTTTTATGACAGTTTATTTACCAACATCAATGTAAAAAGCATAATATTTTAATCATTGTAACAATTTCTTAACTTTCTTTTAAGATAAATTTGACCAATGCATTATCATAAAATGTTACTATTTATAATAAACCCCCTATCAAAGAATGAATTGTGCGCCTGGTAGCTGCATGGCGCCATGGGCGCCATACACTGCAAGATGTATGATGAATATTCATGTTTTTGCGATTCTTAACCAATCAAACTGCTCCGTCCAATTTTGGTAGCAAGTCCAATTGCATGTGTACAAAGCTGGGTACAAGTTATTCAAGACGGTAATTGCGACTGACTCACACACATATTGGGATCGAGGATGTGTGTACCGTCCCCGCAACTAGAACGCACAACAATTACCGACATGATACCAAGACTATGTATACCAATGTCCCCAGGAGCTATGATTCGAGCCTGATCCCAATCCATGGCATGGTCTAGATCGGTAGAGTGTTTGACAATGGCAGATTTGTCATATTCCCCTCTGCGGCCATGGGCTTTGTGTTCCTTCAGCCTAGTGGTAAGGTCTCTAACAGTCTCGCCAATGTACACTTTACCACAAGAGCAAGGAATTCGGTAAACTCCTGCTTGACTGCTAGAGTCATGCTTGTCATTGTGGGTGTGAAAAGTTATTTGACATCAAAACTCACTAGTACGTCAGAGGTTTGTAATTTAATTCTCTTTATGATATCGATAAACCCTGCTGAATTGGGTACATGGTGGGGCGTTTTACCCACAAGTGGGTGTAGGAGATTTGTCAAGTGTTGTGCGAGGTTGTAGGTTGGGGAACCTCGAGAGGAGACAATCGGACGAAGTGGTTTGTCTGGTTTGTGGATCTTTGGTTGGCCAAAGAATCTCGGGCACTTCGTTGCTGAAGGCATGAGATGTCTGTAGAGGGGTGTGGGTATGGCAGTGCAACGGTTCAGAGAGAAAAGCTTGGCAGCCAACTTCCTTTCTACTGATGGGATCGGGTTCTTCTTTAGGCGGACATAAGTATCTGTGTCAGGGATACTTTGAACCTTTTGATCATAATCAGTACGGTCAATTACAACTGTGGCATTACCCTTGTCAGCCTTCAGGATGTGAATTGAGGGATCCCTTGCGAAGGTTTATATCAATAGCCTGGATTTGGGAGGTTTAGAGTTTTTCAAGACCTCATGAATCTGTATTCGGATATCGTCTGCCTTTTGTTTGTCAAGCTTACGAATGGAAGGTTCAGTTGCCTGAATGAACTCCTCGACTGGTATCTTGCTGGGGGTAGTGGCAAAATTCATACCCAAGGATAAGACATTCGATTCCGTATCAGATAACTGGCGTTTGCTGAGGTTTACGACTGATTTACGTTTCATTGCTTCATTAAGTTTCCCTTTGTTCTTAATACCCTTGCTATTAGGGTTAGGTCGTGCGACTGCTTTACCTGTCCTTCCTTCAACATGTTTCCATTTGGTATTATCACCCTTGCTATGGGGGTTAGATCTGAGGCGCTGAAATTTACGGATTAGGGTCTTCCGTGAGGATTTGTGTGTGTATGATATAGACTTTTCCGTGAGGGCGGAAATCTTGTCATAATCGGTAGTTTGCATAGTCATGTGGAGAATAGCTTTGCATTCGGATATATGGAGGTCGGTTCGGGCAAGGCAACTTCGGATAGAGACAATCTGATTTCGGAGTAAGGCTTTGTTAGCTTTATGTATGATTCGAGCTGAATGATCAGTTTGTATAGGGTCTCTTAGGCAGAGACTTTAGGTTGTACCCGCAAGTTTACTATTTATAGTTACTTCTTGCGTTCCTTGCGTCGACGCTACACCCCGATTCCACGTTCCTCGTCTGTTCCTCGTCTGTAGAGCCACTTAATACCAGCCCTCACAATCAAAGGATGACCTTGTGGTCCAACCACCTCCAGACCACTACACATAAACTCTCCCTCAGCCCAAAGGAATCCCTTGCATCCTGCTCCAGTGAGACTTGGCCTTTTTGGCTAAGCCTCAACCGCCTAAGAACAGCCAAATGCAACGGTGTGGGCTTGGAGACGAACAAACAGCATGTGAATGCAGCCAGGAACAGACGATGGAACACTTGCTAGTCTGCCCACTCCTGCCAGAACCATGCACCCAAGATGACATGGAAGCCGTGCACTGCCATGCCAGAGCCTGTGTGGAGCACTGGACGGGCTTGTGTCGTGACTCGATAAGAAGAAGAACAAGTTTGTTCCTGACACATTCAAAACAGCTCATAAGAATTCACAACATGGATGAAATATTGGGTATGTTAGGCCTATTGATAAACAGGTAAGATTTAAAAAGGGAAAAAACGACACTTTTTGGCTACTTGTTGGGAGGTTGAGTGTTCTAAAATTGAAACAATAACTGTAAAGCCATAATGCAGGGCATGACTAAGTTTCAGTTGTCTGAACTGCTACCATCTGTAACAAGTTGTGGGGAAATTACTCCTCTTTTATATGGGTATAATGTGAACTTTTGTTATAGGCCAAACAATCGAGGGACAATTAATTGAACCCCTGTTTGGTAAGTCACGTCAGGTATTTGGGCTAATTGCTATTCCATTAGGCTTTATGTAGCGCCGTATAAAACAAAACAAAAACGGAATTTTTAATGAGGAGTGAGATTTGCGTTGCGGGTGCTGAGGAGAGCACTGTTTCGGGTGGGTGCGAACCAGCGGACAGCTCGGCCAGCGCTGAGGCTGTCATGTCAACCCGTACTAGCACGGCGGGTGTTTAGGGCCCACCGGCAATGCAAATCCTCCCAGGAATCTCGGACCCGAGGATAAGCAGTGTCGAAGCCAAAGGCATTGTGAGTAACTTTTAAGTGATTTTACTGTGATTTAATTAAGCTATTGGTGTTTTATCAAATTTCCATTTGTTCTAATACGCATGCAGCCATTGATTATTGTTAGTCCAAATAAGGTTATCCAGAAACTTTCGGTGTGAAAGGCCTATGTGGTTGGCAACTAAATATTTTGTGTGTAATTATTTGTGAGCTTTGTGAAGGCGTAGCTTTGCTGTAATTAAAACTGAATTAAGTGTAGTAGAGTTCCTGTGACGCTAACCTTACTGTGTCAAACTGTCCTGGGGTGTGGTCACCGAAACGTTCAGCGGGGTGACTCACGAGGGGCTACCGATAGTGACGGTGGGATGCAGGTCTACTTCTCCGGTGTTTTGTGTGGGTTTTTTTAGGCGGGTCAAGAACAGGGGCTCACTACTCAACAAGGAGTTTCTACACACAGATTTAGGTCGCCTCATTTATATTTAAATAACTTATGGAAACTTCCTTATATTAAAGTCTTGATGTTTAACCAAAGCACTCGAAGGAATCAACATTATTGTATAATATTTGTATAACATGATTAATATTCCATTCGGTTAACCACGTTACAATTATTGCTATTAACAAAACACTGGTGGAGACATTTGAACAACGAAATTTTACTACTCGGAGACAATAGGCTACTCTGAACAACATAAAAGGATCTTTTGGGGAATTATGATAAATATCTTGATTTATCTTGTAGAAATCACAATGGGATTGCCTCTCTTAAACAACAAAATGGGTTGGACATAACAGTTCATCGGACACAATGGGCCGGACATAATGGTTCTACGGACACAATGGATGGACTCATTGGTTTGTAGGACATATTGGGGCGGACACAATGGTTTTACGGACATAATGGGGCGAACAAAATGGTTTGTAGGACATAATGGGGCTGGCACAATGGTTTGTAGGACATGTTTGGACGGACACAATGGTTTTACGGACATAATGGGGCGGAAACGATGGTTTGTAGGACACAATGGGGCAGACACAATGGTTTGTAGGACACAATGGGCGGATACGATGGTTTGTAGGACACAATGGGGAACACAATGGTTTGTAGGACTCAATAGGGGCGGACACAATATGGTCCATGAAGGACAAAACGGTGCATAACAAACGTGGTCCCGCCTTTGTAGTCAGAAGGTCTGTACCGCTGCTCATAACATGTCCATTTCTCTCTCGGTGAGTCGATGCTTGCAGCCGCATAATATCCCGTGAGATCTCCTTCAAATCGTTCTTGATCTCCATCGCTGTCATGTAGCCTGCCTGTATTTATTATCGTTTTCGTGTTTTTTTTTGTTTTTTGGGTTGTTTTTTTAAAGGATTGTTCAGTTTTGATGATATGATCCCATCGTTGCCTCCATTTGTAACGTGTTGTTCGCGGGGTTTTCTATTTCTGTTGCAAAACGCCTGACAGAGATTATGGACAGTGGAACCAGTTTGTAACTTTCAATGAATACCAATCTTTTTTTCAACTCCAAGTACATGTCAAGACACATCGAGCTCAAACCATCGATTGCCTCCCACAATCAGGCCACTAATAAAGGAAGTCGATTTTTAGAAATACCAAATCCATTGTCCTAACTCCGCCGGCAGCATAATTCTCGTATAGACTCAGGCCCCTACTGCACCATTTCAATTTTATGCCTCCAATATTTTGGAATAGCTTTAAAAGAAACCGATAAAGAATGGTGAAGTTACATTTCAACATGTTTTGAACCCTTCAAAAGATAATAAAAACCCATTCTCCTGACAAAGATCTTTAATAGTGACTACTCCTTCTTCTTTCCAAAATTTAAAAAATAAACAAGTATTAAACATTAATCTTATGTTTAGAATTAAACCAAATATACTCTCAGAATAAAAGTAAGCACACAAACCCTTTTCAGTCTCCTTTTTGCGGTATTTGCGATTTATAACCAACATTTGACTACGTACATTAAAAAAGGGATCACAAAAAATATCAAAAGAGAAGTCTCGAGGGGAAACACTGAGATGCCAAAAAGTGTCGGCTAAACCTAAAATCGTTGTTAATGAATCATTTTCAGCGAATGAAATTCTGGGGTTCACTTAAATCTCGTTTAACCCTAGTACTTTTAAAACTGTTTCGGATGCATTTACGGGTTTCCTTTTTATTTGTTTATTCTGGTTGTGAAGCCAAGAACTAGCAGAAAGGAGGAATTAATTACTGTACTAACCAAGAACGCCAGGAGAGAAGGATGGAAGTTTCAGTATCAGATGTTGGAGGAAAACCCCAGAGAGTTAAAAACCCACGCGTTCAGGTAGGGACTGAAAACCCAATTCACGTAGCGCCCGGCGTGGTTCGAACCAGGATCCTAGAGGTGGAAGACGAGGAAAGATACCACTACACCAACCCAACCATCCATTCTGACCAATCTGATCACACCGACCATTCAATACAAAATGAATACGCAAGCGTATATTTTATCTCATTAATAAAATGCTTGTGGAGGGTTGGGTAACGCTGTTGAAAGAAATGTTAACTAAGACAACGCTTGGCTTTTAACTAAATTTATCTTACCAATTGGCGTAAAATCTTTGACCGACCATAAGTTAAGAATGATTTTAATTTTCTTTAAATTTGGGCTTGTTACTTAACTAAAATTAATCTTCTTCATTGTGAGTAAAGAAATACCAAGCAATCTGATTGGTCCTTTGGACCAGCAACCATTTTTATGGGGAGAGATGTTGGTATAAGTAATAAGAGAACCGACTCATGTAACATGAAGAATTATTTTCCACCCACAGTCCGGTAACAAACTATTTGATGTGCAATTCAGTTGTTTTAGTTGAATTGATCAAAGAATATGGTTAAAGGGGTTTGCAGTCATTCTGAGGCGAATACTGGTGTCATCCATTTGAATAAATCAACACATTTTAAAATCATAGTGATTATTATAAACTTTCTTGTTTCGGTAAATTATGCTTATTTCGATTGTATATCAAAGCACCAGGTCTGCAGGCAGGGTTAGGTGAACATAAATCATAATTTCAGTCAAGAAAATTACAACAAATTCAAATTATTTATATTGTTGTGTCCTTTCATCCTGATTTTGTCCAAAAGAAATAATATGTAAATAGTTTCACCCCCCCCCCCGCATCAGTGGCCTGATTTGTTTGCTTTGTGAAGCAAATCGGCTCTAGATTAATGTTTTCCTTTGTTATTGGTGTAATTCCTTATAGGAATGGAAATAAGCTAACGTAGTTCTTTTGTTCAAATTATGGTGATGATCATAGCTAACTATAGACCTTTTTTATCAATTTTTTATTTTTTGCTCTGATGTAAGAAGGTTCTGGATAGCACAATTTCTAATCATCTCATCAATCTTGCAGGGGGGGGGCTAAATTTCGAATACTCAACATGGAGTTCCACCCAAGCGCACTTGTAAAATGCAATGTGAGAATTTGGAGACGAAAGTAGGCGTCAAGCTCATCGATCCTCTTTCTGTTGTTCTCGTCGCTGATGAGACCAAAAGAATAGGACCGGTGAGTGGGATGCCCGCTATCGTCTCAAAAATCTCCCTGTGGCAGTTGGGACAGCATTTTGGATGTGCGCAAACCGCCTCCTAATACGCAACTGACGGCATTGCCAATACAAAAACATCTCATTGCAAAAAATGGGGGCGGGGAGGTGGTCAACTGAACTAAATCTGTAATATATTGACTTTCCGTTATAAAAACAAAACGTGTTATTCGCACAAGAAGTAAGTACACTTTTCTAATCCTCGTCGGATTTGTTTCTTTCCAGTGTTACACAGGACAAAATTCGTGCTTTTTGGCACATTTGTGCTCTATGAAAGGAAAATCGTTTTAACGACTAACTGACAACCGAATGGTTGAAAATGGTTTTAAAATGGAACTAATCATTGTCCTCGTGCTGATTTTCTCCTGGCATCGGTTGCTTAAGAAATGCTTGTAATCTCCTGTCCAGGTTTTGTTCTGACGTTGTAAGAGCACATTGTAATTTCCTAGCCCCTCCTGCAGTGTGAGGTCTCATAGGTAGTATAAGGTGTGATTTATTTCTCGAGTCTTGATGGTCGAGTCCATATGCCTTGGACCTTACAGAATCATTCATGAACTCTGTATGAGTCATAGCGGATATTTTTCTTACTCTTGATGTTGTAGGTTTTTTAGAAGTTACTGGTGAGGACGGGGAAGAACTTGGAGATGAGTCAATTGATAACAACATTGAATTCGTGCTTGCACGGACACGTCTTATGGGGAAGGCAGGAGTTTGAGGCATTGGCTGAAGGCCAAGCTTTTCAGCTCTACTTAGGAGTCTCGACTTAAACTTTTGCCTAGGAGCATCTTTTCCTAGGGTATCTTGCATATCGTTAATTTGATCAACTGATTGAGTATCATCAGTGGGTAATTTTGTTCCACTTTTTTGCAAGTCCTCTTGACGATGTTGGGGAGTACTTACGTTGCTTTGTCGACCAGTGTGTGTTGGTGTCAACCTACCCGTATCTATGGTTACATCACACAGTTGTTTGAGTTGGCGAACTCCACGTGGTAAACGCATCTGTGGTTTTGAGGTTTTAGAACACGAAGGTGAAATGTTATGGTTTGTAAGTTCTTTTGGGGATTTTGTTGCCAAAGATTCGATTTCAGCATAGGATGCCGAAATAGCAGTCACCCCACAAGCATTTCGTCGCCACCTCAAAGGAGCTGATTTGGGTCTTGTAGATCGCAACGTTGTGTCTTGGGGTAAACATATCTCATGTTCAGGCAAATGTGGCATCGTAGTTGAGATATTTAAGTTCTTTAGACACTTTACGTTGTCTGCATCAGCTTGAGTTTCTTTGTTTTCAGATACACTAACATCTGCAGTTGATGTTTTGTCAATCCGATAAACACTTGTTGATTTTGACCGTAATCTCATGGTATCATTTTTATGAGTTTTCTTGTCCAAGCCATTGCCTATATTTGATTGAGTATTGACTGAGTTCTGGTACTTTTGAGAAGTTTGTGTCATGGTTGCACGGTCTGCTAAACAACTATCTCCTTCCTGACGCTGAAGACAAGCAAGTACATCTTGAGCACTCAATCGACGTCGAAACAAGTAAACCATGTTCTTGTGAGCAGTTGTTTCCATCGACTCTAATTGCTTCTGAAGGCGCTGAGATTCAATTTTGTTTGCCCTGTCCATAAAAAGGGACAAATTAGTTTCAACTGACGTTTTCCGTCGTCGAGTTTTGCTTTCTGTATTCATACTTGAAGAGTTTGTCTACTCACTCCTGCATCGGCATTGTTGCTACCGTCAGTAATTTGAAGTTACAAACGAGGATACCGGTGCATTTTGACGTTCTTTGACAGTACTGTTGCAGTCGTTATCTCACAGCAAGAAACCGATAGCTTTATGTTCACTGACGAACACGCGTGGTATTCAACAGACTTCTAACTACATGTGTCTTTAAATCTTCAATGAGATTACTGGTCTGAAGAGTTGACTAATTTCCTTGCATTTGAGTACAACAATTTAAACTTTGGAGTTGACGTGAAGTGAAACTAATAATCATGAAACGCAATACCATGGGTAATTCAACGTAAGTAGACAAGATGACCCAATATTTGTGGGCTCTTATAAATCCAACCTAACGAACACTCATATGCATTGTTTGACTCTTATTTGTATTAATGTCGTATCATAGCTACGATGTATTGTTATGGATTGGAATTTTGATTTGAAGTGCTTATTAAACTGTGGATGCGTGAATTCTCTGTACAAATTGTAGTCTTAAGTACCAATGACCTACATCAAACGATAAAATTATGAATAAAGCTACGAGCGAAGTCAAAGCAATATCGTGACCGGTGCTTCTTCAGACTTGATCCTTTTGCAAAATTTCTGAACATAGTGTAAGCAAAAAAGAAAAGAAGAAAAAAACACTAAACTGACAAATCGAAACGAACAAGCATCTGATCCAATGCAGGTTTTCCTGTTATTTATTGGTCACAGTGCGACAGAATAAACAATAATGTAATAACTATATGCACAAGTTTTGTGGGGGGTTTTTTCGAAACTGATAGGCCATACGGGCTTAAGATTGTACCTTCTCATCCATTCCGACCCCTGTGGGTCTAAGAGAAATCTGCAGTTTTTAACAGAGTAATTGCTGGAGAATGGAGATTCCGAAAAGCTCTTCACAATAACGCCAGTAAAATTTGAGCTAGTATTGACCAAGCATTGCACTAGATAATTGACAGCATTCGAGCACTGTTTACGGTTGTGATACGTCGGTTCGTTACATTTTGTTTGCATTACCTGCGCACAGATACCATGTGACCCAAATTCGCCAATAACAACCTAGGTCATAGGTTATTTGACGTCCAAAACAAACATGGCGGCGCCCGTGGCTTGGTCCGGAGTGAGGAAGACTGCGTGAAAAAATCGTGTTATATTCTGTTAAAGCTGAGAAAGAACAATTTATTACAAAATGTGTTATAATGTTTATAGAGGGAAGAGTGAAATTATACAACAGCCGTGTGCACGTGTGTCGTGAGATGAGATAATGAGCATTTTGGGAGTAGGGTCACTTCGTAGATTGACCACTTCGTACCTTGGACGCTTCGTACTTTTTACAATGTACAAATTGATTTTGGACACTTCGTACCCTGGACACTTTGTACCTTTTTACACGTCGTACCTTCTTACAAGACACGTCGTACCTTCTTACATATCAACTAGTATACATTTTTGGTTCCGGAATTCCAAAGGAATTATGCCGTTTCGAGAGGGTCACGCCGCAAAAGTTACATTGCCGTCTCGTACAGTGTTACAACCGGCGCGGATCCAGGATTTTTTTAAGCGGGGTACACCTTAATTTAACTGCATGCAGTAACACCGATTTTATATAGATCCTTAGATAACTGGAGGGGGTGGTGGTCCAATTGTGACTGTGCGTCACACCCATTTACTGTGAGTTATGGGGCATTTCTATATGAGAAGAACGAGCTAGCGAAACGCGAAAGGCCTCACGGCGTGGGGTCTGGGGCCCGCTTTAGGGCCCCGGGAAAACAATTTTATATCAGATGCTCTCTAGTGCAATATAACACTTTTTCTTTTTTTCTTCTTCTTCTACCTCTTTTTATTTCTTCTTCTTCTTCTGGTGTAATTGCATGTATAGCGTAAGGCATTTTACTTTACGAGAAAAATGAGCGAACGAAAAGCCTTTAAGGCGGGGGGTTCCATTATAAGATGCTCTCGGGTGCAATTAAGAATGATTCAGAGGCTTTTTACTCACTACTTTTTACCCAGTTTATTGAGATTTTGCTTCTTTGCCATTTGTTTATTTGTTTTTTCCTGGCAAAAATAAGGGGGAGGTGCTTGCCCAGTGAACCCTTTCATTAACGCACCTTTGTTTATTAAAACAAATACACAATGCATGAGAGTGTATGGTTAATTGCCCTCTGCCAGCGGCGTAGCCAGGGCTTTTTCGGTTGGGGGAGGGGGGGGCACGCGGGGGAGGATTTATTTTAAATGCGGGGGCAGGGGAAAATAGTTTTGTTAGTGGGGGGTCATGCTTTTATTTTGGAAGGGGGCGCTGCAGGGGGCTGCCATCCTCTTATGTTCTTGGCATCTATTTTTTGATAAGGATCCCGATCGCTATTGTTCACTACTCATGAGATTATACAAACACGCATTTTCCTCTTTTTTACCTTTCCTTTTTATTTTTGTGAGCACTATCGCACTTTTTTCGTGGGGGGCACTTGGGGTCACTAGTTATTTTGACGTTGAGCCCATCTCAAAATAAGTCCCTTCATCAACATGTCCCGCAGTTTTTAGGTAAGCTCGTGGAATCATGTATACAAAATAATGTTTCAAAAGTTTGTTTGTTTGTTCGTTTAGGTTTTGTGGGGGAGGGTTGGGGGGGTCAAATTTACCCAGGGCACGTGCCCTCGCGTCTTCCCCTGGATCTGCTGTTAATAACAGGCCAGTCTGGTATAATCATTGGTACTCAACACGTGAACTCTTTACCGTCCAAGTGGGGATTAAAAATCGAAAATGTGAGAAAAGGCCGATACTCTTGCAACCGGGATCACTATATTGATTTGATAAATCTTGAAAAACCCCTGTGGCGCCGCCCCGGGCACGTAACCTACTGGTAAGTAGATTTCAGCTCTCTCAGGTTTTGGGGCAGATTCAGCCGTACAGAGACACCGATGAAATATTTCATTAATAACCCGACCAGTGACCAATTTCCAACGGCACCAGCAGACTGGAGCCAAGCAATCGATATTAGTGTTTTCCCCTTTGGTCATGTTTGTTCATTTCGTAGCCACTTTTATTTTAACCTGATGCTTTTACTTGTCCTTTTTGCTTTTAAATATGTACTGTGGAATATGATTTGGGGATAGAACTATAATGAAATTACAGTTAATTATATATAATAAGTAAAGTACTGTTAAGTACTGGCTTGAGCACCGTTGTTTAAATTCTGTATACTTATGGTTTTTGCAGTCACTACCATTTTTCAGGAAACGAAACAATTCTGTGTAATTTTAATTGTCTTTGATTTGGCTCCCTCAATTGAATAGAAGGTCTAGGTTCACCTGTAAAACCCAACACGAATGCGTCAATTACTGTAAAATTATTCATCGTTTCCCCAAACGCCAATTTTAGAACTGCACGGTGAGTGAAGATCCTGCCATTTTCTCTCTATACAAAGCATCGACTGCCTCGCTTTGCGCAACAGTGAAGTATGACTTCCAGTCTCCAACCACCCCTGGGTTAAACAAAATAAACACGAAACATTAAAAAATTCTAATTAGCGTTTAGCTACCAGCATTTAAAACAATTCTGGAAATCTTTATATTAAAAATGCATCTAGTTTGTAATCTACAAAAAAATGTGTATCTTCAAAATAATGTTATTTTACTTTAGCGTGTAAAACGACATGCAACATTTTCAGCAGTTAGAAGACAACACCTATAGCGTCTTAGATATCCATTGTATTTTTGAAAAGTGAATGCCTAAAAAAGAGATTTATTTCGCAAACCTTTCCTGATAAAAAACGCTGCACCTAACGACTGTTTTTGTTCGGACGGTGGCTTGGTACCCTCCTTTGGAGGCGCACTTTCAGCAGCTGGTTTACTTTGAGTAATAAACCGTTTCTTCATGCTTTCCAGGCTGCTGAGTTCAGCTACACGATTAACTTCTTCATCTGAAAGCCGTTTCTCAAGAAAGTCTGTAATTTGGATCACTGCTCCCTCCAAATCCTGTAACAAGTGAAGTAAGTATACATGCAATTACGAAAAAATCCCTGCATCTATGGTACTGAACTTTAAAAATTAAAAACTGTTGAGTATTAATTAACCTTCTTTGTTAATTTGTATTGTTTAAAGCTATCCAACCCTTTTCATATCCTCGTACTTGATGAAAAGAAAGTTGTTGTCATGTTGGCGTTTGTTCCAGAATTCCAAAACATGAGAAAACCACGAGCCAAACAGAACTGAAAAACAAACACATTTGAATTATCTCAAGATTAAAATGCTAGATTGTGTGTTTTACTGTACAATAGAACGCACGAATGTTACTGTAAGCAGTGCGTCCTCACTGTCGCAATGTCGTCTCACTTTTTCTTAGCTTTTCTTTTGTTAACAATTTGAATTATTTAGAGTATAAAAAAAATTATTTCCGTAAGCATAAATCGGAACACAGTTTGTGTTAATGAATACAGATATGTAAATAATAACATCAAACTTACTATCTCCAGAGAAAGATTCTTTCACAAAAAAAGTCCTATTCGTTATAGCGAGGGTGATATGCAAAAGCCTTTAAAAAGTTCCAGTTGGATACAATTGTATCCTTTGGATTTCGAATGACGTAAATCACCTGCAAAGTTGTGGATGCCGTAATTAAAAGTCTATTATACATAGTTATGAATAAAAACAAATTTCAAAGTTTAAATCTCTAATGTTAATCATCATAAAGAGGGGTTTGTGAGAACGGACAAGTGGGGAACAATCAGTTTGGCTCAGACTGTTACTCGTTTATTTTTTGTCACGATACTCCATGTAATGTTGGACTTGCCTTTCCATTGCCTTGATAAATCTGAGAAGGCATCATTTCCTCTTTAAGATGTGTCATGATGACTCTTGGTGCTTTCCATCGCTTCATTGCTTTGTATTGAGTTATCGAAGCCATCGAAGGTACCTTAGGTCGTCCTGACTGGACTGGATCAAACTCAACAGGAAATGATTGCTGAGCTCTATTTATTTGATCTTCATATCCTTTGACAAGGATGAGATTTACAATCTCCGTTACCCAGTGTGTACCTGAGGGAACCAATAAAATAATACAAAAATAATATTATAATTACAAGCCATTTTGATCAGCTTAGAATTTTTAATAGCGCCAATCCACATAATTATTTACAACAAAAAGTGTAATTTATCATAAATTAACGGATATGTTTAAACAATATGAGCAATTATGGATGTTTGGCAGTTTCAATTTCACAGTCAAATTCATGTAAATGAACACTTAATTTAAAGCTTACCGGCTTTGGGATAAGTGGCAACCCACACATCATCTTCCCATACATCGTAATCTCGAAGTGTATCTAGAGATTCTTGTGTTACCATCCATGGCCAATTGACTCCGTTTAGCCTAACAATATTAGGGTTATCTGACTGTTGTGCTACCATAGTCTGAAATGAAAATAGTACTTCTTAAATCAATCTTATTTTACAATCTATAAAAATGATTAACTAATGTGACGTGCTGTGGCTGAGCGTGGTTGAAGTTCACATAGCCTTGCCGTTGGAAGTGGTTCGAATCCCAGTCTGAAACCTGTTTCCTCGAGCAAAATGCTTCATTCTACTACCATAGAACTGATTTCTGTACCCGAAGCGTGTAAACAAATATGGGAACCTGCTAGACTGAGGGGATACCTATTCAGTAATCAGTTGAGGTCGTAAACATTCTTCACAGGGTGTAGAGAAAGTTGCCGAAATGGCTTACATTCTGCCTGGCGAACACAGATAATATAAGCACATTGACCTGTGTGTGCCCACTAGTATTATTGTTATAACTATAACAAAAGAAAATTCAAAACAATAAGAACATTTTACTATAATGGGACTAGAACCAGCGACTTCTGGGCTTCTGCGCCGGTGATACGAACTGAACTATCTATATAACTGTTTCATCGTGCCGTCACATTTAGGTTTCCGATCAAAATGTACTGTTTGTTCCCCTATTTCGATTCCCGTTTACCGCGAGAGGGGACGAGATCCACTGTGACAAGAAGTTCAGCGTTGTTAAATCCATACTTAGTGCTAAACCAAGCCCCAACACGTAATAAAAGTTTTTTTTTTCAGTATTAATAGATCACTAATTATGCACTATTTTACTAAGAAAATGTGTCAAATAATAATACAGGGTCAATTAAATGTTCGAAACGTAAGCTGCAACTGACAGATCAAGCTTCAATCTCCCTCAGTAGAAGGACTGGTCATGTATCAGTGTGCCCGTATAATAGTTTATGTCAAGCAGATTAGGCCAACGAATTATTCTAACCATTTATTATATTGACCAATCAAACAGTCACCAGCTGCAGGAGGGGAAACTTTAAAGTAAACATAGACTTACTTTTTAAATAAATAAAAAAATTAAGGTATTGTAAAGTCGGATAAACAATACAACGGCAATAATTTACAATCTTCTTTGAGATATTTTTCGCTTCTGATACCAAACGTTTACAGATACCAATCAACGCAAAAATTGTAATTATTTGTGTTATTTTTTACAATTATCACTAGACCTTATCTTTGGAGGCTAGCTGTAAAGTACTACAAAATATAACTCCATGATTTTGTGAAATGAGTTGGGTGAGGTTTCTCAGACAAGATAGTTTGTTCCTGTTTTTTGCGTTGATAATTTATGTTGATGAACTACACACAAAAAATTTAGTACAAAGCAGTGGTATCTCCTCATTGTCACTGTCAGCTACAGCTAGCCGAGGCATGCTGTGCACAATTATAAAATAGGTCAGAGTGTTTTCAAAAGCTGCCCATTTAGTTTCTGTTCCCCGGCATTTTTTTCTTTCATTAAAGGCTCCCAAACCCATGACACCAGGAATTCAGACTGTGAAAAAGAATCGAAATTGTTGCTATATAAACGTCCTGCTTACCTTGTTTTGATTTCAGTTTCCGTCAGAGCTGTGTCCAATGTGCCGATCAGTACTCGATCATTGCGAACAGTCACCAGCAGCCGCAGTGAATCGGCTACATGTAAAATCGGATATTGAACTAGTAAGGTGCACTGGATAGTTGACCTTGTTGCCGTAGCCACAATGGACCATAGATTTATGGACAATGATGGTTGTGGCGAATGCTCTGTAAATCGCGAGTGCAGCAATTACAGTAATCTCCCACGGAGCAGCGGTCTCTCGAGAATGCAAGAGAGCCGTTACACCGTAACGGACAATTAACGACTTGTCCACAAGTCTACAGTAAATCAACGAGAACAAGGTCAAAGAGCAATGTTGTTCTATATGTGCCCACTATATTCACAGTTTATCCCCGTCACAATTTTTTTTCGTCGAATTTTGTATTTTGTATTATTTTTATTTTTTTTAGTCGCATTTTTATTTGACTTTAACTTGATTTTTTTCGTGGGGGGGTGTCGCAATTTTTTTTCCATTGCCAAATAACTACGGCAATAAACAGTTAGCAGAGTAAATTTAGTGCCGGTAAAATACTTCGTCAGTGAGTTTTCACAGTTGAAAAGGAAAGTTTGTTTAAGGTGCCATTTTTAAACTGTAGTTGTATATAGTTACATTTACAGACCATGCTCATATCAATGTGGCGCAGAACAAGTTTCAGTTGTCAGGAAAATTTTATTCAGCAGCTTTAGCTGTGTGAGTACTTCACACGATGCATTTACTTACATCCCCGTGGCCAGTCTTCATAGCTAGCCTTCCTAGATTACCGGAAGTTGTTTGTAACAATTTGCTTTACATTTTTGTTATGAATAATATCTGCAGGGTTTTGTTTTGGGGTTGGTTAGCTGGTTGGGGTGTTTGTTTGTTGGATGTTTGTTTGTTTGTTAGTTTGTTTGTTTGTTTGTTGGGGTGTTGGTTTTTTGTTGTTTTGTTTTTCCCTAAGTCACTTCTTTACAAGCCTGGATAAGAGTGTATCCCTCCCACTAAGTGTACACAGTTTGTCTGGCAGGGGGTGGGGCGGGGGTTTTGTTGGGGGTGTTGCCAACTGCATCGCCTGCAATATAGTTCCATGCTAGCACATCACAAGCAAACCTGCTACCAAGAACAGACAACTTAACAGTTGGTTCCAACTATCAGAGAGTTAGGTCAGAGGTTAGATTTGGATGAAGCAACGTATACATTCTCTGGAAAGCTGCAGTATACATAAGTAATTTCAACCATTTTTAAAATTAGTTTTTATTTATACGCAGACCATGCATTCGTTTTTCCCTCCATACTTCAGGGTATCTTATAAAAACAAGAAAATAGAATTAGCTTTTGCAAACTGCTTACCAACCAAGAGGGTCTAAGGTATAAATGCACCCAAAAAAGCATAGTGGCCTGACGTTTCGCCCCATACATAGCCTATGAGAAAGACTTCTGGGGCCGAAGCGTCAGACGATTAACTATTTTTTGTTTAAATAATAAAAGATAAAGCAAGAGTTTTGAAAAGGGGATTTCCAATGCAAACGTTAACTCCACTGAGTTTTTATTGGCCGAAAACTTACCCCAACCCCTTGAAAAATGGTGCATCCCCGCATTTTGTCCCCCAAAAAGTTTACCATAGTCCCAACGCTGTTCGGATAGAGCGTAAATTTTGAAACAGTTAATGTACTAATAAATGGATCTCAAAATTTAATACAGAGGTATAGCTGAGTATAAACAACAGTGAGTGTTAAAATGACATAGTTACCTCATGGAACAGTTATGAAGGAAAATTGCCTAGTTTAAAACAGTTTAATATTCCAGCCCCCTCGGTTGAGTTCTTTTTTGTGTGAATTTATTTTCGCTGTTGATTTTCCAATAAGGATTCTTTAATTCAGATGGTTCATCTCAAGTCCAATGGTTTGATTTGATTTGGCTCCCTCAATTGCAAAGAAGGTCAAGGTTCACTTGTAAAACCCAACACGGGTGCGTCAATTCCTCAAACGCCAATTTTAGAACTGCACGGTGAGTGAAGATCCTGCCATTTTCTCTCTATACAAAGCATCGACTGCCTCGCTTTGTGCAACAGTGAAGTATGACTTCCAGTCTCCAACCACCCCTGGATTAAAAAAAATAAATACGATACATTACATTTCTAATTAGCGTTTAGCTACCAGCATTTAAAAACATATAATTTTGAAACCAACCATGGACACAGATTATTATTCACTAACCTTTCCTGATTATTGAAGGTGCACCTAGCTTAGGTTTAGTTTCAGCAGGTGGTGGATTGCCATTCTCATTTGGAGGCGCACTTCCACCTGGTTTACTGTGTGAAAACCGTTGCTTCATGCTTTCCAGGCTGCTGAGTTCAACTACACGATTTAATTCTTCTTCTGACAGACGTTTTCCTAAGAAGTCTGCGATTTGGATCACTGCGCCCTTCCTATCCTAAAATAGTGAAACATAAGTTAATTGATTACAAGCGAGTTATATATATATTTTTAATTGACCTCATCTTCATTTTGCACATAATCCAGCTAAAAATTGCATTTAAGAATTAATAATTTAAATGTTAACTGATCTGTAAAAGAAACCAAAGCAAAACAAAACACAAAAAACTACCTTTTTCATATCCTCGTACTTGATGAAAAGAAAGTTTTTGTCATGTTGGTGTTTGTTCCAGAAGTCCAAAACATGAGAAAACCACGAGCCAAATACAACTTAAATACAAACACAAATTCAATTTGATTTATTAAGAACATTGAGAATGTGCATTCTAAAAATTTTGTCTGACTCCACTCATCTGAATCTATTCTTTCTCTGGTCATTCCTTCCAATGTGCCCTACCCTGACTCACAAACACTCAGTTGTAAACGTCTTCCGAGAAGCATTTTTTATATTACAGAATACCCTAGTAAATTACAACAATTAAAAAAACTATCAATTCGGTCTTCGTCGGAGTACAGTTCAGTCGATAATAGGTATGCATCGAAGATGGGGCAATTAGAGGTATGCATCGAAGATGTTTGGGTAAATAGGAGGTAGGCCCTTATGCATCGAAAATGAGTTTATTAGAGGTATGCATCGAAGATGGGTCAATTAGAGGCATGCATCAAAGATGGGTCAATTTGAGGTATGCATCAAAGATGGGTCAATTAGAGTTATGCATCAAAGATGGGTCAATTAGAGGTATGCATCGAAGATGGGTCAATTAGAGGTATGCATCGACTGGAGATGAGTCAATTGGAGATTTGCATCGAAAATGAGTCAATTAGAGGTATGCATCGAAAATGAGTCAATTAGAGGTATCGATCAAGATGGGTCAATTAGAGGTATGCATCGAAAAAGAGTCAATTAGGGGTATGCATCATGAGTCAATTCCAGGTGCAGGTACGCATCAAAGATGGGCCAATAAGAGGCCTGCATCGAGGATAAATGATTACATTTAAGTCTACTCTGATACAGCTGTTATTAAAACAACGTATACTTAGTGCTTTCGTTAATTGTAGAAAATTTAATTATACTTTGTACAAACCAGCTTAAAAATCGCACATCCTATTGCTTGTCTGTAAAATGTCGTGTCGTACTCAGATTTCATCGATTACAGTGTAAATTAGTATCACCATTAGTATAAGGACAATTTTAAAATAACAACAAATTGGGCCCTCATTGGTACAAAAGCACCTATCTTCAGAGATACTCAACTTACTATCTTCAGTGAAAGACTCTTTGACGAAAAAGTCCCATTCGTGGTAGCGAGGGTGAAATCCAAAAGGCTTAAGAAACTTCCAGTTGGATACAGTTGTATCTTTTGGATTTCGAATGACGTAAATCACCTGCAAAATGCAAACACAACCCATTGTTAGCATTACTGTATTTTATAAAATAACATGGTATGATCTCATGAAATCATAGCTTAGACCAAAGGAACCCAACAGTTTGCTTAGAATATACGATGTGGTTGAGAAAACGTAAGAATTTTGGGTCAAATGGGACAATCAGTTACGGTCAAACTTCTTAAGCTTTCTTCTTTCTTTCTTTTTTTGCCACGATACTCCATGTAATGTTTGACTTGCCTTTCCTTTGCCTTGATAAATCTGAGAAGGCATCATTTCCTCTTTAAGATGTGTCATGATGACTCGTGGTGCTTTCCATTGCTTCATTGCTTTGTATTGAGCTCCAGGAGACGTAGGAGGTAGCTTACGTCTCCCTGGCTGATATGGATCAAACTCAACTGGCGACGATTGCTGATCTCTGTTCGCTTTATCTTCATTGCCATTGACAAGGATGAGATTTACTATCTCCATTACCCAGTGAGTACCTAATGGGGAAAAAACACTATCGTACTATATTTGTTCATGCTCAGCGTGAGTAAGTTCTTTTACTTGGATTCAAAATCGAATTCTTTTCGTACTATAGTGATCTGCAGGCATAGGCACTTGTTTATGGTCAGTTACGTTATAAAACAATACTTTGCACATGTTGGTTTGGGGATAAGGGTTATTTGATTGTTTGTTATTAAAATATATAAATAAACAAAATGGGAGAACTTGAAAGTAGACCCCTAATTGAAATTGATACGATTCACATAATATGTGTGAGAATTTGATAACGTCTTAAAAAGCTGAGGGTCTTTTGGGCTGGAAACAACGTTTATTATCTCTTACAAATTTAACCTTCACCGAAAAAAAGGGAGCAAATCGAAAATCCTTATTCCACGCACAGGTCCATTTTTCACTTTATAGACGAGCGCCTGATCAGCCACGACGTGGCGTGTCGTGACGTGTCGTACTGTTCGGCGGTCTATAGACCGTAGTTCACCGACCCAAGCTCTGGTGTTCTCAGCTGCAGGGTGTGGAATCCCGGTCATGACACTTGTGCCCTTGAGCAAGGCACTTAATCATAATTGCTCCGTGAAAAGTTAGGAAGGTAGTGCATTCTGCTCTACCAGCCAGGCTCCAAAAAATAGTTTTTAAAAAATAAATAAATAAAGCATATTTTAAAAACTAACATAACACGCAACAAGAAAAGCGCACATAACCAGCGGATTGCGATCAAAGAGCTTGCGATGCTGAAGCGCACATAAGCATTATGAGCGGGAAAAATATTGCTCGCGGCTCACTGGTATTTTATAATATAGCCACTTTTTAACTGAATTTTTGGACTGAAGGCTGCCACATTGCGTTGTCAAGGCGTTCACAAGATATCCAACAATATTAAATCACGTATAATGTGGTATTGAACAACAAACCAGGGAATAATTACTGAATGCTACCGTGCACCGCCGAGGACCTGGCAATCTTGAATGATCAGCTAATTGCAATGCTGAACCGCGTATAACCTTTAAAAAAAACATAGCACTCCATAATATCTAAAACTTGGGCTTCCATAATGGTTAAAAGTAACAAAACCATCACAAATACATGTATACCCTATTATCTCCTATAATCTAATTCATTCTATACTTTATTATCCAGCACATCCACATGTCGAGTAAGTGGATTGGGTAAAATTACATTGGTGGGCCTAAATAAAGAACACTCCATTTATCGCTAACCTGCTTTGGGATAAGTGGTAACCCATACATCATCCTCCCATACATCGTAAGCTCGAAGTGTATCTAGAGATTCTTGTGTAACCATCCATGGCCAATTGACTCCATTTAGTCTCACCACATTTGGTGTATCTGATTGCTTTGGTGACGTGGAGGCGTCTTGACCCGAGGGTGTCTCGGTAGTGTCAGCCATGGTACGGAAGACGTGCTTTCTCCTGTCAAAATAAGTTTCATTTAATTGTAATAATAACTACGTTTCACTACCAAAGAAATGAACAACTATCAAAAGTCTTACTTTTCTACGATTTTATTACAAAAGCCTACCTTGTTATGAGTTATGACCATCCGCTGTGTCCAATGTAGTGAGACGGGTATAAGATATTGCAGAATGATTATATATATAGCTGTTCCCCCTAGCTGGATTATTGTGTTTACCTGGTATAAAGCACTGAGACTGGGTCAATAGAATTATAACAATTACGTAATAGCCAATAGATGTTATGTACATACTGTCTTACAAACTTCGTAGAAAAGTACTCCAAAATGTACAGGCCTACTACCACGGGGACAGCTATTAATACCTTGGTTTTAAAATGATCAGTTATCATTGAATATTAATGAGCGAATATCCCCCAGTTAGCATGCTATTGCTAAATGATCGCCGCCTCGTACTACCAGGCACGGATGTATAGGGGTTGGTGCAGTGGGAGCCTCGGTGATCAATCGTTGTACACTTGTAACCTTGCATATTTGCAAAAGAGTCACAATGGCTTTCCTGCAGCCCATTGGAAGATTATATTGTTTTATTGAAATTGGGTGTCTGCTTTTTATCAACTTTTTATTCGAAGAAAGGTGGAACATCTCAAAACTTCTATAATTCTTCTATTTATGTCGAGACTATGACACAGATATCAATCACCAGGGTAGTATATCTTGCCTATACCAGAAAATGACCTGACTTGGCAGGACTCGAATTCACAAAGAGCTAAGATTGGTCTTAACTGCAAATCAGTCTTAATTAATTGCTAAGCAAAGAATGATGTCACAATACAAATCACTATGGTAATAATGGTACTTCACTAAATGGCATTTTAGTAATAATGGCACTTAACGTCACTTAACTAAAAGGTACAGAATTAGGGTGGGTCAAGTAGGAGCCCCCAACCACACGTACTTATTTTCGTCGACCGAAAAAATAAAAATGAGCCGAATGAAGCACATTCCTTATCAACAGGGGTAACATTAGTGCGTTACGGCTCTGAAATGTCAGAGTAAAGATTGCACCAGAGAGCATCAAATATTTAAACTTCCTCCCGATGCCCGAAGGCTTCGCACTTCTTGTCTATACATACACCCTACTTTGTTAACCAGAGGCTGTGGCACTTATCCTGACCCCCCCCCCCCGCCCCAACAAGATTTTGCCAACTTAATTCGTTATTTTGATTTATTATCTTGTAATTTTGACTTATCACTTTATTTTGATTAACTAGTTCGTTAGTAGTTTCAACTTACTAAAACCCTTAATTGCGTTAAGAGCCGAATTTATGCGCATGTCCCTATTTGATCAAACCACACCATCTAAGTTATATTACAAAGACATTTTCTGTGCATTTTCCAACAATTTGTACATAATTTATAAGTAATTTCTTTACGTGCCCAGCTTTTGTCTAGAATTATTTGACTTTATTAGTTACCCAATAATTGATTTATTTACCTAATTAGCTATTTTTTTTGAGGGGGCGTGGAAACACCCCCGACTTTATCCCGAGGGCTATGTGCATTTCTCAATTTGTACATCGAAGTGTCTTCTTTACATGCACAGCTGTTGTCCACTGGTAATTGGTATATTTCTCTGATTATCAATGCCCTTATTTACTACCACACCATCCAATACACTTTTTTCTGTAAAAAAATAAAACCTAAACAAAAACTTCTGGGCCTGACCCCGCCCCCCCTTAGATAAGTTTATGTGGAATGGTCCATTCTAGGATATCAGGGAATTTGACTCCCCCCCCCCAGTCATTACAAATTGGAAAAATGACTTAATTAGTGACTACAAGTGTATGTGGTACCATCAAATGGGCCCCTCCGCTCAGTAAAGGGCTAAGTCGTTATTTCGACTTAAAAAGGTCAGTATTTCGACTTATGATCACATGATGTCATCGTATTGAGTCGATTAGAGAGCGTAAGAAGCATAAACGTGAGCGGAATGGAACAAGTCGCGTCTTGAAGTCGATCGTCATCAGATAGGTAAAGACTGGGGTAACATTTGACGAGTTCACGCCAAAATCGTATTACCTTTGATTCCGGTCGTACCAGAAGATCAAAATTGCCTTTGTTGTTTTACTTCTTTTTTTTTTAGTTTTCCGGGCCCAAACCAAAATGTGTTTACATCGAATCCAATTCAAATCTACAACATCATAAGACCTTAATGAGAAATCTTTCATATTACAGTTAGGCCTATATCACCATGACGACATCAAGCATCATGTGACGCTACCTTAAAGGTGCACTTTTCAAAGATTTAAATTTACAAGACGAAATGCGTGACAAAACTGAAACTTTGCATGTGACCAATCGAGATGTGTAACATCTCAAACTGAGGTTCTGTTGTAATAATGTCATCAAGTGTCACGTGACGTCACCTTAAAGTGCAGTTTTACAAGATCAATATATACTAAAAGAAATCTCCAATCAGACTGAAATATTGCATGTATTCAAGCTGGGTTGTGTTATTTCTACAATTTGAGGTGACATCACGATGACGTCAACGAGGGTCATGTTACGTCACCTTAAAGGTACACTTTTCAAATATTTATATTTACAGGGGGAAATGTGTGATCACGTTGAAACTGTGCATGTACTCAAGCCGGGTCGTGTAACATCCAACATTTGAGGTCCTGTTCAAATAACATTATCAAGTGTCACGTGACGTCACCTTAAATGTACAGTGTTACAATATCTATATTCACAGAAAAAATATACGCAATCAGGCTGAAACCTCGCATATGTTCAAGCCGGAATGTGATACATCTTGAGATAACATCACGATGACGTCATCAAGCATCACGTGACGCCAGCTTAACTTGGTACACTTTCAAAGATTATATTTACAGGGAAAAAGTTGAAAATTTGCAAGCATTCAAAATTTGAGGTCATGTGCAGGAGAAATGCGTTATAAAAGCTGAAACTTTGCATTATTCCTTGCGCCATTTGAAACCTCTTGAAGTGTTGTACAAAATTTGTATTATTTTTTTCTCAACTTAATAAGCTTAATTGTCTTTGTGGAAAATCTCCACTAAGACTACAAATGTTACAAGTGTTCGCACTGCAGAGAGGTTTTGCCACTATTCCATTCCGAACACCATGTTTTGGTGGGGGGGTTTACGTCTGGTTATTATTATTACTATTTTGACATAATATTAATATTTTGACTAATTAGGTCATGATTTTGAATTATTAAGTCGTTATTTAAATGTATTAAGAATTTATTTTGACTTTTTTTAATAAGTTGAATAAAAGACCACATTAGTCATTATTTGGACTCATCGTATTGTTATTTCGTCTTATTTCCTTGTTATTTTGACTTGTTAAGTGTATTTTGATTAATGTTCATTGAGGGCCGATACAAACAGACCTTTTACTATCACTCAAAAATGGGCACTGCCTTTTCAGCCATAAGCTCCCTACTTTTCAATTCAATTTATTCGAAAAAAGAAAAACTTCACTGATATATATATAAATTTATTATTGTAAAACAATTATATATTATTTAAACAAATTTAATACAAATTAATGAAATGTACAGTACAAGCTAACACAAGAATAAAGTATTTAGTTCCCAAACACAGATGCATGAAAGCACTGTGTCCATTATGAATCCTATCATGACTCCAAAACTGGGTTCCGCATTCTGAAGCAGATAATTATATGCCTCTGGATTGTGACGGGTCCACTCTAAATCTCTCCCAGGTACCTACCTGTAGAAAACTGTGAAACAATGGCACCAGACTACACAGATTTAACTTTACATGATGTTGATCACACTGACAAAAACATTTCAATAGCTGTTTCAAATTTTACTTCAAAAAAATACAAATTGATGTTATCACAGATAGTAGAATACAATGTACATGTTATTTGTATACTTTATTATAGGACTAATTGTGATGATATATACTTTGTTTGCTAGATAATATTACATAGGCTCATTGTCTACTGAATAAATGATACACAAATGTATCAAAACAATGTTCTATTATAAGTCAAAATAGTTAAATATAAATATTGTTTTGTTTACAATGTATCAAAAATAAACAAATATGAAGGTAAATTCAATAGCTAAAAAGGATAAAAATAAACATGAACATACATGTTGAAGTATTTTACTGCCGACTACTAATTCATAATGGAGGTGTGTAATCTGAAACAAACTTATAACAGAATCAGAAACTATCTAACCCTACTCATATACAATGGTACCAAAGACTACCACAAAGTACCATATCTTCTTGGGGGCATGGGTTTCTTCCGTTTGTACAACTGACACTGGTGCCACAGACTGTGACAAAGTACCATGCCTGTACCTTCCAGGCTAGCATTGGGTATGGGTTTCTCCTGTTTGTACAACTGGTATTATTTGGAAAACTTTAATTTTTTGTACTGTGATTTAAAGAGTTTGGTTTCTGAAACAGGACATTCACAGTTTTTGTACATGGATTTATTTTTTATATTTTTTTATAATTTGGTGTTGAAATTTAGTTAAACATATTTTGTGGTCCTTGACTTATTGAGTCTACATACCGGTAATCAAAGAGTATCCAAACTTCTATCTGTTCAATTCACTACATAATGGTTGAATTTTTATGCCTCACTTGACTTCTTGATATTTTATATTATATCCCTAACCCTGCATACATCAACATGAAATACACTCTGTCCAGCATACATGTACATCAAAATCAAGCACACTCAGTCCAGCATACATCAAAATCAAGTACATTCAGTCAAGCATACATCAAAATCAAGCACACTCAGTCCAGCATACATCAAAATCGAGAACACTCAGTCCAGTATACATCAAAATGAAGTACACTCAGTCCAGCATACATCAAAATCAAGTACACTCAGTCCAGCAAACGTAATGGGCTTGTATCTCAATATTACAATCAGACAAAAGTATTGACTCCCAAAATGGTGGAAGTGGAGGTGTGGTAAGCGTTGTGCAGGGGGTTAATACTCGTATGTCAAGTACACACTTTCAAACATACATGTAGCTCAGAAAAAATACAGCCGTAACTAAAACCAAATCACATGTTCTAGTGTAGTTTACACATACCAGTACATAAACAATGCACATGTACCTCCAATGATTAGCACCAACAGATTCCCTACTTCCACTAGTGATTGAACAGACTTCTTCTGAACATGGTAACTTATTACCGGTTGTTGTTGACTATAGACTTCAAGATTTGTGCGGTGTGGGAAGTACAAATTCTTTGGGCAGATTTGTGGATTCTTAGAAGTAAAGCCTCAATGTTACTATAGGTTGCTGTTTGCAAATTACCAACATCTTTAAGCAGCAAAAACGTGTATCATCTCATCTGTGTAACCATATGCCTTTGACAACCTTGGATAAAAAGAACAAACACAAACGGGAAATTTAGACATAGTTTACTTTAATCTAATTAGTTAAAATCTTCTATGCAGTCTAGTGAACTGGGTAAGTATTCTAAATTGGGTAAGTATACTGAATTGGGTACGTATTTTGAATTGGGTACGAATTCTAGATTGGGTACTTATTCTGGATAGGGTAAGTATTCAGTCTCAAACCACATGAGACTCTTATTACATGACAATACATTTAGAAAATATATTTTGTTTTCACTAAAACCCTGCGGGCAATATGCCATTCCCGTAAGCACTAAAACACTACAGTCATGGTCACAACTTATAACTATAACTGGTGAATCACAAGATTTGCAGTTATGTCTCATCACACATAGCCCTATAAGCATGCTTATTACATGTTTTATAACTTTTGTGTTCTCAAGAAGTGAATAATCATTTGACCTAGATGCACAGGTAATTGAATTTATGTCTGATTACAGAGGTCAGGTTTATTTTGTTAGGGTGGTAATGTTAAACAGTCCTTGTCACAGAAGTTTGGAACATGGAATTGTGACTGTGTGGTAGAGTCATCACTTCATGAAAACTGCTCAAACTAAATGCCATCACACATTCCCGACGTTCCTCATTGTAAAGACAATAAACATATGCAAATGCCTGACTTACTTGAAAGCAAGTTGTGTAAAGGGCGTAGGTCCACAAATACACATCAAGAATTTGTGTTCAGGGTGGTCTGATGGGCATGGAAAATACTCCTGTACAATCTCTTTCCTAATTCGTCCCTTAGGGCCGCTCCATCTCTGATCTGGTTCAGATAAAATGTAAACTATCTCAAAGCTCTTGGGTTGAGTCTTCAGTGCTTCGGCCAAATCATCTCTCCAAGGAATATCTTTTTCTGTTTTATTGAAGAATATCAGCTTGATGTGCCTGCAGTTAAACAAAATAAAAATTGGAAAGTAGGAATGAGAGACCAATTAGTGTTAAACTCAGCCAATCAGTTTGGCGTATTGGCACTATAATCGATATAGAACTCATAAAGCCAGTACAAAATCAAACAGCTTGATAAATCGGCAGTATAATCAATATTGAACTTTGAAATCAAAGATAATAATAAACTCAGAAGTTATCAATATTATGACAACAGGTCACTCTCATGGTTGATCTTGTCAGTCCAAATCCATGGCACTAGCTGACTAGTGTCTGGCATCATGAAAAACCTTCAGTGGTTGTTACTGTTAGTTAAGTTGAGCTCGACCGCTTGAGGGCGGGCATGCGGGAGGAGATGCGAGATAGTTGCGAGCATCGTGAATCAAAGCTTGTTCAGAAAACTTGAATTTCATTTTAAGACAGAGACTTGTTTGTGTGCAGACTTGCTTGGATTTCTAGAGAAGGGACAGAGAACACCCCTAATGCTTGTAGAGTAAATCTTCGGTGGAATTAACTGTGTAAGAGCCATTTTGGTTTTGTACTTTTTTGTCGAACCTTGTATTCCTGTTAAGCTGTTTTACCTCGTTTAATATTATAACGTACAGCTCATGTCTATCGCAGCCCTGATATACTACTCTGAGAACTGAACATTGAGATTGACACGAACTACACGTTCAGAAACATATCTGATGTATACATGGATTATGGATTGTGTATTGTGATGCACTGGAGATGCGATAAGCAAGGAGTATTAAATGTACATGAGCAAAGGAATCGTCAAAATAGTCACAAGCAGTGGTTATCGTGTTTAATGAATTGCAGTTAATTTCCGCCGTTACAGTGGTTACATATTTCTCATTCTACATACTGAATATGAAACCCAAATCATGGTGCGTGATGAAATGTAGCCGGATACATCTGTCATCCTACTTTTTCTTCACGGCAGGGCATTGGTATTCTCACTTGGTGTATCCCAACATATGCATAAAATAACAAACGTTTGAAAATTTGGGCTCAATTGGACATCGGAGTTGCAAGAAAACAATAAAAAAAAGAGTCACCCTTGTTACATGTACATGGAAATGTGTGCTTTTAGATCCCTGAGAGAAGCTTTATGCCTGAAGCCTTTCTCAGATTCAAACTTCAGGGTGAAAATTTTCTCTTTCTTAAAACTACATCAATTCAAAGGGGATCGTTTCTAACAATGCTTTATAATATTAACATCTTTCCAGCGCTCTTTATCAAGTAATTTTTCTTGGTCATACCAAAAGTAAACCCAACCTCTAAACTATTCTGGATTGACAGTTAGGGATGACCATTACATGTAAGTAAATCAGCCCTGTTCACCGTGGAAGGGTCAGTTAAGTAAAAACAAATAAAGCAAAAGTAATAATTATAATCCATTAACACTCTCACAATCCACACATTTATTTGGGTAACGTTTTTAAATCTCCTGAAATACTTACTTTATAGTTTGTTGTTTCTTGTGTATCCTATTCCACTGTGAAAGCTTCACCATTGGTGTAAAGCCAGTACCAGCAGCAACTAAGACCAGAGTGTCAGCTTGATCAAGACAAGATTCTACAAAGCTACCTTCATAATCACTCACATCAATAAAATCTCCTGCTTTATATTGTGCTAACTGTTGTGTGAATTGTCCATCTGGATACATCTTGATCATCAGATAAATAATCCGCCCACACATTTCCTTAGCTTTGTAATCTTGTGGTAGAAGTGTTGAAGAGACGGCAGTGTAGGGTCTGCTTAATTCATCACCTTAAAACAACAATCACGGATAGTCCATTTTATTTCAAAAGTCATAATTTTTTGCTATGCAGAAAGTTTCTAACACATTAAAATGAATGAGTGCAAATAATTGGGAATGGCCACATGTTTTGACTCTAATAAGAGTCTTTCTCAAATGCTACATGACAACACAACTAATATAGAGGTTACTGGTGTAACAGAAGCAACCTAGTGCAAAAATGTGAAAAAGAGAGGCAAAAGGCAGTCAGAAGAGGCAAGGGACGAACAATACAAAACAGGGGGGTGGTGATGAGAGGGGCCGGATTAACCACAAGAGGTCGGACACAAAAAATTAAAAATCAACGGTGGAAAGAGGGGAGAAAAAGTAATCGTCTTAATTGGGGCACACTCTGTGAAGAAAAGGACAAGGCAAAGACAAACGGTTATCAATCATTTCCTTCTTGGATGTTCAGACCATGAGGTTGGATGGTCTGGAGGCGCATTATCCATGGTTTCTCCGTACTCAGATGAACAGTCTCTCTGTGGTTACCTAGTGCCTAAATGCCCTGAAAATTGTGTCAGAAATAGTTCGATTAGAAAGATTGCAGTGATGTCCTATGGGTGTATCTAGCTTTTGGGTGGTGACTGTGAACATGTCACCATAGAAATGCTTCTTTAGTGTAGCTCTTGTTTCACCTATGAACACCTCAAACGTTGCAAGATATTAGATAGATGAGATTTCTGGTGGTGCGGGTGACATGGCCCCTTAGCTTATAGGTGGTACCTCCAGCTTGGTTGGTGAAGGATTCCGATTCCCTGATGTCTTGTCTAAAGACACTGCATTTGGAAGTGTTGGAGCACCTGTGGCATAAGGGGATTAACAGCATTGTTAATGAGGGAATGGGGAATTCTGCTCAGACAATGTAGGCAACTTTCGATTCTTGCTGTACAGAACGGATGGTGCCCTCCTTGTACCTATCACAACGCCATGTACCTTGAGGTTATTCTTACCCATGAAAAGTAATGTGTTTCATGAGGGATGGTACTTTGTCAACATTGGGCAGTGAGGTGTGACCAATCTGAACCCAAATATACAATACAACCTGGTAAGCGGCAAGAGAGTGATCACCGTAAGGGGATACAACTTTTATCTGAATATCAAGTGACAACTAACACGAGAAGCTGGCTGGGTTGTATCAATTGCATTAATACTACAATCAAGTTCTCTTCTTTGTCTGATGCCTTACCATTATGATTGACTCTGAGATACACATGACATTAATACTTGTCAACAATCAAAGTCACTGCTTTGTCTGATGCCTTACCATTATGATTGACTCTGAGATAGACATGGTATCCAATAGGGATAGTCATATGACTCCCTTGTGGTAACTGTAGAGCAAACAGCTTGATGTCATGGGTTAATGGTTGACAAGACAACACCTCACAAGACCGAAATACTGGATCTATACAAATTATAAATGGGGAGAAAAACAATCAATAATTAACGCTTCAAATATTTATGAAAATTTTTATTTCCCTTCCATGTCAAAACTCACAGAAATGAACAAATCATTTCGACAACCCAAATCTGTTCAAGGAACCAACTGTTTGTACCAATTGGGTTCATTGTTTTATTCGCCAAATTCTGTTTTACAAAATTAGGTTTTCAGCCTTTAAAAAATGCTGCAATCTCTTTGTATACATTTGTTTAATAAGCGTTTGTTTTTGAGACAGCAGAACAGTTGTTTGGCTTGTCATTACAATTATATAAAAAAAATTAAGTAGTTGTTTTAAACTCAAGTCAATGAGCATCAGAGAAGACAACTCTTGTGGTATTTGTTACTCGTACCAACTTATATGGTCAGTTCAGTGTGCAAACCAGAAGAAACCTCACCTCTATCTATTTTGTGTAACACTGTGTTATTCCCTTCAAGGGGTGACCCAAACGTTACCCATTTCAAGTCTACATCCTTCTTGTTAAGAACAAAGATTACTCGATGTACTGGTCCATTCATCACCTTGATACCTACATGTACAAGAACAAACAGCAACATCAGACTAGTAGAGTGATCAACAACTATATTTACAAGTCTAGGAGTTTGGATGTTTAGAACTTAATGTTTGTGTCTAATGATAACAAATAATTGATAATACAATGCAACAATCTGCCTCAAAGATGCTGAAGACGCTTTACGAAATTATAACAATTGATGCAAAAATTTGGTCAGGTAACTAAAAGGTACACTTACTACAAGCAAACAAGAATAAGGTTGGATTAAAGCTTACCCTAAAATACTAAAAATAGACTGTACAACAAGTCTTGAGTACAATTGAATATTGTTGGTAACTTTGGGGTTCCCAGGCATACATTACTTTAATGTGTAAAGGAAAACAAATAGTGCACTTTATTATAGAACCCAATATTTAAAAAACTGTGATATTTCTTCAGCCTATTTTAAGTGTGTAGGTGTGTTGATCAGTTTTCTGGAGAAGTTCACAATGTAAGTGTATAGTATTAAGAGTAAAGTGTTAGTGTTCATGTTTACACATAGGTGTACATAACCAATCTTTACACTGCGCCACTTCACCAATGGGTTGAGGTGCCATGGTGCTATTACAGAGTCAAGCCCAGTTTGTGTCTGAAGATACAAACAAGTGATGCTTAGGTAAACAATTGGAAAGGAGTACATGGCTTAACCAGACATTTTCAATTGGGAAGGGGGAGCAAGCAGGGGGAAAAGAAAGTATTGGGGGCTATGTAATGTATCAACCATTCATTTATGCTTTCTTTTAAATCTCATTTGGTAGGGCGATGCAAGGTGGGCAAGGAAGAACAAGGTTTCACAGCAGAGGGGAACCACCCCACACCCCCTTTGGTTACACCACTGCAAACGGGTGAGGGTTATGGATTTCAAAAACACTTACCATCATAGGTATCTGTGACATCAGCAAACAAACCTGTAGAGAATTGAAATATTATTTGAAAACTCAGAATCAGAAACAGATTTGGTAATTTACAACCATTCAGGTTGTGATTGTATGTTTGGCTGCCTGAATCTGTCAATCACATGTGTCAATTTTTCTCTTTACAATCTAGACTGAAATTATTTAGGCACCTACATGTAGTGATCAAAAGTGTACATCTGCTTGTTTGGCTATTTTGGGTATAAAAAGGACCCAAACATGACTCTGTAAGGTTTTCCGGGAGTACAGTAGGACGGTCACTAAATGAAACCATCAAATTTGGCCATTTTTGAGCATTTAAACATATTTTAGGTCAAAGATTTTTCTGAACTAGCTTTGTTCAACGGACCAAGGAAATACAGTTTTGTGTAGAGTGGACTGACATTATGTCGATTGTTTACACATGACTTTGTACCGGACGGATATACAGACTGGATCTGCATGCCTTGCCATTGTTATCACATTTACATAAACAGAGCACCAGTCTACTTGCAACAGTGGGCAACATTGTCATGTAAATTCAACACTCACAATGGCTGGTAAAGCGTATACATTGACTTTTGTTCGCTTTTGAGATTTTTTTACATTTCTCAGCAATTACATGACATTTAGATTTTTTTTTCTTTTTCTAAACCATCTAAAATTTATTTTCTATGACTCTACATTACTAAAACACGTAAACAGTAAACCGGTATGCTCCTTTAACAAAAGAGCAGTGGAATCTGAAGTGGGCAAAACTCAACACATCAAAGAAAATAACACATAACCATTCAAAACCATAACTCATTCTCATTACTAATAAAACTACCTTGAATTATCTTTTCACAGAGACCAAGACCAAGACCAAAAGTCCACAAAAAGGAGATATAAAGCTTCAAGTTTACAACCTACACTAAAATCAGAACCAGGCTGTTTAAGTTTGCATTATATTTTAATTAAAAAAAGGTACAATAAATCAAGAAGTTCACAAGCACATGAGGCAAGTGTTGATAATATTTGCAAGAAAACAGAAGTCTCATTCTCGCCATTGCTCTTTCAAATACATATAGGCTGATGCAACAAACATCAGAGTTGAGTACAACTCCAAGGAAACAGTGCACTTTTGTATTCTACGAGACAAAACATCAGAGCATTTTGTATCTATCAATTCTCACTTATAAGAGACATTCTGTGGCCTAAACTAACTCATGCAAAGATACATTTTTAAAAACAATATGTCCCAACTACTTTGCTTGAATAGCAAACACCATCAAACACACATAGTACCTAAAATGAAGTTAGGTCATCGAAGAAAGATATAAAACCTACCACTGTGCAGAGTATACACATAGTCATCAATGTATAAGGTCACTTGCAGGTCGCGTTGCTTCTTGTCAATAACTAAATGTTCTGGTTTCACAAACTACAAGAGTAAAAAACAAAAGATACTAAAGTAAGACAAACTTCATTTTGTATCACATGGACCTCATATAGCTCTCCTTTATTGATGATAATACATATGACAGGACTAACTTGTGATTTTTTAGTGAGTCTTACAACTAACTGCACAAAAAACTCACAAATTGTAAACAAATGGTAAATATAAGGTCTAGGTTAAATGTAGAAGTCCTATGTCGCTTCCACAGATTCAGTGGATCCTAGTTGATCCCAAACAAGCGTGTGGGAGAAAAAATTTATCATACTGCCACAACATTGGTCATGTTCCCCGTATCCAATAACATGACTGAAGGCTAGTATTCATTATTCGAAAGAAAACCAGACTAATTCTCATTCCAGCTTTAGTTTGGTTACATTGAATTGAATACAAGAACACCAAGATGGCCTCACCATGACAGAGTTCTATTGAGGGACTTGGTTAAGTGGTTACAAGGAGATGATTGTGTAACTGTCTAAGAAATTAAGATAACATATTAAGATGACAAAATAAAATGCATACTCAATGTACATGGAGTAAGCAACACCCAACGTTCTAGGATTAACTTGCATGCACACTCAATGTACATGGAGTGAGCAACACCCAACACTCTAGGATTAACTCACATGCACACTCAATGTACATGGAGTGAGCAGCACCCAACACTCTAGGATTAACTCACATGCACACTCAATGTACATGGAGTGAGCAGCACCCAACACTCTAGGATTAACTCACATGCACACTCAATGTACATGGAGTGAGCAGCACCCAACACTCTAGGATTAACTCACATGCACACTCAATGTACATGGAGTGAGCAGCACCCAACACTCTAGGATTAACTCACATGCACACTCAATGTACATGGAGTGAGCAACACCCAAAACTCTAGGATTAACTCACATGCACACTCAATGTACATGGAGTGAGCAGCACCCAACACTCTAGGATTAACTCACATGCACACTCAATGTACATGGAGTGAGCAACACCCAAAACTATAGGATTAACTCACATGCACACTCCATGTACATGGAGTGAGCAGCACCCAACACTCTAGGATTAAATCATATGCATACTCAATGTACATGGAGTGAGCAGCACCCAAAACTATAGGATTAACTTGCATGCACACTCAATGTACATGGAGTGAGCAACACCCAACACTCTAGGATTAACTCACATGCACACTCAATGTACATGGACTGAGCAACACCCAACACTCTAGGATTAACTCACATGCACACTCAATGTACATGGAGTGAGCAACACCCAACACTCTAGGATTAACTCACATGCACACTCAATGTACATGGAGTGAGCAACACCCAACACTCTAGGATTAACTCACATGCACACTCAATGTACAGGAGTGAGCAGCACCAAACACTCTAGGATTAACTCGCATGTGCACTCAATGTACATGGAGTGAGCAGCACCCAACACTCTAGGATTAACTCACATGCACACTCCATGTACATGGAGTGTGAGCAATACCCAACACTCTAGGATTAACTCACATGCACACTCAATGTACATGGAGTAAGCAACACCCAACGTTCCAGGATTAACTTGCATGCACACTCAATGTACATGGAGTGAGCAACACCCAACACTCTAGGATTAACTCACATGCACACTCAATGTACATGGAGTGAGCAGCACCCAACACTCTACGATTAACTCACATGCACACTCAATGTACATGGAGTGAGCAGCACCCAACACTCTAGGATTAACTCACATGCACACTCAATGTACAGGAGTGAGCAGCACCAAACACTCTAGGATTAACTCGCATGTGCACTCAATGTACATGGAGTGAGCAACACCCAACACTCTAGGATTAACTCACATGCACACTCAATGTACATGGAGTGAGCAACACCCAACACTCTAGGATTAACTCACATGCACACTCAATGTACATGGAGTGTGAGCAACACCCAACCCTCTAGGATTAACTCACATGCACACTCAATGTACATGGAGTGAGCAGCACCCAACACTCTAGGATTAACTCACATGCACACTCAATGTACATGGAGTGAGCAGCACCCAAAACTATAGGATTAACTCACATGCACACTCAATGTACATGGAGTGAGCAGTACCCAACACTCTAGGATTAAATCACATGCACACTCAATGTACATTGAGTGAGCAGCACCCAAAACTATAGGATTAACTCACATGCACACTCAATGTACATGGAGTGAGCAGCACCCAACACTCTAGGATTAACTCACATGCACACTCAATGTACATGGAGTGAGCAACACCCAACCCTCTAGGATTAACTCACATGCACACTCAATGTACATGGAGTGAGCAGCACCCAACACTCTAGGATTAACTCACATGCACACTCAATGTACATGGAGTGAGCAGCACCCAAAACTATAGGATTAACTCACATGCACACTCAATGTACATGGAGTGAGCAGCACCCAAAACTATAGGATTAACTCACATGCACACTCAATGTACATGGAGTGAGCAGTACCCAACACTCTAGGATTAAATCACATGCACACTCAATGTACATGGAGTGAGCAGCACCTAAAACTATAGGATTAACTCACATGCACACTCAATGTACATGGAGTGAGCAACACCCAACCCTCTAGGATTAACTCACATGCACACTCAATGTACATGGAGTGAGCAACACCCAAAACTATAGGATTAACTCACATGCACACTCAATGTACATGGAGTGAGCAACACCCAACCCTCTAGGATTAACTCACATGCACACTCAATGTACATGGAGTGAGCAACACCCAAAACTATAGGATTAACTCACATGCACACTCAATGTACATGGAGTGAGCAACACCCAACCCTCTAGGATTAACTCACATGCACACTCAATGTACATGGAGTGAGCAGCACCCAACACTCTAGGATTAACTCACATGCACACTCAATGTACATGGAGTGAGCAACACCCAACCCTCTAGGATTAACTCACATGCACACTCAATGTACATGGAGTGAGCAGCACCCAACACTCTAGGATAAACTCACATGCACACTCAATGTACATGGAGTGAGCAACACCCAACACTCTAGGATTAACTCACATGCACACTCAATGTACATGGACTGAGCAACACCCAACACTCTAGGATTAACTCACATGCACACTCAATGTACATGGAGTGAGCAGCACCCAACACTCTAGGATTTACTCACATGCACACTCAATGTACATGGAGTGAGCAGCACCCAACCCTCTAGGATTAACTCACATGCACACTCAATGTACATGGAGTGAGCAGCACCCAACACTCTAGGATTAACTCACATGCACACTCCATGTACATGGAGTGTGAGCAACACCCAACACTCTAGGATTAACTCACATGCACACTCAATGTACATGGAGTGAGCAACACCCAACACTCTAGGATTAACTCACATGCACACTCAATGTACATGGAGTGTGAGCAACACCCAACCCTCTAGGATTAACTCACATGCACACTCAATGTACATGGAGTGAGCAGCACCCAACACTCTAGGATTAACTCAAATGCACACTCATGTACATGGAGTGAGCAACACCCAACACTCTAGGATTAACTCACATGCACACTCAATGTACATGGAGTGAGCAACACCCAAAACTCTAGGATTAACTCACATGCACACTCAATGTACATGGAGTGAGCAGCACCCAACACTCTAGGATTAACTCACATGCACACTCAATGTACATGGAGTGAGCAACACCCAAAACTATAGGATTAACTCACATGCACACTCCATGTACATGGAGTGAGCAGCACCCAACACTCTAGGATTAAATCATATGCATACTCAATGTACATGGAGTGAGCAGCACCCAAAACTATAGGATTAACTTGCATGCACACTCAATGTACATGGAGTGAGCAACACCCAACACTCTAGGATTAACTCACATGCACACTCCATGTACATGGAGTGTGAGCAATACCCAACACTCTAGGATTAACTCACATGCACACTCAATGTACATGGAGTGAGCAGTACCCAACACTCTAGGATTAACTCACATGCACACTCAATGTACATGGAGTGAGCAGCACCCAACACTCTAGGATTAACTCACATGCACACTCAATGTACATGGAGTGAGCAGCACCCAACACTCTAGGATTAACTCACATGCACACTCAATGTACATGGAGTGAGCAACACCCAACACTCTAGGATTAACTCACATGCACACTCCATGTACATGGAGTGTGAGCAATACCCAACACTCTAGGATTAACTCACATGCACACTCAATGTACATGGAGTGAGCAACACCCAACACTCTAGGATTAACTCACATGCACACTCAATGTACATGGAGTGAGCAACACCCAACACTCTAGGATTAACTCACATGCACACTCAATGTACATGGAGTGTGAGCAACACCCAACCCTCTAGGATTAACTCACATGCACACTCAATGTACATGGAGTGAGCAGCACCCAACACTCTAGGATTAACTCACATGCACACTCAATGTACATGGAGTGAGCAGCACCCAAAACTATAGGATTAACTCACATGCACACTCAATGTACATGGAGTGAGCAGTACCCAACACTCTAAGATTAAATCACATGCACACTCAATGTACATTGAGTGAGCAGCACCCAAAACTATAGGATTAACTCACATGCACACTCAATGTACATGGAGTGAGCAGCACCCAACACTCTAAGATTAACTCACATGCACACTCAATGTACATGGAGTGAGCAACACCCAACACTCTAGGATTAACTCACATGCACACTCAATGTACATGGAGTGAGCAGCACCCAACACTCTAGGATTAACTCACATGCACACTCAATGTACATGGAGTGAGCAGCACCCAACACTCTAGGATTAACTCACATGCACACTCAATGTACATGGAGTGAGCAGCACCCAACACTCTAGGATTAACTCACATGCACACTCAATGTACATGGAGTGAGCAGCACCCAACACTCTAGGATTAACTCACATGCACACTCAATGTACATGGAGTGAGCAACACCCAAAACTCTAGGATTAACTCACATGCACACTCAATGTACATGGAGTGAGCAGCACCCAACACTCTAGGATTAACTCACATGCACACTCAATGTACATGGAGTGAGCAACACCCAAAACTATAGGATTAACTCACATGCACACTCCATGTACATGGAGTGAGCAGCACCCAACACTCTAGGATTAAATCACATGCATACTCAATGTACATGGAGTGAGCAGCACCCAAAACTATAGGATTAACTTGCATGCACACTCAATGTACATGGAGTGAGCAACACCCAACACTCTAGGATTAACTCACATGCACACTCAATGTACATGGACTGAGCAACACCCAACACTCTAGGATTAACTCACATGCACACTCAATGTACATGGAGTGAGCAACACCCAACACTCTAGGATTAACTCACATGCACACTCAATGTACATGGAGTGAGCAACACCCAACACTCTAGGATTAACTCACATGCACACTCAATGTACAGGAGTGAGCAGCACCAAACACTCTAGGATTAACTCGCATGTGCACTCAATGTACATGGAGTGAGCAGCACCCAACACTCTAGGATTAACTCACATGCACACTCCATGTACATGGAGTGTGAGCAATACCCAACACTCTAGGATTAACTCACATGCACACTCAATGTACATGGAGTGAGCAGTACCCAACACTCTAGGATTAACTCACATGCACACTCAATGTACATGGAGTGAGCAGCACCCAACACTCTAGGATTAACTCACATGCACACTCAATGTACATGGAGTGAGCAGCACCCAACACTCTAGGATTAACTCACATGCACACTCAATGTACATGGAGTGAGCAACACCCAACACTCTAGGATTAACTCACATGCACACTCCATGTACATGGAGTGTGAGCAATACCCAACACTCTAGGATTAACTCACATGCACACTCAATGTACATGGAGTGAGCAACACCCAACACTCTAGGATTAACTCACATGCACACTCAATGTACATGGAGTGAGCAACACCCAACACTCTAGGATTAACTCACATGCACACTCAATGTACATGGAGTGTGAGCAACACCCAACCCTCTAGGATTAACTCACATGCACACTCAATGTACATGGAGTGAGCAGCACCCAACACTCTAGGATTAACTCACATGCACACTCAATGTACATGGAGTGAGCAGCACCCAAAACTATAGGATTAACTCACATGCACACTCAATGTACATGGAGTGAGCAGTACCCAACACTCTAGGATTAAATCACATGCACACTCAATGTACATTGAGTGAGCAGCACCCAAAACTATAGGATTAACTCACATGCACACTCAATGTACATGGAGTGAGCAGCACCCAACACTCTAGGATTAACTCACATGCACACTCAATGTACATGGAGTGAGCAACACCCAACACTCTAGGATTAACTCACATGCACACTCAATGAACATGGAGTGAGCAACACCCAACCCTCTAGGATTAACTCACATGCACACTCAATGTACATGGAGTGAGCAGCACCCAACACTCTAGGATTAACTCACATGCACACTCAATGTACATGGAGTGAGCAGCACCCAAAACTATAGGATTAACTCACATGCACACTCAATGTACATGGAGTGAGCAGTACCCAACACTCTAGGATTAAATCACATGCACACTCAATGTACATGGAGTGAGCAGCACCCAAAACTATAGGATTAACTCACATGCACACTCAATGTACATGGAGTGAGCAACACCCAACCCTCTAGGATTAACTCACATGCACACTCAATGTACATGGAGTGAGCAACACCCAAAACTATAGGATTAACTCACATGCACACTCAATGTACATGGAGTGAGCAACACCCAACCCTCTAGGATTAACTCACATGCACACTCAATGTACATGGAGTGAGCAACACCCAAAACTATAGGATTAACTCACATGCACACTCAATGTACATGGAGTGAGCAACACCCAACCCTCTAGGATTAACTCACATGCACACTCAATGTACATGGAGTGAGCAGCACCCAACACTCTAGGATTAACTCACATGCACACTCAATGTACATGGAGTGAGCAACACCCAACCCTCTAGGATTAACTCACATGCACACTCAATGTACATGGAGTGAGCAGCACCCAACACTCTAGGATAAACTCACATGCACACTCAATGTACATGGAGTGAGCAACACCCAACACTCTAGGATTAACTCACATGCACACTCAATGTACATGGACTGAGCAACACCCAACACTCTAGGATTAACTCACATGCACACTCAATGTACATGGAGTGAGCAGCACCCAACACTCTAGGATTTACTCACATGCACACTCAATGTACATGGAGTGAGCAGCACCCAACCCTCTAGGATTAACTCACATGCACACTCAATGTACATGGAGTGAGCAGCACCCAACACTCTAGGATTAACTCACATGCACACTCCATGTACATGGAGTGTGAGCAACACCCAACACTCTAGGATTAACTCACATGCACACTCAATGTACATGGAGTGAGCAACACCCAACACTCTAGGATTAACTCACATGCACACTCAATGTACATGGAGTGTGAGCAACACCCAACCCTCTAGGATTAACTCACATGCACACTCAATGTACATGGAGTGAGCAGCACCCAACACTCTAGGATTAACTCAAATGCACACTCATGTACATGGAGTGAGCAACACCCAACACTCTAGGATTAACTCACATGCACACTCAATGTACATGGAGTGTGAGCAACACCCAACCCTCTAGGATTAACTCACATGCACACTCAATGTACATGGAGTGAGCAACACCCAACACTCTAGGATTAACTCACATGCACACTCAATGTACATGGAGTGTGAGCAACACCCAACCCTCTAGGATTAACTCACATGCACACTCAATGTACATGGAGTGAGCAACACCCAACACTCTAGGATTAACTCAAATGCACACTCATGTACATGGAGTGAGCAACAACCGACATTCTCAACACTCAATGTACATGTGCAATATTCATCAGGATCTTGGGATGGAGAGTACCCAATGTTTAAGACTAGATGATTAGACACTACATGACAGGGCAGGGCTTACTGGATCAGCTGAATCAAAATAATCCATACATGACTGATCATCTTACATTACATTTGGTGTATATTGTGACAGTTATCTGCCCTCCATTCTGGTACCAGTCGTATCTGAAACACACAATTCATCAAACTTTATTAAGTAGATGTTATGTCCATGTGATTTAAGAATCTATACCTTGCGCAACTTTTCACTCAAATCTTGAAAAAGAGAAATTTAAAAAATTAAGCGTATCACCCCAAACTACAAGGATACAGGATTTAACTGTTCAGTTTCACCATCTTGAAATGCATAAATAAGAGGAGCTTTGAAGCATTAGTTAACCGAATATCTTAAGATTAGAAACAATACAAAAATGAGCTAATTACATATAGTTCAATTAATGGGATCAAATATGTCAGATACAAACTGTCTCTTCCTATGTATAACTAATGGCAGACTTGCATCAATTTACTCACTGAACTGAGATTTAAAAACAATTTGAAAATCTTTGATGCTGCAGAGTAGTTTCTAGAATCAGACAATCTTTAAACTACAGCTTGGTTTCACAATGATCGTGAATCCATTAATGATTTAAATGCAATGTCAATATCACTATGTTCTACAGCCAATGGAAAACTCAGACCCATGTAAATGTATCAATCTCTACCCTTGTAAGTACCCATTCAATCCTTGTAGAGAGATACCAAAACACTCTTACCTTGCTTTGGGTTTCTCTATGATAGCTGGTTCTTGCTCAGAGTTACTGGGCGTTTTAAAACCTAGGGTTAAGAAAGTTGTAGACAACTTAGTAAGAAATAATACAAGCCTGTAACAATCAGGGACTATCTATTACTTGTAACTAGTGTGTATGTTTTAGCTAAGCATGTCAACAGGTGAAAAAAACTAAATGTTTAGTTGATAAAATTTTACCTGAGTTTACTGATGGTGTATCCTTAGGTAGCTGCTTGGAGTGATTTATTTCTTTCCTGTCATCTACAAATCAAAACGTTATCAGTTCACATGTTTTTACTTAAAAAGAACAAAATGGGAGGTCAAATTTAGGAACTCGTTCCATCAGGCACAGAATCAAAGTAGCTAATTGTCTTAATTGGTAACGGTAAGAGGCAACGAGCAATACTGTTGAGCTCGAGTAATCACTTACAGTAACTACCCATTCCCAAAACCAAATGAACATCTTGTGTTGTGTAGTCATGTCATCATAATTTGCTTGTCAAAAATGAGATGAAATTCTAGAGGTTTTTTACCTTATTAAAAAAAAAAAACTTGGGTAAAAGACAGAGAACTGGATTCCCTTAGTGTTGCATTTCTTTCTAATATAAATTAAATGATATAACTTTACTTTACTAAAAATGTGTCTGACAGTGCAAACAACCTGAGGCAGACTTGGGAATTGCACATGCAGTTTCAAACTGCTCACAGTTCCAACTGCTCACAGTTCCAACTGCTCACAGTTCCAACTGCTCACAGTTCCAACTGCTCACAGTTCCAACTGCTCACAGTTCCAACAGCTCACAGTTCCAACTGCTCACAGTTCCAACTGCTCACAGTTCAAACTGCTCACAGTTCAAACTGCTCACAGTTCAAACTGCTCACAGTTCAAACTGCTCACAGTTCAAACTGCTCACAGTTCCAACTGCTCACAGTTCAAACTGCTCACAGTTCCAACTGCTCACAGATCCAACTGCTCACAGTTCCAACTGCTCACAGTTCCAACTGCTCACAGTTCCAACTGCTCACAGTTCCAACTGCTCACAGTTCCAACTGCTCACAGTTCAAACTGCTCACAGTTCCAACTGCTCACAGTTCCAACTGCTCACAGTTCCAACTGCTCACAGTTCAAACTGCTCACAGTTCCAACTGCTCACAGTTCAAACTGCTCACAGTTCAAACTGCTCACAGTTCAAACTGCTCACAGTTCAAACTGCTCACAGTTCAAACTGCTCACAGTTCAAACTGCTCACAGTTCAAACTGCTCACAGTTCAAACTGCTCACAGTTCAAACTGCTCACAGTTCAAACTGCTCACAGTTCAAACTGCTCACAGTTCAAACTGCTCACAGTTCAAACTGCTCACAGTTCAAACTGCTCACAGTTCAAACTGCTCACAGTTCAAACTGCTCACAGTTCAAACTGCTCACAGTTCAAACTGCTCACAGTTCAAACTGAATGCCTCAAGGCCTGTCTTAATCTTCAACATTTTCCCTGGTCTCCCCTTGCTGTGTTAAACTTTGGTCCTGCACATTCACATGCTCCCTTCATTTCCTCTGAATTATACTTTACTTTTCCCTTTAAGCAAACAGAAGTGAGGGAAAAAACACAACTGATCAAAATGCTTTTGCTCAAAAGAAGTTAATTAAAAAAGAGATCAAAATCATCCTCTACTAACAACTACAGAGCTACCCCAGTGCATCAGAAAATGTTGATTCTATAAAAAGTAAAATGAATTAGATTTGGATCATATCTTATATCTTTGAAATGATACCTTTGCGCATGTCTTTGTTTTCAATGGACTTTCGAAGTTGACCAACGTAACATTTCTCCAACATTGATTCTACGTTAACCCATTGATGAACCTGAAAAGATTAAAAACAAATCTGTATATAACTACCACTTAAGAGGGCAATCCATCAACCACTAGGCATCAAGCAGCAGCCTAGCAGCAGACTTTAGCCCGTTTCACGCGAGATCTCAAAACGATGGTCGTTTGCAAAGAAATCGCATCGGTGTAATAAAATCGCAAATTTGCGTCATGTGAAATGAATCCGTGTGATGAAATTACCACGGACCCGCGTTATAAACAACCGGGTTCAAGACCTCCTCCAAAAATCGCATCCCTGTTTAGAATTGCTGAGATCAGTCATGTGAAACGACACACAGCATGATAACCAAGGTCCCAAGCATCGTACAACGATCACGCATGCACAAACTATTATTAATAGTTTGTACACGTCATCACCCGGTGGACAAAGGTTGTTTTGATTGTTCCAGGCAACCATCAAAATGGTGATGGCGGAAGAAATGTTCTTGCTGTTGCAAACTATTTTAAGTTGCTATCCTCAAAGTTTTAATGCTATGACCAAGAAGCGTCCGATCAAGAAAGCCTTGAAATTGGCTTTTCCACTTGCCATTTCCGACAAAATGCTCTCGGATACATTCATCTTTGGAGTCAGGCCGCTGAGAAGTCGCATAAAGAAGCACAAATGGCGTGCGATAGAGCGATCGGTGGTAACCTAACGCAATTACATTACACTAAACGTGACACTGACAGAGCATAAACGAGGGATGTCAGGAACGCGATGAGTGTTATCATATGAATGTTTGTCATGATATCGCATGCAACCTTTGGGACAGACAACTGCTGCCCAAAACGATGGTCGTAAGTTTCCGGTTCTCATGTGAAAGGAGCTTTTGTGAAGTAATCATAACTCATGTACATGTCATGCATGAAGACTACACTCACCTCCACATTAATGACTAATACCAAAGTAGGCTGACATTGGATCTAAAGTCTCATTGAAAATGTTTAAACTGTTTAGTTTATTAAGAATGCTACAAATTTTAAGTTCCCAAATGCTTACTTAGGTAGGGAATCAAACAATCATCTAGTGGACTGATTGTCAGGAATTGTGGACTCGTGAAATGATGAACTTACATCATCAAACAAACGTGTTCCATCTGAACCAACTCCTCGCATCATCTCATCTTCACCCCCTGGATGAAAGCTCATGTATGGAGTCACATTGTACACCTTTCCTGATTGTGCAAATACAACAAAACACAATTGTGTTCATCACAACACATACAAAGAAGTTCTTGGTTTCAACAGTTACTGGTTAAAACTTGAGCAATTAGTTTTGTTTATGTTAATATGTGAATTCCGATGTAGTAACTTGGGGCTGCCTAATGCGTGGTAGGTAGGTTTCTAATCATAACTATGATTTGTGGAGTTTGTGTACAGTACAGACAAGATAAATTAGGGTCACAAGTTTCATTATCACTTAAATTCCCATCTACATTCACTGATTGAGTCAAATACCCCCAGCCATATTGTTATCTGTAATGTTCGTCTTTTGAAGTTATCTTGTAACCCTGGAGTTCTCTTTTGCATCTGTAGAGGCAATACAGGGAAATCAAAATCGTTGTCACTGTCACCTTTTACAATCAAAGCTACATGTAAACAGAGTTGAAGATGAGTAACAAACCTCTTATACTCATCCAAGCATCCTCCACCTTGTTGTGTCTTGCTAATTCCTCCACACTAACATTCTGAATCTGTCCACCTGTGCCGTTTAAGTTGCGTCCCTCTTTCTTCCCCAAACGTACCCAGTCCATAAGAGAGTGACCAGGCGCTAGAGCTACTTTCCTGGATTGCTTAGTGCCATTAGATGAAGCAGTAGCAGCTCGTTGTGGTGAGTTGAGGGATGGGAATTGTGGCTTAGGTACCTGTAGACCCTGCATCTTGGTTCCTGACTGCATAATAAAAGATGTCAAGAAATACAAATCATTAATCCCTGGTCTAACAGAGGATTACACATATCCTCATCATTCTGAACATTCATCACACAGAGCTGATGCAGGCTACAACATGTACAATGTCAACGGTAAGGTCATGTGGGTTGAGAGACTTGACAACTTCAAACCCTTCATTCTAATTTACATGTAATTCCTGAGACATGATGTTCACATACAATGAAATAAATTGTTTGATTAGCCTCAGGTCTTAAGGTTGGCAGTAACTGACAAATCAATACATTGCAATTCAGGTTTGAAGCACATGAAATACAACTTGTGAGTAAAGACTAACAGTGTAATAATCAAGAACAATCGGCCAAAATAGCAAGAATTTATAAAAATTGGTTTCCGTTCCACTTCAGCAGATACAATTTAGAAACGTACATTCACCACCAAGTGTCAGAATATGTTACAAGTGGATCTCAATGTTTTGAATATGAATGAAGCACACAATGTTTCAAGACTTTACAAACAAATAGAGGTAAAATAATTCCAGTGATTGGATATTTGCATCATTAATGTGTAAACTGCATACAGGAACAGCATTAGCGAGTGAAGGCTGAGCGTTATCAGTCTCTGCAATTTATATATATATTTATTGATAACCAACAGCGGTAAACCGCCACTAACAGGCATCATCAAATAAGAAATAATAAAAAATGAATAAGACAGTACTGAAAACATTCAATAAAATAAATATATAAATATATAAATATTTTTAGAGTATTCTAGATTAGATTATTTTTAGATTATTCTAGAGTAATTTAGAGTATTCCAGGATTATCAATCACCAGCTATGTCAAAAAGCTGTAGAATATATTTGTGGGTTTTTAAGGACAACTGAGGCCCATTCAAATCTTTCATTCAAACCTGGATATTTCCAGCTCAATTACCATTATCAATACATACCAGCCGCACTTGACCTACATGTATCAACACTTCAGCTTGGCTGATTAGCAACAACAAAATACAAATGGTTCAATTGGTGACCTAAATCAACACTTGTTGTCAAAGGAAGGTCAGTTCAAGGCAACTCCCTAATAATGTGTACTTGTACCAAGTTAACACTAACAGTCAATACACAAGTGAAGTGTACAGGTTGCGGAAAAATCTGAATACATTGTACATGTACATGTAGGTCTACAAATACATGTATCATTAGGAAGATGGAAGGTGGGATGTAAAACGATGTTTAAAAAATATTGTCTGACATCATTTTATCTTGGTGTTTTGGAAGGGAAGCACCGGAATGATTACTGTAGTGCTCTTTTTAATAAAGTTTGACCAAGTAATAATTATTTGTACTCCATTATGTGTACTCCCAACTTGTCTAAGATGACAATGCAGTATAGTATGTACATGTAGAATGGCAGTGTACACTTGCCCGCAACGTTTCGTTCAAGCAAAAATCAACACAAATCTGTACCACTGGATAAAATACAAGCTACCATTTTCTCAGTATGCATGGTATGAAGTTATTTACGGCATACAATCAGTACAGCGTACAATGCAAGCATGTAGGCCCCCTACTTATTAAGAGTTTTGGGTGAACCAAAGGACTTCTTTTCCTAATCTTTTCAATAGCTCAAATCAAAGTGAACAAGTTATTTTCTCAACACTTTTAGTTGTGTTTCTCCCATGTATGAGAGCATGATCAATCTGCATTTTGCCTTGTGTAAAACGAGAAAAGTTATCATTACACACATGACACATGTCAGATATTACCCTTTAACTTCCTGAAAAGTCACCAACGTCCTTGATCCAATCGATGGCATCCTCAAACCTACCCACACAGGATGTTTTCTCATATAACCACAGATCACAAAACCAAGTTGGGCAGTTTCGAATCAACACTATACAGGTTGTACACTGTAGCAAGCTTTACAACTTCCAATCAGCAGAACTTTTTAATTCAGAGAGGGTGTAGAGAACATTCATCCACTACAATTGTTTTAAAGCAACTTTTCTTCCGAGTGTGAAACTTCAGGAGTGGACATTATAGTAAACTCAATTGACCAGAGATAATGGAAGTGATTATAAAAGTTGTACTTATTGTTGGACTTCAAGTTTGCCTTCCTTTGGTTGAGTCTAAGAATAAAAACTTGTTCATAAGTGAACCAGACAGCATTACCGTGGAGATAGGAGGATTTGCCTCATTTTCGAGTACCACCATCAACCAACAGACGTGTGGTAGCATACAGTGGGTGTATAGTGAAACCTCTTGTAATACATTTTCATTTAAAACCATTGGCACCTGTCGAGCCCCTGCATTGGACCCAGCCCGGAATAGGAGTCAGCGGTTGTCTTTATCATTTAAAGATGGTATTACAAGCTCACTCACCATCACTGATGTCAAGATAGAAGACTCTGGATTATATGCATTGCTCTTAGCAGACCATGATGGGAAACAAGCTGGCCATTCAAGCTGTGCCTTTTTGACAGTGGTTAATTCTCCAAGGCCTAATTGTGATTTCAGCCCACGGAACCCTTCAATTGGTGACACAATCAGCTTAGACTGTGAAGTTCCTGAGGATGCCAAACTATCTACAAAGCTAACTTGGCAATGGAATACATCAACAGAAGAACATTCACAGGAAGTCCATCCAGGGATGAAGTACCAATTGGAATACAATCTTAAAGAATCGGATAATTTCAAAGCATTCCAATGTATTGCAGGCAATAGCATCAATGATGGACCACATTGTTCAATTTATCCATTAATGATTAACATGACAGTCCATGTTCTTTTACACCAAACCTATAAGAATACTGGTTATGAAGGTGTAACATTAAAGTTGGAATGCATTGTAGTACCTGGCACCACCCACCATCAGTGGTCACTTTGGAATGCTAATACAACTCAACAGCAATGGATAGCGATATCTCAAGACAGATATGAACTTATTGATTCTGGTCGATTCTTAAGAATAACCAACATAACAAATGCTGATGATGGCCTTATGATAACATGCACAGCATTCAACGATGTCGGAATGAATGTAACAAGTGATCCTGTTACAATCTTTCATTGCTCAGATTCCAACATATATGTCACAGATAAATTACAGTGTAATAATGAATACTCACCAATTACATGTACACTGAATTACATAGGTATAGCAGTTGTTTATACTCTTGCGATACTTGCAGTTATCTCTGTTTATTGGCATTTCATTATATTTAGACGAGAGGAAATGTACATTAGGAACCAGGAATCTGAATTAAGAGAAACACAATCACTAAAAGTATTTGAACGTGATGATGGGGAAATAATCCATTCTGATACAAGTCAACTTGAAAACCTTTATCTTGATAATGACACAAAATAATTAGGATGTGCACTGGGTTAATCTTCATCATGTTCATTGGCTTAAGGACAACTCCACGGTAACAGAAGGACGTTTTGACTCATTAAACAACTTTTAAATCATGATTATCATTAATAGTTTAATTAGTTACATCAAGCAAATGTCACAGTTTTATAACTTAAGGACTGCCTTCGAAATTGCCTCCTTTTTTTGGCAGAGTTACATTAAGTTTATAAAATATGAATATTAATGAGGCTGGTAACAGAAGGACAGCAAAACAGACATGGATTTTCCACCTTTTTTTTACTATTTTGTTTTAAAGGTGAGAAATGCAACACTTTGGGATTTAGATACATGTATAAATACGCCAGTTTTCATTACAAATTTTTCTCTTTAGATATTATAAATACAATGCCTTTTGTGGATTAACTATTGGTAACGGAAGGACGGTAACGGAAAGACAAAAAAGTTTACTCAATTATACCTTGCACAAAAAAGATGTAACATTACTTTTTCAAATAGAAAATTAATAAAAAATATGTCAAGACCTATACTTTCATTATGATATAGACTTACATGTATGGACATTGTACCCATATTTTATGCATTAATTCTTTAATAGTTTTAGGTCAGTATTTATCTTATTTTTGGCTCATAACTGGATTATTGATTTATCGTAATTTTTAGGTACCAAAATGTATCAAAATCATTATTCTGAGTATAAATCTTGAAAACATAGACTGTTAGCTTTCATTTGACACCTAGTTTGTTGTTGTGACATGCATTTCAATTTTCTGATGTTATGTCCACTTTGGTGTGGAATTGCCCTAAATCATTAAAGGGGTTGTGTGTCATGATCAAAGCAGGCCTGTGACTGTTTATGGAATTATAACCTCTCACCCAGTTACTGCACACACACGCCCTCCCTCTGTATCATCTATGGAATGCGTGCCACGTGTGCAGTTAACTGGCATGACTGGGTGACAGTTAATAATTCCTTGTGTACAGCCACAGGCCTGCCCCTTTAATTAAAATTATAAAATCAAAAACTGATTAGGTTCTGGTACAAATGAACATCATCTAAGCCTAGATATATGTTGTGTGTACAGTTTGCATACTATTAATTGTAGTTATAAGTAATTTTGCTATGACCAGTTGTAGATAAACTGTGGTTGCGCATCATGCTTTTGACACATTACACAGTGCTATGATCCTACTTGTACTGTACATTGTTTAGTAGTTTATGAGTGCTTACTCCATTTCTACATGACATGCAGTCCATGTGTAGAATGCAGCTAAGTGGTGTAGCTTTGCATCCAAGTAAAATGCCTTATGGGTGCTTTTTGTGAGTAATGGGAACACAGTGCATTAAATGCTTAGTGTATTTATCTAATTTTATTTTATTTTCATTTCGTTTATTTTTTTCAAATTAAGTCTTGATAGCAGGCAAAGATATTAAATAAATTAGAGGAACACACAGAATTGCCAGAAATTAAAGATTAATAAGACAAATTGTTTAATTTACATGTACCATACATTTGCATAATTGTCCCAAAAACATTTTTCAGTCACACATATAGACTAGTACTGTACATAAACTAATCAAACAATCAGAGACAAACCTGGGGAAATTAACAAAACCCACAGAAATGGCTGCCTTCGGCGGCCTTTCGCAAGGCTGTTTGTACAACACCAATGATTGACACAGACGATACATTGAAGTGAAAAACTCTAGTGTCAATAACACAAACACGCACAGATATGATGGAAAGAAATGTTGGTCATAGACATTGGAGTATATTTCTGTATGTTGCGGTCGAGTGGACGAGTTGTTCGATGAAAATAAACTGTTGGTGTTCTCTGAAAAGTTGTGTACTGGTAATGAATGAGTATTATACATGTATTTAGACTTCGAGTATAAATAATGACATCAATGTCAGTTTTGACATCAATGATCCTTTTAATCTGGGGACTTTTTCGCTTGGGGGGGGCATTGCTTTTAAGTGGGGGGCCCAGAAGGAATGGATTTGTCAGGGGGGGGTTCAAGCTTTTATTTTGTGAGGGGGACGCTGCAAGGGGCCACCATCCTCGTATGCCATTTTGTGGCCACGGTAGTGATCCCGATTGCGATCGTTCACTACATTTTAGTTATACAAACACGCATTTTCCTCTTTTTTTCTCTTCTTTTTCTTTTTGAGACCACAAATTTTTCTTGTCGTGGGGCACCTGGGGGGGGGGGGGCACTGGAAATATGTGGGGGGGGTTGACCCCCAGCCCCCCCCCTTTAGCTACACGGCTGGGGAAAACACAAACCTAACATAGAAGAGGTTTCATGAGTTAACTCTCTGGATTTAAAATGGGAGAGGGGGAGTGAGGGGGTAACAGAGGGCATATTACAGAATGCTAAAATATGGTCAAAATGAAAGTACATATACATTTTATAAAAGTGATAAAAAAGTGAACTTTAAACAAATGGCAACATCTAGGTCCGGGGAGAAGCAATTACTCCAAACTAATGATTAAGAATTTAGGAAATTTATGTTGAATTTGAGGTACTTGTACACTTGCATTTTGGCCTTCAACAATTGTGTTCCAAGCTATTGAAAATAAAGTAAGAAACAAACTAATATGAGTTTAAAAGATGTGTCTTTAAGTAGATTTTAATTCATTGGTGAAATAGTCAGTAGCATTTTATGTTATAGGCCTCAAAGTAGTAATTAAAATTACTGATGCACGAATAGAGGAAAAAGTGTATGTTGTCATGGCCGAGCAGTTCAGAACATCGGACTCAAGCTACGGTGTTTCTGATCAGTAAAGTTTGGGTTCAAGTCCCTGTGTCGGTTGCGGCACTTGTGTCCTTGAGCAAGATAAGTATCTTGCTCAAGATTAGGTAAGTGCTTTACTTCGGATGGGACATTAAGCAGTAGATCTTGTGTACTAGGATGTTAGTGCACGTAAAAGAACCTACACTTTATCTAGGAAGAGTTGAAGTTATCCCCTGTGTTTCTGTTTCACATACATGTAGCATGTACCCTTGTTTCCTCAGGCTTGCGTGCTACAGTAATTAAGTTCCCTAACAAGGCATCCTTGGTTTCGTTGAAAGAAACACATCATAATAACAATGAAGACTAGGAAACTACTTGTTTTATGCTTGTATGAAAGAATACAAAATAATATATAAAATTGGAATGATCGTTAGATCTAAAATTGTTATGTGATTACCAAACAAAGTATTTTTGTTTGGTTGATTTTGTAGAGGATCACTGAAAGCGTTTGACAATAAATTGGCAGATAATGCATTGTAAAAAATGTTGTTACACTGCGAGAACAGAGCTGTTCAAAATGTACCACATGATTTGTATTATATTGACTACAAGTACCACAAAACATAGGTTATCTGCAACAAACCATAAAGTCTGTTTGCATATGTTATTTGAAATTTGTTGTACAAATCTTTGGTCGATATCTATTGTGGGACTCCAGCTTATTCCAAGGCAAGCTATTGCATGACCAAAATGTGCATGCATGCCGCTGCCAGGCTGGATTGCGGCCAAGTTCACAGCTGGCCAGGATTACAGGTGGCCCAGGCTGGTGGCCAGGTTCAGGTTCGTAGCTGGTTTTTTGTGCCCCAGGTCAATGGTTTAGTTGCAAGACAACCTCTTTCAAAAAAAATGTGTACAAAAAATCATTTTGAGAGAAGTATGAAAAGAAAAAAAACAGTACCCTTCAGAATGATCACTGGTCCCGGTCTGAAAGATTGCCGTATTGAACTTTTCAGCCAGATCTGTGCAGTCACCTCAGAGTTTTGCTGAAACAAACAGACACATTACTCAAATTAGTCCTAAATTGATTGTTAAAGTTTGCCTACATGTGTCCATTTCATTCATTTTTTTATTCTTAGCACGGGAGCACTCTACAGTTCATGTTCACTTAATTAGTGTACACTTGTTATTACACCATGTACATGATGTAGGCCCTAGGACCTCAATTACTATACTAAGCATCACTGGTTTATCTATTCCCAAACGAGTCTTGAAATAAAAAACAATAATATATAATATGCAGTTCTAAATCAGCCCCCTTCCTTTCTACTTATGGAAGGTTTTAAAATCAGTTTTAAAAACAACTACACCCCTGAACAACTAAACAAGCCAGACTTCAAGACTTCATCTTAAAAAAGGGACATTTTTTTATACGCCAAGTAAGCAAAAAGGGAAAACAATTTTAGGCCTTGTTACAAAGGAAATGCATCAGCAGTGTTGTCAGCTCATGTACATGTACTTGGTACTTACTCGAGTGCTGTTTTTAATGTACTACATGTGTACTATCGGCCAGCAAAATAATATAGTCTAGCCTATAGCACAGAATTTACCAATAAGATAGGCTTATCGGGTGCTGGCGTGCATTCAGCAGCCACTGCCAGAAACACCAAGGCAAACCTCTTCTCTTACTAGCTCTAAGTGTAACTGAGTTCTTTTATGCGCATTACACAACCGACAACACACAAGACCTACTGCTATACTGTACACTCATTCAGTGACTTTCCTTTCCACTTTCCTATGCATTAATACAAGAATAGAGGACTAAGCTTTGGAAAAAGTAAAATTGAAGAATGATGTTGGAACGAATATGAAAAGCGAGCCAGATAGCCTAATCTGTGATTGCTCAGATCGCAATATTTAGGGGCCTTATGTGACAGATAATTAACAATTACAGTGTCATAAATATTCATAAATGACAGATACACTGAATTACATATAGGCACTCTTCTTTCTAAGGACTTGACTCTGGAAAGTTTCACATTGGTGCAGGGTCAAACAATATCATATTGTTCTATATCTCCATTAGGGTACGGACTTAATACGTACATCAAAAGAAAAACTACACTTCTTTTAGCAATTCTTTACTTTCTTGCATTGCTTGCAGCTCTGAATGTTTGCATTTCTTTAATTATAGATGAAAGGAAAAGATGCAAGTCCTGCAGTCTAACCACTGGACCTACTCCAGAGTCCAAGTAAACTACATGTATGACATGTGTATGACTATGACTGAGGTTCATTCCGCTATGATAATGGAACAAACCTCAGATAGTTCTAGAGGAGCACACTGGACCACATGTCTTTGTCTTTGACCAACGATGATTGCTAGATCATTATTCATAGATGAGAAATGATTTGTTGTTTGGTTGGAAGGACATGGGGGACCAAGGTGGATCGGCGCTATTTCTATGACCCAGGCCATCAGGGGTTAAGTATAGTAATAGTATTGGATTACTAACCTATAGACTAGTATAGTTATAAAATAGTTATTACCATATAGTATAAGTAATTGGGGTACCAATCCCTATTCTGACATTGAATGATTAATCATAAAACATAACACAACAACTGATGTCGAATGGTTATGATTAATGATGCTGCATAACCCAACAACGTAGACCACATACATAATAGACATGCATATAATAGTGACTACATAATGTCACTGTCGGCTGTGTAGAGAAGGATGAAAGTGAAACATTTTAAAATAATAACTAGTCGGTAGATAAGTTGCGTAGCAATCACAAAATATTTTGATAACATAAGATGACTTTCTATTATACTATTACTAAAAGTACTAGTAATAGTATATTACCAACTGAAGATAATGACAACATGAACATCCTGTGTACATCCGTCGTCCATTCCGTCCGTGTGTCCGTCTCAGGTCTAGGTACGGTACCGTAAAAGTAAGTAAGGCAACGAACTCTCTCAGTTCACCTCATGGTGGCGCACTCATCCCAATATACGGCTCTGAAAAAAAATATTTAAAGTCTCTCAGCCTCTAGCCTCTAGCCTCTTGTCAAGGCCTTCGTGGTTAGGACAGCTTAGTAGAGCCGTGATCAAAAGCGACTGGAAGGGGAGATCATGCACGCGAGTGGCGAATTTCGGCTCGCGCGCGTTGTCTCCCGTTCCAGTCGCTCCGCTGTTTACAAAGCTGTCCAAGCCACGAAGGCTCCGAGAAAGGCTACTCAGATATATTTTCAGTCAGCTAAACTTCAGTTTTCACCCCAAAAATGTGCTTTTTCCCAAACCGCCACGATGCCAGTTTCCCTGAGGCATTCCTCCCATTCCCAAGCAAAATAGTACCAACTTTATTAAGCCTACAGATAGTCAAAAGTTGAAGCACAGGGCCCCTAGGTTGTGATACACAATCTATTAATTGCATCACCCCCAAAACGTTATTATTCAGAAGATTTCAAATTATGATTATCAGCCTGGCGCCTGAATTTTTGCCTATTTTAATGTGATGCACCCAAGGGCCTTTTCCACACCGATCGGCCTGTGTGTGGAGACTCTGTTAACCTGAGCTGGAGATTCAAGTCCCGAAGTCTGGTCAATTTTATCTGCGTTAACATTGCTCTACGGTTCAACCCAAAATTATTTAACATTTCCTTAGTACGTTCCCCTTGTGGTTTTTTTTTTTACATGATGCAAAAAAACAAAACAAACAAAAAAAACGTGTAAAAAATAATTTAAAAAAAACGTTTCCGAAATAGCAGGTACGGCTGCTGCGGAGTGGCTTGGTCACTAGACGTCACAGGGTGCCCTTGGCAACACCCATAGAATCAGCCGCAGCAGTAGCCGTAACCATCATTTCGGATGCGGACTATAAATCGTGAACATTTCGCATTCACAATAATTGACTTCGTTCATCACGTATGATGCCTATGGTCGATGCGACGAATTTCTATTGCTACATTTATGTTCGTCAAGGGAACAAGTAAAACATGAAACAAAAAAATAAGAATCATACCAAAAATTAATAGGATTAAACCCCATTTAGTGTCTGTTGGTTGTACAAGCGAAATAAACCCATTCTCTCTGCACTCAGGTAATGGACATACCTTTGGCCAAACTATGGAGAAACAATAAAAAAGTTGTTAATTAACACTCAGTCTGATACACACGGACTGTTCTTTTGATCAGCAGCCCAGGCCATCAGGAAGGTAGTACAAACTATTAATTAGAAGCCATGCAGATACGCTGCTAGACTTGTTCCAAGTCTGCGATTGTGGCTTCTACCCGATAGCGAATACATTATTGCCTGAAATAGCGCCCTCTTGTGACCTCCGTCATTAGCCTACGATCACAGACTTGGGACCATGATTGTCCAACGGTTTGTACACACCCAGTTAGGCGAATTACTAGTCCAAAAGTGGACGGAACAATCTGATTGGTCAGAATTGCAAAAACCTTCGATTACATGAATATTCCAACAAACCATCTACGGATAGGTTGTGAGGTCTATTCCATTTAAACTGTAGGGTGCAACTGTTATCGCGGAGTAGGAATCATGTATTTTTTATGTGTTTTTTACTACATTAAGATCTCATTAAACTTATCTATGTATTTTAAAAACTGTTTATACGTACCAAGGACTACAAATTAAATATCGAATGAACAAAAAGCAACAATTTTAAGCGAGTTCAGCCTATTAGTAATAGACGCTGCCAGTAAGGTTTTTGCCGTCTCCTGATTGGCCAGCTCCCTGGCGTAATCTTGATTATTTACATTTATCTTTGAATACATGAATATACATAAACGCAAGGGGGTCAAGTCTGAGATTGCGAGTTGGGGCGCATGATAGCTAATCTGTGGGGGCGTTTTTCGTGGATAATGCAGAGGAATAACCGCGATCTCAGACTTTAAATCAAGTCTAATACGCTGCCACTCTGTAAGCCAAACTGAACATCTCCTCCTGTATGGCGAAACGCAGAGATGTGTGGAGGAGAGTTTCGGCTGGTGGTAAACCACCAGAGTTAATCACCTCGCGCATACAATAGTTACAAGCCTGGTTTGACCACATAGCGAGAATGGAAAACACTTAACAAACTTCCAAACACATCCCAGTAGAAACAGTGACTGGGAAAATAGACGGGGTATAGGCAAGATTGTGAAATGACATCATTGCTAACAGCATCTTCTACCTGGAACACTGAAGAGTTAGGGCAAGATAGGCAAGGGTGGATAGTATACAAATATTGACTGCTTCGAGTGGCGTGGTAAAACTAGTCACTCGAGGTGATCCCCGGAGGATCACCTCGAGTGACTAGTTTTACCACGCCACGAGAAAAAGCAGTCAGTATTTGTTTTATAACACCTCCTCCATTTTTCTGATAGAATCAATCGTCAAACAACTTTACGTACGTGGCAATCAATCGTCAAACAAGAACTGTAAAATCTTACGTTGAAATACCGAGTTTTGACAAAATAAGAGGTACCAGACTACTGCTATTACGTTCGTTCTCTAAACCGTATTTAAAATGCACACATTCTGTTCATTACACTGGGTTCGAGGTTGTCAAGCAGCTCGTTTAAATCCATAGAGTTGTATATAGGAACTAGAGGGCGCAGTAGCCTATTTACGCGGCCCGACAAGGGCAGCGCGGCGGCCATTTCGTAAGTACTGAAGTAGTCCAAAACAACGTCTAAACCATTTGTGCGAGTTGATGCAAAAGAGCAACGGTTAACAATGAAAGGGTTTACTGTGAAATTTATGAACTCCAGTGAAGACCGTTTATGCTACTAAATAATCCCCGAATAAATATAATAATTTAGAATTATATTCCTTCACTTTGGACAATAAATCATGACATAGTGTGTTCATCCTCTTTTGAAACGAATAACCTTAACCCCACGAAACAACTTTAATACAGCCGCTCGTTTTTTGTTTTGTTTTTAGACCGCATAACGTGTATTTAATTAGCACACCGCGTATTTCGTATTCAATGTTGCCCTCGTACAAAATGGCGCGCGTGCCTCCTTGTGGTTCCGTCGCGTTTGTGCACGTAGCATTACCAGTGCGCCCTCTAGTTCCTATATATAACTCTATGTTTAAATCAATGTTTGAAGTCAATGTAGTCAGGGTACCAGGGTATCCATGCACTAGTACATCGGTCGCTAGGCTGTCGTTGAATAGTTCCGTTGAATAGTTCGCGTTGCGTTCGTGGCACGCACTAGTAAAACTAAGGCATATCATGTGACGCGCTCTAAACCAATCACAACGCAGAAAATATGTATGAGGTGTTATAATTCAAATTCGTACAGCCAATATCGGGATATGGTTTTACTGTTGATACAGTGAAAACCGTAGGCCCATTATTACAAAACGTTGAGTGAAATTCGTTGGCCTAAAATGGCAGTTAATTCACTCTTCCAAAACCAATAATGGAATACTTGGTGTTGAATTTTCAAAATTATACAAGTTAAAATGAGTAGTCCCAGTGCACAAAATATATTGTTACTATTAGTTTGGGGGTTTTTTTTCTTTTTCGGCTATGCAATTTCAGTTTAATTGGGTTGGTTTTTTTCGGCCCAGGCCTATGGGCCTATTTCCACTCCACCCATGAGTTGTTCTGTGTGAATATTATGCGGTTGCCAAAGCGCTTATTTCTCTGTACTGTATTCAAAGCAATCGTTGCTTTTCTTTTTTATTTTAGCCTCTGTGAAATGTTTTTACTTGTTCATTTCCCCCAATGATGTGCTCGTTATGACGAACTGTGGCTATTCGGTGTATACTGTTCTCTCCATTTTATTTGGTAACACCATCGTCGTTGAGGGCGGTGCAGGACAATCAGGATCTGAGCTATGTATTGAGCTGATCTGGATTGTGGTAGCCAAGTTGATAAAAGGAACTAACAAGTTCTTGAAAACCACGGGTAGGAACCCCACTTGTCTGCTCTAATCTTGAATATTTCTTGGGGGAAAAATAATGTTTGTTTTTTTTTACATTTATACCGTAGGTCTTTTGGGTTGGAAAGCAGTTTGCAACAGCTAACTCTATTTTTCTTAAATATTTCCGGTAGTAACGGCCTCTTGTCTGTTTTAATCTTGAATACTTATGTAACCCAACTTTTTTGTTCTGATCTTGAATACTTCTGTTAAACGCCCTCTTGTCTATTCTAAACTTGAGTATTTCTGTTAGCAACGCCCTCGTCTGCTCTAATCCTGAACATTTATGTAAGCCACGCCTCTTGTCTATTCTTATCTTAAATATTTCTGTTAGCAGCGCTCTCTCGTCTATTTTAATATTAAATATTATTTCTGCAAGCAACGCCGTCTTGTCTAATCTAATCAAGTTGAATAGTTCTGTTAGCAACGCCCTCTAGTCTAATGTAATCATTGCTGATAGCAACGCCCTCTATACTAATCTTGGACATTTCTGCTAGCAACGCCCTCTTGTCTGTTCTAATCTTGAATATTGCTGTTAGCAACGCCCTCTTGTCTGTTATAATCTTTAATATTTCTGTTAGTAACGCCCTTTTTCTATTCTAATCTTGAATATTTCTGTTAGCAACCCCACTCCTTTGTTCCTTTTTTCCAATGGTGTCCAAGACTTAATTCTTATTCTTTTTTAAACTTGGCTACCACAATCCTTATTGTCCTGAACCGCCCTAAACGACGATGGTGTTTTACAAACGCAGAAAACAGGACAATCCAATAGACACGGTTCATAATAACATAACTCATCAATTACCAATTTGAACGAGGCTAAAATGAAAGTAAAAAATATTCGTTACTTTGAATTCAGTACCGAGAAATAGGCGATTTGGCAAACCCATAAGAACAGTGGAGTAAAAAACGGGCCTACAAATGCTGGAAATTGCTTAGCCAAACAATCAAATGCAAAATTATATGCGCTGGACTCTTATAATCGTCTTGTATAGATTTAGAAATTCAACATTAAGTGAATTAAAGCCCATTATTGTCTTCGGAAGAGTAAGTAAACGGGCATCTAAAGGGCCTACGGTTTTCACTGAACGTGTTGTTGGTTTGGGCACAGTTTTCTCAAAACGTGTTGTTGGTTTGGACACAGTTTTCCGAAAACGTGTTGTTGGTTTGGGCACAGTTTTCCGAAAACGTGTTGTTGGTTTGGGCACAGTTTTCACAAAACGTGTTGTTGGTTTAAGCACAGTTTTCCCAAAACGTGTTGTTGGTTTGGGCACAGTTTTCTCAAAACGTGTTGTTGGTTTGGACACAGTTTTCCCAAAACGTGTTGTTGGTTTGGGCACAGTTTTCCGAAAACGTGTTGTTGGTTTGGGCACAGTTTTCACAAAACGTGTTGTTGGTTTGGGCACAGTTTTCACAAAACGTGTTGTTGGTTTGGGCACAGTTTTCACTAAACGTGCTGTTGGTTTGGGCACAGTTTTCCCAAAACGCGTTGTTGGTTTGGGCACAGTTTTCCCAAAACGTGTTGTTGGTTCGGTCTACGGTATTCACTGAACGTTTTTTTGTTTTTGTTTTTTTTGGGGGGGTAATATTTAGTTGAGGGAAATCCAAATCCAAAAACGTTTTCTAACTTCTTTGAATGGTTACATAATTAGTATTTCAGATGGAAATATTTCTTATGAAGGATTATTGTTTAATGAGCCTTGTAATCAGAGAGCTTTCGTTTAATGGGGTAGGAACAACTTTTCTTTTCCGCCTGGCGTCGTTACCCCCATCTTTTGCAGTGGTCCAGTGAAGAGGTTCTACCTTGTTTCTGGACTAGGCGAAGTTCTGCCATTTTTTACCCTTTTCCCCTTTCCCCTCTCATTCCTATCTTTCCCTCTTTCCCTCTATCTCTTCTCAGTTAGTCTAGACCCTACCAATCCTCGATACTTGCCCTGGACCCTCCCTGGATCATCTGAACTCCGCCTCTCCGAAGGGTACCGGAAATAAACATGTTGCAGGTCATGGCCGCCTGGTAGTACAGGATTCCGAACATAGTGGTAATGCTCTCTGAGAGGCTGATCTATCAACAGGTGTAAAATGTCGAGGTGGTTGTACTGCCATGGACAAGCATGGATTGGTGGTCCGTGCAGCCACTTTCGGTTGCATTCCCGAGGCCATCGGGGTGACATTGTTACGACAATGTGTTCGCACGAGTTCATTTTGGTTCCTCTGATTGTTTTGGGCAGGTTTCAATCTAGAGTCTAGCTGAGACTCTTTTTTTTCTCCAATAAATCCAAACATGACTACACAAAGAATGAATAAAGAAACCTTACCTGTTCGCGCAAATCCACCTTCCCGTGCGCAGCGTTCAAAGCCTCTTGGTATTGCCTTTTCCAATATCAGGGGCTTCCGTTACAACTTCACTTCCGTTCACTCTTTTGTCCTCAACAACTCTCCTTTATTTGCTAGCTCTATCTGAGAGCAGACTTAATTGTAACATTTCTTCAGATTCTTTTAAGTTACCAGGATAAATCTTTCATTGACTTGACCACCCCCCCCCCATCACATGGTTTGGGTGTCTATGTCAAAGAAACTCTCCCCTTAGCCCGTGAAAGCACTTTGGAATGTGACAACTATGAATACATGTGCTTTCGCCTTTCGCTTCTCCATTCCACAACCTACCTGTTTTTCCTGTATCGTTCACCTTCATCATCATCCTGCGCTGTGCTTGATGCTATCTCTGATAGCATTGACTCTGCTATTTCTCAGCACCCTTCTGCTCAAGTCATGGTCTTTGGTGACTTCAATGTTCATCACAACGAGTGGCTAACTTATTCTCGAAATATTGACACTCCTGGTATTGCAACACATAATTTTTCCATCTCACAGAATCTTACTCAGATCGTTTCAGCACCTACTCACATTCCGGATCGTGCCTCCTATGGTAGGTACTTGTTGGACCTCTTCTTGTGTTCTAACCCAGATGACTGTGTTGCCAAGGTCCTGCCTCCAAATGGTAACTCAGATCACTCAATTGTCTCTGTTTTCGTATCATATTCTTCTCCCACAACTACATACCAGCCTATTCATCGTACTGTTTTTCAGTTTGGAAAGGCTGACTGGGATGGTTTTTCGATGTTTTCTTGCTGATGTGCCATGGTCTTCAATTCTAATTCTTGGTCCTGATTTGGCGGCTGACGAATTATCCGAATGGATTAACCTTGGTATGGAGATTTACATCCCCTCACGTACCTACCAGATCAAGGCCCATTCCCAACCTTGGTACACTCCAGCCTGTGCAGCAGCAATTGCCCATCGTAACCATTTTTTAAAGAAGTATCATCTTTCAGGAACTTTGGAAAGTAAGCATCTTTTCCATGAAGCCCGAAATCGATGCAAGAGAGTTTTAGAGGATGCTAAGAAGCAATATGCCAACTCTGTTGCTAGTTCTATTTCAACGCAGTGGCTGGGTTCCAGGGACTTTTGGCGGATTGCCAATAGTGTTTTGAACTGCAACAAGTCCTCCATTCCTTCTCTCTTTCATGGACCCGAAGTTCTTACTTCTCCTCAAGATAAGGCAAACCTTTTTGCTGACAACTTTGCATCTAACTCCACACTAAGTGATGAGGGGCATCCACTTCCTGCCTTTCCATCCCGTACAGCCACTGTAGTAACTGATCCTCTTATCACTCCAAGGAAGATTGCCCGGATTATTAATTCCTTGGATGCCTCCAAGGCTACTGGACCTGACGGAATCCCTGTAATTGTTTTGAAAATGTGTTCCCCAGAAGTTTCACCCATTCTTGCCAAGCTATTCAATATGTGCTTGGCAGTCTCTGTGTTTCCTTCATCTTGGAAAGTGGCATCCATTGTCCCTGTCTTTAAGGGTGCTGGTGAGCGTTCTGAAGCTACTAATTACCGTCCTATTAGTCTGCTTCCCATAATAAGTAAGATCTTTGAACGCTTCGTTAATCAACAGCTCCTTAGATACCTGGAGGACAATGACCTCCTAACTGACTGCCAGTTCAGGTTTCGCCATTCCCGCTCAACCGGTGATCTGCTTTCCCTAATTACCGATCATTTTAGTAGGGCCTTAGATCGCAGGGGTGAGGCTCGTGTTGTAGCATTGGACATCTCCAAGGCCTTCGACAAAGTATGGCATACTGGCTTGCTCCACAAGCTTCAGTCATATGGCGTGTCTGGCAGAATAATATCTATAATCTCTGCTTTCCTTTTCAACCGCAAGTTGAAGGTTGTCCTTGAGGGTCAATCTTCTCCTACCCGTTCTATCAATTCCGGTGTTCCACAACGCTCAGTACTTGGTCCTACTCTCTTTCTTGTTTACATTAATGATTTGCCTGATGAAGTTTTGTCTCAGCTCGCCATGTATGCTGATGATTCAACCCTCTACTGTGTTTCCCCTAACTGTTCCAACACTTCTCGCTGTGAGGTGGGTGTCTCACTAAATAATGACTTAGAGAATGTGCTAAAGTGGGGGAATGATTGGCTAGTAACCTTCAATGCAAAGAAAACCAAACTATCATACATTTCCATCTATTCATATGGGTCCATTGACGTTGCCTGAGGTAGCAGATTTTCGCCTTCTTGGACTTGACATCTCCACCAATGCCAGTTGGGAGCGGTATATCTCAGGCATTGCAAAGAGTGCTTCCATGCGAGTTGGTTGTCTTTACCGAGCTCGGAAGTTCTTACCTCCTGATGCTACCCTCTACCTGTATAAGACAACTAAGACAACTATACGTCCCCTAATGGAGTACTGTTCACACATTTGGGCCGGAGCTTCTGCCTGTCATTTATCTTTATTAGATAGAGTGCAGAAGCGTATTGTTAATATTGTTGGTGAAGTGCTGGGATCAACGTTACAACCTCTTTCCCACCGTAGTCTGTAGCCAGCCTCTGTCTTTTCTACAGATATTTTCATGGTAAATGTGCCACCAGTGTGTCCGACCTAGTTCCTCCTATCAGGATGTTTGAGCGTGAAACCAGACTTTCTGCTTCTTCTCACCCATACACTCTTGATTTGCTGAGATGTAGAACAAGGAGCCATTCCAACAGCTTTTTTCCACGTACTGCATCTCTTTGGAACTCCTTGCCTGGTGCATGTTTCCCTCCATCCTACAATCTAGACTGTTTTGAGAGGAATATCAATTCCTACCTTCGGCTCCCTTGAGTTATTTTCAAAGTTAATAATTTTTCTTCTTGTAGCCCCTTACCAAGAGTGGCTTTTAGCCTTGTTTGGGGCGATCTTGCATAAAAAAAATAAATAATTTTTTTTTAACAAATACAGATTGAAACCAACTATTCATAGATCAACCTGTACTTCGTCTTGAAAGTGGTGGATTTTTTCCAAAATGCCAACCGTTGCTGTAACTAATTAACCGAAAATTAGCCCACCTCTTACAAACCTTAAACAGGATTGTATCCAATGATTGACTAGGAAATGGGGTCTGGGTCCAACTCAATCGTCTTAGAACTGGTTGGGGCCGTAACGCCTCGTTCATTCATAGTATCGGGAGCTACCTGCTCAAATTTGTGTCAGTGTGGTAGACCACAAACCATCAACTACAGCATTCACGACTGCCCTGACTTCAGACCACCAAAAGGCGAGCAGGGACTCATAGACCTCGATGAGGACACCATCAAGTGGCTTGAAGTCACTAAATTACCAATCTAATTTGCATTCAATGTTCACCTTGGTCCAGAGATCAAACGAAAGAAGAAGAAGAAGAAGACTGGGAAATGCTCATCGCCAGCAGTCAGTTTAAAAGGTGTCGAAAAGAAAGTTCTAACAAACGTTTTTAGTTAATTCCGGTTCACGTGTTATCAGTTGAGATCCTTTATGGTGTACAACTGGCTGTTTTTGTGCCTGATATGTTTACCATTATTGTGGAATATAGTAATAAAACTCATTTACAGACAAAACAACGTTCTGCAATGAGCGGTATTCTCGTTGACCTTGTTTTTCTTTCTTTTTTCTTTGAGACACTGATGACTAATCTGACCTTTGGTATCGAAAAACATCATTTTCATTTTGACAGTTCAACCTATACTTCTGAAGAGTCAACAATTGTGTTTCAGCATATCCAGAGCTAAATTCGATTGTCATCCCTAGGTGTCGTGACGCAGACGGGGTGAATGCAGCTATGATGTTGTAATTAAGCCTTGTAGTTCTAAGGTTTAATTTCTTAAAATTCTCATTGGGGCGGGGGTTTGGGACAAGAAGGGATGGGCTCAGGTTTTCCACCTAACCACTCTGTTTACACCCCCCCCCCCCCCCCCCCCCCCACTGTCGTGGCGGGAGACGGCGTAAGTCAGTACAAGAAAGGGCATGCACATTCGTAATTAATACATTTATGGCGCGCGCTATTTGTAACATGAGTCGTATACTGGTCTAGATTATAATGTTATTATTTTGACCAGCATGCAACCCACTTTAAGGCCAATGCGCGTGTCATTTTCTAGACCAGCATCATTGATCGAGAGATTAATAACCAGCATGCTACTTATTTCACGACCTAATAGGTTGTCAGCACTAAGCAATAAAGATAACGTTCTACTGTGTTTTTATTACCAAAGGGTCTCCTGTACCGAAATGAGTGTAGCTAAAAATCTCTTTCTGGGGGCGGTAACAAGTTAATGTTTCTTACACATGTCAAAGTTAGACACATTGTAAAAACACGAGAAACTGCGGTCGTATTGGACATTTTCCCAGCCAAACCATACAGGACTTACGCACGGGCCCTCGTGGGGTATGTATATAATAGACTATAGACTCCACAACGTTTATCTTTGTCCAACTTGGACCCCACAGAGGAATTCTGTACAAAAGAGAATAATACTAATATAACAATAAGGACCTAAATCACGATACGAAGGCTGTGTGCTCATATTTGGTACCTTATGGAGATCAAGGACAAAATAAAAAAGGGAAAACAAAAGGTCTCCACATAGAAATTCTAAAGACCGGGGTGCTCCACAAGGAAATTTGAGTACAAAGTCTATGGGAAACTGTTAAGTGCAGCTAGAGACAAAGGAAAGAACAAAAAAATGCTCCACAAGGATGCATTTTTTAGAATTTGTTTAAGCTTGTCTACCCCATGAAACCAATCGAGGACTCAAAAAGGGATCCGGTTGTTTGACAGCGAGGATGTCCTCACTTCGCTTTTGTGTACATAACCAATGGGGACGTCTCTATAAAAACATTTGAAAAAAATCCAAACAATGAGAGAACAAAGAGAAGTCATCGATTTACGGGATTCACAAACGTGCGTGTTCCTGGTGAACTTTGGAAACAATTCCGATAACCGTTGGCCTCCACTGTAAGACGTAATTGCTTGTTTTCCTTTTTTAGTGGGGGGGTTGCTTTTATTGCTTTAAATTAAAGTTCCACGTCATTCTCCTGAGATTAATTTATTTAGATTTTTCATTCGCGTACCAATTGTCTGCAGTCAAGGTTTCAAGTTTGAATGTTTGAATTATTTCCGTTAAATGAAAACGAACTATATACTAGTGTTCCCAAAATGGTTGCACCATGGAAACTCTGGTTAAATTTGTTACATATTATAATTTTATTTTTGATTAATAAATCACAAGGAAAACTGAATAGGTTTGAAATAATTTTGGGTTGAACAAAGACAAATCTGCTAGAGCAAGATTTGAACCTACGACTCTGAAGAAAGATATCGGCATAGGGAGACCGCTAACATTCAGGCGAGATATCTCGTTTGGTGACAGGTTCAAATCCAGCTTAACCCAAAACAAATTTGTGGATAGTTTAAAACGGTGGATGAGCAGACCAACGAAAACTACCCATTATAAGAACTTGCCCGTATAACTAGGGTGCTAGCAAAAAAATCATCGCAAAAATGGACCAAATGGCTTGAGTTGGGCCTTCATTTTCAAAGTGTTTCTACTTTCAAAGTGTTCCCGCCCCCCCCCCCCCCCACCTTCGTCGCTGCGCAACGGGCTGCGCTAACACGCCGATGTACATTTTCTGGCCTGCCACAAAAAATAAATAAATAAATAAATAAATAAATAAATAAATAAATAAATAAATAAATAAATAAATAAATAAATAAATAAATAAATAAATAAATAAATAAATAAATAAATAAATAAATAAATAAATAAATAAATAAATAAATAAATAAATAAATAAATAAATAAATAAATAAATAAATAAATAAATAAATAAATAAATAAATAAATAAATAAATAAATAAATAAATAAACAAATAAATAAATAAATAAAGTAAATAAATAAACAAATTAATAAACAAAAAAATAATAATAATAATAATAATAAATAAATAGAAAAATTAAAAAAAACATTAAAAATCACCCCCACAAAAAAATATATATTTGTATATTATTAAAATAATAATAATAATAATAATAATAATAATAATAATAATAATAATAATAATAATAATAATAATAATAATAATAATAATAATAATAATAACAACAACAACAATAATAATAATAATAATAATAATAATAATAATAATAATAATAATAATAATAATAATAATAATAATAATAATAATAATAATAATAATAATAATAATAATAATAATAATAATAATAATAATAATAATAATAATAATAATAATAATAATAATAATAATAATAATAATAATAATAATAATAATAATAATAATAATAATAATAATAATAAATAATAATAATAATAATAATAATAATAATAATAATAATAATAATAATAATAATAATAATAATAATAATAATAATAATAATAATAATAATAATAATAATAATAATAATAATAATAATAATAATAATCGGCAGTTGTTATGATCTGGTGACTTGGACTACTGGGACTCTAGGGTGTGCACAACATTGGTGAGATGGAAATAGTGACAGATTTCCAAAATATTGTCAAAGTTATTGCCTGAAACAATAATAGGTTTTGATCTCGCGAGTCCAAAATCCGATATTTAAAAGTAGTGAAAACATAACTTGATTGGGTTATTCACTGTAAACAGATGACCAATTGAACTTTAAATTTTAAAGGGTTGCTAGTTCACATGTTGGGTTCCATCAAGTGCGGATATTGTGGTTGACACTAATGTTGCCGTATGCTTTGAGGTTGATTAACTATTACCATTATCATAAAGAAGACTCAAACCTTTTGCTTGGTTTTTTGTGTGTGCATATGACGGGTTGGCGGGTTTGTTATTACCTCATAACTACTGTCAGAAGGTTTGTCAAAAAATTCATCTGAGATCAAAAATTCCAACAGTTCGTGAAACTCAAAAAGGCGGGAGATATGAACGATTCGTGATTTACTGGGAAAAAAACCTGAATTATTGATTGAGAACAGAGTATGATGAAGAACTTAATAAAATAATATAATATCTTGAGGAGTGATTGGATATTTTGCCAAATTAGAAGAGAGAATCCTGGTAAAAAAAATTGAATATTCAGAGTCGACGAGTAGTACAGCAAAAACATGTATATGAATAAACATAGTAAATATGAAATTCACCAATATCTATAGGCTTAACCATCACTCCCCAAAAAAATTCCATTTGACGCCAAAACATAAACCCCGTTAATGGACAGTAATTGACATGGACTAATTGACATGATAAAGTTGCTACAGGCGCCTCATCAAGTTGTAATTGTCAAGACAGTCCTACGGTATGTAAATTTAATTTCTTACAACAATTCTAGCTACCGTGACTATCCACGTGTTTCCAGTGATCACTAGACAGAAATGCATAAAACGACCAAACGGTTTAGATTGGAGTTCAGTTCACATCACCGATCAAGAGAAGGAGAGACGAAATCAAAACATCTCAATCGGTTGGTGACTTCTGTTCACACAGCCTGATAAAGTCACTGTCTCTGTGTACGCACGGTTACTCCATGTTGCTTCTGTTACACGACACGATGTGATTATCAGTGACGTTGAACATACTGTATGATGAGTGTTCAAAATCCCATCCACGATAAGTCAACAGTGAGCTAAGTAAGTATACACCTAAATTTAATCTCAGCTGATAACAATACAGTGTGCATGTTATACGAAGAACCATGTAACACAGGTGTTTGTCAAATAAAATGGATCAAAGTTCAGGTTCCGCATGTGTTTATATGCAAGCCCAAACCGTTATTATTTACACAACATATGCTTAATTGGGCGAGATGCCGCTTAAATAAAAAGTACATTGTACGCTACCCATAGGTTGCATTATTCACAGTGTGTTCCGGTGTCTGTCATCAGTCATTATAAGGGAACGGTACAGACTGGCCCTGTTTAAAAACGTATTACTTCAACTTCAACTAGGTAGTATAACATGAGTGATTTGAACTACAATGTTTCTTCGGTAGCAATAATCAAAGTCTAACATGTAAGTCAAAATGACTGTACATTGGTTAAGCAGACTTTATATTAGACCGCTCGTTGAAGGAATACTCAAAGAAGCTTTTGTACTCGGAACAACACCATGTGTATTTTTTAAAAATCCACAGAAGAATCAACAGTTAATACAGTCGTGATTGGAGATGGTAGCCGGAGAATGATAAAGCAGCTACCGCAATAGCAGGCAATTGTAACGACATGTGACAGACTTTGTGTTACCTTTCGGCAAAACTTCCACCTTAGACGAGATGGTTGACCAGAAAAACATCGCTTCTTGTTCTCTCCATTACACTCTACTGATTGTCTTACATTTTGTATTATTTTCTCGAGTAAGCAGCTATAGTGGCATTCATTATACTCGCCGAGGAGACTTAAATATTGGTGGATTGGTACCATTACATCACTATGATGAAAAAAATCAACAATGTGGCACGCTTCGTACCATAGGTGCGTTGAAGCGCCTCGAAGCTATAGTGTACGCTGTAGAGTGGATAAATTCCAACACCACTCTTCTACCAGATATAACTCTAGGGTTCGAGATTTTTGACACTTGTTCTTCAAATGCTGTGACACTGAGGGATTGTTTGAACTTTATACCTCCCCAGCGCTGGACAGGTAATTGCTCTTCTTGTAGTCCATCTGATTCTTGCCCTGAGAATTTACCACCAATCGTAGGTGTGGTTGGTGCACAAAGAAGTGGCTCTAGTGTCCAAGCAGCTATCTTACTTGGCCTGTACCATATACCTCAAGTAAGTTACTTATCAACAAGTGATGAACTTAACAATGTATATCGGTATCCTTATTTCTTGAGGACTGTTGGGCCAGATAGTTTCCAAGTTGCTGCAATAGTAGATATTCTGGTGGAGTATGGTTGGAACTACGTATCGTTTATTAACTCAGATGATACATATGGTAAAAGTGCACAGCAAGAATTTCGAAAGAGAGCTCAAGAACTGAAAATATGTACTGCTATAACAAGAACTGTGTCTTTGTATGCTACCGACAAGACATTTGACGAGTTAGTAGATGAGCTTCTCACTCTACAGACTAAAAGTCACGCCATTGTTGTCATACTATTTGTTCAGCTTGAGATGGCTAAAGATATATTTGATTCAACAACAAGGGCTGGAGCTAATCATAGATTCATTTGGATAGGAAGTGATGGCTGGGGTAATTATGGAGATGACGCAGTCAAAGGAAATGAAAATGCCACAATTGGTAAGTTACTGACTTTAATTATTGAGGGGAAAAACCTTTATATTTAGAGTTCGTCTCATTGTTTTATCAGAGTCTTTACGTGTTTGTGAAATGACATGGTATTATCTCATATCTCTATGGTATAATGTTAATCTAAAGTTGATCGCGGTTTGATATATACATCAAATAGTACATGGTTCATTGCGTTCTGCGTTTCAGTAAAGATGTTTCCACATGAAACTTAAAGTAGGAAACTTCAATAGTTTTATAGCTCTAATATATTTTGACTTTCACATGGTATACCGACGCATTAATTTATTTATTTGTTCATTTCAAGACACCAAAGAGAAAAACTAAAAGCAGGCATTAGCGATCAAATACTATTTACATAAATAGCATGTGGACTGAGCTTTGATTACATGGAGTCACCACAAACCTACCTTGGACGCTACATGTGGACTGCCCGTAGATTAAAGAGGGTACAGAGCGATAAACGTAAAATAATATCTCACAGAAAGGAAAAAACTACACCAAACTAACAATGGAAGTAAGTACATCACAAAAGAAATCCGTTAGGATCCAAGTCGGAATTGAAAGGACTAAAAACTTCATTTGTATATTGGTTATTTTCACAAAAAAATAACAACCTTATGGGTGCTGAATGATGAACAGACCCACTGTTTATGCGGCTGCAGTATCTTTGAGACCTCATAGACTGCACGGTAACAACATACGTCTCGTTGAATAATCCCTATTTAACCAATTGATTTATCTCAATAATTACCAAGGGAACATGGCTTATTCCGCAAATAGTCAATGGAGACTCTTGTAATGTGCTTCACATGACTAATCATGATGCCTATTGTGTGATTCCAAGTTGACTTAAAAGAACTTACTTACTATTGTGATGGTCGTAAACGTCCATTGCGAAGAATGACTAAAAGGTGGTAAATTACAACGATTAACCGTAAGATCCTTACACTTTTATTCACTACTGGTTGTCATTAAGGTGAATTTTATTATTTTTTTGTTTGAAAATTTATTTCGTGTTAATTAACGAGGGTGGCCCATAGTGCAGTTTTCTATGACTCGTTCTCCCCAGGGGCACTGGATTAAGATAATAAAATGCGTATTCAAAAATGAAAGACGAAACTTGGCAGCTAAAAATATTGATGTTCTGAAATGATCACTAGTGCATGCAAAAGTAAAACAATCTGCACAATTTGTGCAGCATCAATTTCTTGAAATAAATAAATGGTACCGCTCTACATACACTAAACTGATATTAGAGGCTTTGTAGCAAATTTAAATTTGTTTTGTGTAAGCATCCGCAACAATATTACACCCAAACGACTGCGCTTATGCGTTTAATTTTCTCGCCGTGCACACTCACCAAACATTTACATGGGGAAAATTATTTTCACATTTATTTCCGAAAGAATTTGCACAGTATTGTATTGTGCATGTGATTGTATTAAATAACTTGATATTTATTATCGGTATTATGCTCGCGTGATAATAAACTAACCCCATTTATGTCCTCGTGCACCAATGGATATAAAGGCAAGCATAAAACAGCATGCTGCATTTTGTAGTGTAACATTTCACTGCCTATTTAACGAGTCTATAGAACAACCACGATAAACATCCAAAAATTCTACATCTGTTGCGTTGCCCTTTGTAAAATTAAACCTTTTGGTACCAGCATTAATTAGCCTGTGCCACTAGAAACCCAAACGTGAGGGTAGTATTTGTTTCCAAATGTGAAGGCGTCCCAAATGGAAGTTCTCTAAGGTAAGAGGTGAGCCTATGCCAAATAATAGCTATTAAACAAAGCCTTTCTAAATGACCTTTGAGTATCAACATAACGTGGAACAGCATTTGGTATGATTGTTCCCTCATACACGTCAGCCACTATTGTAGTGCCAAGAGCTAACGCCACTTCTTTCCTCCATGGTTCCAGACACAGGATGGAAATAGCTAGACTTGGTCGCCGTACGTTGGTTACGATCAATGATGGTGAGGACAGTGTGATTTGAAGCGAGGAGTCTTTTTCACCCTTGTGATGTCAATGGAACAAATTGTCTAGTTTCAAGTACACGATTTGAATAATGGTCAGAAGTACACACTTACCATGTCATTGTAATAACCTACCGTTGAATGCCAGCCGTTTCTGGTGTTAAAGCTTTTTGTCCAGTATTGCACATCTTCAATGTTCAGAACGTCTACCAGTACAAGGCAAAACCGTCATTTATTTCAAGAATCTAATTAAAATTGAACAATGTGAATCGTCTTTAATAGCACATTCAACAAACCTTGTCAGGACTTGAATGAGATGTCAAGGAATGAATATGACACTCTTACATAATGGAAATAATGTAATTTCCTTCGAGGTGATCATATACCTTGCATTAGTCCCACTTTCGCTACAAAGAATGTCTTTCCCTTCCAATCATAAAAGTAAAAAGACAGACAAATTTGGATTCTGAGATTGGTTCAGCTGTGTTTCTGGATTGATTGTCCTTGGCTACGTAATCAATGAGAGAAGCTAGGACATTGGAGATAGACGAAAAACCTAGAAAACGTGCAATTATAAATCGGTCATGAAGTTTGTCCCCGTATAAAAGCACAAGTTAATGGTTTTACCACGACTGAAATATTGTAGAAATCCACTAAGGGAAAGTACGATTCATTTCAAACCTCTAATAATATACAACCTTCTTGGTTTTTGACTCATCAACTAAAACTTCACAATTGTGTTAAAGGTACAGCTGGGTACTGCTGCGACTTCATGACATGCAGTTTTTAGTTTAGAGTTTCAATTTGGAGGATTTTGTTTGTGAAGAATATGGCGAAACTAATCAGTTTGCATTTTGCCTTAATTTCCGTATTCCGGGATCGTGTGGTTGCTAAATTAAACTGACATTCTTTTCGGCGTATTTGTGGGCCTTATGCATTCCATAAAAATAGTTTTGTTCACTTTGTTACAACTTGATTTTATTCGAAAGGAGTACTGCGAAGTTATCAGCATACAAGATTCTTTTATTTAGGTTACATTAAAAAAGATTTTTGTAAAAAGGGGGGAAATGCAGGTTCACTCTGATGAGCAAGTAGCACGGAATCATTTACTTAACGGAGCAGATAGTTTATTATCACAACAAAACGGAATGTGACAGACTCAATAATGAATCACACTCTCTGTTGATCTTGTGAATTCCAGTCAGTATTTCTGACAGATTTTCTAGAAGAACTTTAGGTTTTAATCAAGCTCTCAGAAGTCGAAGGTGAGGGTACAGATAGAAGTCTCTAGTTTGCATATAAGGTAATGGGGCTGGTGCACTTTAAGCTGTCAACTATAATGTAAATACGTGCGGGTATTGGTCCATCAGAGAGCAACAAACTGATTTTTTTTCTCTAATAAATTGTATTTATGTTTAGTTTAAAGTTTGCATTGACACGAATCTTCTTACAAAATTATTTGCGACTGATATAGCTCTATCTTTGAGAAAGTTGTTGTTGTTGATGATGTTCCTTTCCTAGGCAAGCACTTAGTATACCACGAGCGGAATTATAATTAAGACAGTAGGTAGTTCGAATGATTGTACTCCGAGCATTGACTATCAAAGTATACCGTCTTGTCTTATCATACCTAATAGACTGGGGAAAAGAGTCAATCAATCATTTGATGGTTAAAAACAATCCCAAGACTGATAAGCAAGTCAAAGTCTAAGCACTGCAATAAAACTACATCGTGTATCTTGATAAAGGATGACTGCGAAGTAAACTAAATAAAGGTTAATCATGTAGTGCATGAGTGGTCTACACATGTAACTCATTAAAGTAGTGGGTTCGAGTCCTGGTCATGACATTTTCTGTCCTTTAGCAAGAGAGGTAAATGGGTATATGCGCGGTAGATATTGTTGATAAGGATTTAGCAACACGAAAGCCTATTCGGCATGTGCTGTATATTCATACTATGCAGATGCATACTCATAAAAAAAATAGCATGCAGATGTATATTCATAATATACAGATGCATATTCAGAATATGCAGATGCGAACTCATAATATGCAGATGCATATTCATAATATGCAGATGCATATTCTTAATAAGCAGATGCATATTCTTAATAAGCAGATGCATATTATAATACGCAGATGCATATTCTTAATATGCAGATGGTCTCAGGAATGCTTATGCCACTAATGAGCAGGGATAATAATATTGTAATGTACTTTGAAGGGCCTTATACTCGGCTTGAAAACCGCACACTATGTTGAAACATGAAATAATTGCTTTAACTTGGAATGTTATTTTTGAAACACGTGATGTTAACACGTGTCCCTAAGGCTTTGTAGCAAATAGTTATTGAGACAAAACCGTATCTTATTATGTGACAACCTGACAACTCTAACTGAACAAAGTGACACAGTGATGAGCAGTCCTGACAGCATATCCGGACATCGCGAAGTGATTCAATCATCTTAATTCGTTTAGTAAAAAAAAAGAGAAAGAAAGAAAAAAAAGATAGTTACTTCAAGAAATATAGTACAACATTATATAAACTCCATTATTTATTATTATTATTATTATTATTTTTTTTTTTTTTTTATCTATCTATCTATCTATCTATCTATCTGTCTGTCTGTCTGTCTGTCCGGGCGGACGAGAGATACATTGTGGGGTGAGTTTTAGGTAGGATGTGTAGTTGTGGGCTTTTTTTACATTGTGGGGCTGTGCCCACAATGTTTTTAACAGGAAAGATTAAAGAAAAGGGATCATAGACAACACCTGTGGAAAACCCACAATGTAGCTCTCCTAAGCATTGCCGTCTGTACGGACGGACGGACGGATAGTCGTCCGTCCGTCCGTCCATCAATTTTGTTTGTTGGGGTGTTTGTTTGTTTGTTTGTTGGGGTGTTGGGGTTGTTTGTTTGTTTGTTTGTTTGTTTGTTTGTTTGTTTGTTTGTTTGTTTGTTTGTTTGTTTGTTTTTGTTTATTTATTTATTTACTTAGTTATTTATTTATTTGTTACTATTATAATAATACAAAATCTTTAATAATATTTCTTATTTCAACTGGGTGGTCCATTCACAGACAATCACTGGTCTCCCATGGGTCCCAGCATGTACAGAGACACAATAAAAATCACAAAGAATTTTAGAAAATACGCAAAGTAAAAACAGCCATAAAAACAAAGTTAAAAATGTACAATAAAAACACTTAGAAGAGTGCAGAAAGACAATTAACTCTAGGAAATACAAACTTGGGTTACCGAAACAGTGTACAATTCAATTGTTATTGTTGCTATTATTATTTATTATTATTGTAATTTTTTTTATTATTATTATTATTATTTAATTGCAGCAATTGCAAATCACGAGAGGAAGTTGTTGGGCAGCATTTACCTCCTTTCACTTTGGTCCAATCTGTTCCAGATATTCCAGACCAAGTCCAATGAGCAACCAAGGCGGGTGTCAAACAGAAACAAATATTTATGTTTATCTTAAAGATCTTTAAACTAACAAAAAAAGTAATTAGCTCATTATTAAAAAGTACATTACAATTGTGAATTTAAACAATATTACACCTTAAATCCCTATTATGAGAATAACTTGTTCGGATTAGGGGAAATTCATGTTTACCGTGAGAGTAGAGGATCTTCTTTTTCATTCATTGATACGAATAAGCAGATTAAAATAACATGATATTATAAACTTGTGGCCCAAGACTTACTAACGCATTTTTCGGTTGGGACTCTCTAGGGTTGATTCAAACCAAACAGCTGACTGTTGTTTGTTGAACTCAGAAATCACCTCGTACGCAGCCTCGCTACCATGGGCAGTGCACCGTATCGATACCTCTTGTCACTAACCCCTGGTAGGGATGTACTGATAAACAACGCTGATTGGCTCCCAACGGTGACCACATTGCCTACACGCTGGTTAAAAACTTTCGAGCGCACGTATGGCGCTTGTAGGACGCTTAGTGCGCGCGTGTAAAAATGCAAGTATTTTGACGCGATTCCATCTCAAATGAATCATGTTTTTACACGGTCACCCTAAACTGCATACAGTTAGACTATCACAAAATCAAAGAAGAATGACAGAGGACCAGTTGCTTTTTGACTTGATGCCTCTTTTACGGGTTACCGTACTTGAGGGCGCGCGTAGAATGGATCGGCCCAGTCCTAATTAAAATGTGCTAGATTCTAGCACATTTTAATGAACCAATTCCAGGGGTTATGATCGAGCAAGGCATGCTGGGGAAAAATGGCGCGGCGAGATCGATCACCCCTGGGAACGAGGATGCCTCGTATGCGATGCTTTGCGAGCTACCTGACCGAGCGCACTGAGTGTACGTAGAATACCTGAAGCTCCCTCTGCAAAACAATTTACTTCGGTTTCTGTATTACACGCTTTCTTCTACCGTCCACTCATATTTCACTTAGAATTAATGTATTTTTTCCTTTCCGGGCAAGTGTCTTAACTTCTCGTGGGTCCGTCTTGAATCAATGATGCTCCCTTAATTAGTGATAGAGCCCGTAACGGCAACTGGATTTACATGTTTATTTAATCGATGTTAAATCTACAGGGTCAAAAACGAAAATCTTTTATACCAAGAAAACTTTTTGTATAAAATTGTATTTTTCAAATTTACCTAGAACTAAAATCTTCCGACTGTTGTTAAACATCTTGCCACCCACTCTTGCTAGACATAAATGTTACGTACAAAAGATGAAGATTTTAACTAGAGGTCACATTTCATAATACTATTGTTTCTGCATTTGTTATCGATTTTATTTTACTTTACATTGTTACTAACTGGCAGAGGCTCTTAATGTCAATCAATCCACCTTTTTAACGCGTAAAATAATAAAATTTATTTATTTGTAAAAACCCCTTTTTATACCCATGTTGACAGAAGTATTTTCACTTCGGCTTCGACAGTCAATCAAGTAATTAAGTCCATTATTAAGCATTCACCTTTCATTATATTAAGTCACGTAGTTTACACACTTACAGTTAATGTGGGATAAAGGCAACTTTTGATGGATGTGATTTTATAGACGGCATATCCGATATTACTGACTGTTAATACATAACCAATTAACTGGCCTTTGTATAGATGAAGCAAACTGTTCAGAACACGAGTCATTTATTGATGGAGTACAGTCAGGAAGTTAATGGTCAACCCTTCATTTCCCAGTCGTCGGGGTAGATTTAGTGATAAAGCCATCTGACATCTGATGTGTAGTATAAAATGCCCTACTCCATAGATTTCTACAATTCAGCTTGTATTCAACATGCCGTAAAGCCTACATCGTCTTGTACAGAGACACTATAATTTCACTCCATTAGTGCAATTCTACAATACATCTTGTAATGTGTTCCACATGCCGTATTGTCTACTCTGTCTTGTTTGGAGACTTTAAAGATGAATACATCGAAGATGATAATTAAGCGACTTTAATTCAAAATAACATTCGACTGGGTAACAGAATGGCCGGCATTTTTAATAAGACAATGACGTTACTTTGTGTTGTTGTGATACTGACATCTTCATGGCATTGTGAGGTTTCCGTCAAACAATATAATCAAGACAAGAGTTTCATCAAGGATGGGGATTTGATGATTGGCGGATTACTACCTCTACATCATCCCAAACCCTTAAATGCTCAAGAATGTGGTGCCATTCGTTCAATCACGGCGTTAAAGGAAATGGAAGCCATGGTGTATGCTATTAATTTCATTAATGATAATGCGACTATATTACCAGGTGTACATCTAGGATTCGACATTCGTGATACTTGCTTCTCGGATTCCATAACTCTACATACTGCGCTTAACTTTATTCCTGTTAACAGGTGCACAAAATCACATCAATCGATTGTGGGTGTGGTCGGTGCTAGAAGAAGTAGTTCTAGCGTTCAAGCTGCGTTACTGTTTGGTTTGTTCAAAATACCACAAATCAGTTATCTTTCTACAAGTGACGAGTTGAGTAATAAAAATCGCTACCCTTTCTTCATGAGAACAGTAAGCCCAGATGTTCTCCAGATTGCAGCTATATATGATATTCTACTTGAGTTTGATTGGACATACATTTCTTTCATTAGTTCTGATGATGTTTATGGTCAAAATGGCCAAAAGGAATTCAAGCTGAGAAGTAGTGGAAGTGAAATCTGTACCGCAGTGTACCACACTGTTTCAGTCTTCAATGATAAAACTGTCTTTGATAAAATAATCGGAGAATTGATGGAACTACAAGAAGACACAGACTCTGTGGTAGTTGTTTTATTTGTGGATATTCTCTTAGCGAGGAGAATCTTTGCTTCAGCAGATAGAATGGGAGCTAAGAGAAGATTCATATGGGTGGGAAGTGATGGCTGGAGTAACTACGGTGATTTGGCAATTGATGGTTATGAGCAGGTTACAGCCGGTAAATTTTCAACCTTTTGCAAACAAAATATAGCCTTTCCTAACTGCAAATCTCAAAGCCATGGTGATCATAACAGAAACGATCGTATATTACAATATAAGAAGCTAAATAACTCATCGCCCAACTGATGTTGACGTTCTTTTGGTAACACAGAGAAACACATTATTTGTAATGTGATAAGTCATTATTGAAGTTCTTAATAATCTAAGAATGTTATCCACTGGATCGTCTTTCAATGGCGTTTGTCTAACTAGAGCCTCTTAGCAGTGTAAGCAAATGTCATTGTACGTTTCCTTATCCTTGAGTCGATATTTCTGTACAGATATACATGATTATCCACTTGAACTTGACGGTAAATCTATTCTTGAGATGTATTGTTAGTAAGATGAATGACATCTTGAGGTGGTTCGGTTCTTGAGATGTATTGTTAGTAAGATGAATGACATCTTGAGGTGGTTCGGTTCTTGAGATGTATTGTTAGTAAGATGAATGACATCTTGAGGTGGTTCGGTTCTTGAGATGTATTGTTAGTAAGATGAATGACATCTTGAGGTGGTTCGGTTCTTGAGATGTATTGTTAGTAAGATGAATGACATCTTGAGGTGGTTCGGTTCTTGAGATGTATTGTTAGTAAGATGAATGACATCTTGAGGTGGTTCGGTTCTTGAGATGTATTGTTAGTAAGATGAATGACATCTTGAGGTGGTTCGGTTCTTGAGATGTATTGTTAGTAAGATGAATGACATCTTGAGGTGGTTCGGTTGTTGAATAGTGTAGCGTTCTAGTACAATCATCATAGTGATAAAGTGATTATGTTATTCGTTGGCACACATTATACTAAAATAGACATCGACGTAAAGTAGAATTCTGGGGGTTTTCAGTAGTCTATCCTTTTAAACATCATTTAACTCGGTTGAGTGAATAACTACACGTAAATAAACAGAAATCTTAAACGTAGTAGGCCTGTTTTATTTTATCTATTTTTTATATTGTGTATGGTGTCTTCATGTGTAGAGAAGGTGCCAGGTCAACATGATAGGTAGTATCGATGGATCAGCTTATGCCGTTAAATCCAAACTAGACTTTTTCCCCCTAAATGTCCTTTACCTAGGCCATCCATTTCATGGACACGATGAAGGCCTGAGTGATTTACCATCTCTACAATCAATATTAATCACGATAGGAGTATTCTCAGATAACCTTAATCGGGTTTTTTTTAAAGAACATTTTATAAACATTTCTTTCTTTCTTTCTTTTTTCTTGTTTACTTGTTACAAAAAACGTAGTTGAGAAAACACACAACATAGATGGTGATGACTTGTTTTTTCTTATTTCACCCTGCCGTCCATTATTTCCTTACGAAAAACTGTAAAAACAAGCCAAAGTAAATAAACACATATAAGGTAGGTCGTAGCGAAGCGGTAAGCTAAAAGGCTACTACGACGGAACCCATGGCCACACAATCGAATTTTACATCATTAAATCTACTTGACTTCAAATTGTAATCTTATTTAACCTTGAAAACTACACCGAACCGACATACATTTTGTCACTAAGGTTATATACAATGAGGTATACCAGGATTATAATTTTCGCAAATTTTAGGTAATGCATCCGTAATACTTTTTTCGAGTTGAGGGCCACGTTTCAGTTTGTAGAATACACATGCACTCTCACCATGAATTGCATTCTACAAAACCGTTACAAAATAAAATAAAAACATTAAATAAAGGATGGTTTATGGACGGCTCTTTGGGGTGCGGCGGAATCGTAGCTACAATTTAAATACGAGATGTGCTTCTCCAAAGATCTTGCCACTCTTTAATTTAATGTGTTGACCCCATCCCACTCCACCCGAAACCACCCCACTCCACCCAACCTTAACCCATCCCATCCCACCCCACTCCACTCCACCCCATCCCACTCCACCCGAAACCACCCCACTCCACCCAACCTTAACCCATCCCATCCCACCCCACTCCACTCCACCCCATCCCACTCCACCCGAAACCACCCCACTCCACCCAACCTTAACCCATCCCATCCCACCCCACTCCACTCCACCCCATCCCACTCCACCCGAAACCACCCCACTCCACCCAACCTTAACCCATCCCATCCCACCCCACTCCACTCCACCCCATCCCACTCCACCCGAAACCACCCCACTCCACCCAACCTTAACCCATCCCATCCCACCCCCACTCTACTCCAACCCATCCCATCCCACCCCACTCCACTCTAACCCACCCCATTCCACCCAACCCCCCCCCCACTCTTCTCCACTCCACTCCACCCCATCCCACTCTACTCCAACCCAACCCACCCCACTCCAACCCACTTCAGCCCAACCAACTCCACTCCACCCCATCCCACTCAACTCCACCCAACCCCAACCCGCACCATTCATGCTTTTGCTTTTTTTAAATTGTTTAACAAATTGGTCTTAATTCGAATATGGCTCCACGTAGGCCCCCTACCTTCTAAAAACTTGCAACACTCTGAGACGCCCTCAGGCGTGATAAAGCACTACATAAGACTGCGTATTATTGCGTATTATTTACATGGGAGAAGTACAGCTAAAAAATGTATGACATTATTTGTCAGATAAGTACACAACTCAATAATACTACAGGAATTGTCATTGTGTTGATTGATACAAGTTTATAAGCTTTAGATACAAAAAAATTATTCATTATTGCTGTTAAATATTTATTTAATTATTTATTTGTTTTGTCTGCAGGTGCATTTACAGTGTCACCTTTATCGAGGAAACTTGATCACTTCGATGACTACTTTCACTCCCTGAACACAACAAGCAAGAACCCCTGGCTACTGGAGTTTCTGGAGACTTATACTGATTGTTCAGCTACAGGTACAGGGAACCAGAGTTGTGACAAACCAGGTCTGATCGGCCAAGCAGACGATGGTCAAGCCTCTCATGAGTCTCTAGTCATAGACTCAGTCTTTACTTTTGCTTATGCTCTCGATAAAATGCGACGCGATAGATGTCCTGATTTTGTGAAGGGGCTTTGTCCCAATATGACTGATATTGACGGTGATGCTCTGTTGGAATACCTGCTTGATACAGAATTTCAAAGTCTGGCTAATGGTTGGATAAGCTTTACAGAAGATGGGAACATGTATGGAAGGTATGCCGTCAATCACCTGCAGGGCAATAAGTCAACGGGAAAGTACAGCTTTCTGCGTGTAGGAGAATGGAAACAATCCTTAGATCCTACCATACCTAATCTGAGAATAGGAACAGATGTCCCTTGGTATTTATGGGAGGGAGCATCCATAAACAATGACACTGGTATCCCAAGATCAGTGTGTAGCTTTCCATGTCAACCTGGAGAAAAAATCAACCGTATTCCTGACAACCTGTGCTGCTGGACCTGTACACCTTGTGAACAATCCGAAATCGTGGTTAATAACGGTACACAGTGTGAATCTTGTATTGATATAGACATTAAGAAGTTTAGTTGGCCTAATGAAGATCAATCAGCATGCGTTGATATCCCATCTGATTTTATCCTTGGTGATCAACCATGGGCTATTACTATTTTAAGTGTGGCATCCATATGTGTAGCAGCCACTGTATTTGTCATGGCAATTTATATCCGTAATCAAGAGATGCCACTAATTAAAGCCTCCAGTCGGGAACTTAGTTACATCATCTTTGTTGGCATCATCATGTCTTATGTCACAGCTATCTTCTTCTCTGTGGCACCGTCTCCTTTCGTCTGCGTTCTCCGGCGTCTTGGACCAAACATCGCTACATCACTCATCTATGCGTCTATAGCTACTAAGACCATCAGACTATACCGCATATTCCGAGCATCTAAGAAGTCGGCAAAGAGACCTAACTACATTGGATCTATGTTTCAAGTTGCATTGTCACTTATCGTCACAACTCTAGCTGTGAGTAGAAACCTTAGTAAGCTGTAAATAACCAACCATTCCCCAAAAGTAAGACTTAAAATTTTAATTGATTGGCTAATTTACAAGCTTAACAATTTACACTTTTGAATGTTCCTTGACTTGATGATGCGTTTTCAGTATTACACTTGAAATTTAACATAAAAGGTTGTGTGGTTTGTTTGTTTGTTGAATCGAAAAGTATTTACAGTATACTTGTACTCGATAGAGAGTACAGTCTATCAAATTAGAGAATAAAATTGTTTGGTTGCGACAATCGTTTGTCAAGTGAAATATACAAGTGCATGATTCCATCAGCGGAGTAATAATTCATCTGATTGTCTTGTAATTTGTATGCAGGTTATTTGGACCGTTGTGTGGCTTTGTGTTGACCCTCCTAAAGTAGTCCCTGAGATGCCAAGTGAGAAAGAGAACAAGCTTCAAGTGACATGTCATCTTAATATAATTGAGACTGTCGGTGTGATGGCCTGGGATGTAGCTCTCGTCATTGTATGTTGCATCTTTGCGTTTATGACAAGGAAACTACCAGAGAACTACAACGAGACACGCTTCATTACATTTTGCAGTTTTTGCACCTTAGTTGTCTTCGTCACCTTCTCACCAATTTACTTTACATCACGTGAGCCATACTATCAGGCGAGTTACTACTCCGCTGGTCTTATCATCAACGCTACAGTAACTCTAACATGCCTCTTTGCAGTTAAGATCTACGCTTTGTACTTCGTCGATGAAGATGAAATGAATATCTTCACACAGACACGACTTAGAGCTAACACCAAGACGGCTTCGACTCGTGGCATGCCACCACCAAACATCACTTCGTCTACAACACAGAATGAAGTTCATTCAAACCCAACCTATGTTACAGAAGCAGATAGAGATACATCAATGCCAATGGAAAGCAAGTCCAACCCTGACGTCAATCTGAATGAACCTAGGGGTAATCGATACAGAAGTAGTTCAGAAAACAGTAACAAAGGTCTCAATAAACCCACAAACTCAACAGGCGTTATGGAAAGACTTGGTCGACCAAATAAGGTGGACCCAGATACGTCAGAGTTACGTAATAACAATAAACAAGTCAAACGTGCAAATGGCGTAACATCACCTGATCAAATAAGTAAGGAACCTGGTCCGGAGACCAAAGTCATATTCAACCCAGATGTCGTTGAATTTGATACCCATATGTAAATCTTACAGCTACATAATTGAGTGAATACAGGATGACTTGTATCAAAGGACACATTTTATGTATGAAGGCCTACTAACCTTACCGTCCACTATATATAATATTGTAAACATTGCACAATTTTAACATCACTTGTTCGAAAGACTGGTTACGTCACCTTGTTGTGACTGTGTGTAGGCCCATGTAAAACAAATAAATAAAACAAGATTATTGTAGCTGTTTAAAGTGATTTCACCCTGCTACGCACTATATTTACATCAATTTTTTAAATATTTATAGTTTTGATTAACTCAGTGCAATCCCATACATTTTAATCCATTTAGTTTTCTGTTGTGGTGTATATTTGCATGTGCCTTCGTCGAAGGTCCGGTTTGGATTGAAAGCTAAGGCCATCTCCCCTACTAGTTGTATGTATAAATATGTATGTATACAAATTTTATATACATACATATTTGAATATTACGTACAACTAGTACAACTAGTATATATATATATATATTGCTGTTGTTGTTTTTCGAAACGGTAATGTTGGTGAGTACCATTGCTCAACAGAAAGTTGTCTTTCTTTCTGTCTTGCTATTTTTTATTATTTTGTTTTCTTTTCTTTTTTTCCTTTTCACTTGTTTTCATACTGGTACTCATTCTAACCAGTTTGATCTATTTTTTTATATTTTTTGGGGGGTGAGGGGGTGTCTAAATACAAATGTGTCGGAATAGAATCAAGAAGCGCTTAACGGTTTCAGTTTTCTATGAATTAGTAGCAAATCAAAGGCTGAATTTGACTGTATGTTTAATGGTACCTTTTGTGTAAATAGTTTTCTTAAAGTACATTTGCCGTTACTGGTTATGGACATACTTATTTAACAGTCACGTGTAAATTAAAGTTACTTCGATTTATCAATTTTATTATTTTACTTTCATAAGGCTTTTCAGCTAATATTACAGTTCTGCATAAATAGATGGGAAAAAAGATTTAAAGCGAAAGTTCATTTTCTTTTTTTAAGGGGACAACGGATTTTATTTAAGGCCCAATAAGGTATATAATACGGTGTTAAATTGGACATCAGCAAAGAAGAAGAACACGTCATTGTAGACACGACAAGATTAAAATGAATTTGGTATTCGCCTCGAAAACCAACTCCTTTTTATCAATTAATGATCATGTATTTAAATAATATTGAATTGTTAAAGTTAGCCTTTTGGTTTGTCATTTTCAAACCATTGGTAAAAGCAATGCGAATGGTTTTAGAATTAGATTGAAGAAAAGTGACAACGATTGAAGAATTTTAGATTACTTTTAACTGAAGTGTACAATTTGTTACATTAAGTAATTTGTAGCTGGCCATATTTCAGCAACATTTAAAGTTCACTCAGTAAGATTTATAAACATATTGTTTTTGTCAACATCGTTAATTAACAATTGTTTGTCAACATCGTTAATTAACAATTGTTTGTCAACATCGTTAATTAACAATTGTTTGTCAACATCGTTAATTAACAATTGTTTGTCAACATCGTTAATTAACAATTGTTTGTCAACATCGTTAATTAACAATTGTTTGTCAACATCGTTAATTAACAATTGTTTGTCAACATCGTTAATTAACAATTGTTTTAGCTGATATAAAGGAAAGACGTCGCGAAATTAACCATACACAATGAATACGTTTTGAAAATCGCAGTACTTTCTTAGATAGGTATCTTGATGTCTTTATGCACCAAACAATGTAACTGAAACAAGTATGACAGAAAAGCGACAAATGACATTACTATATAAATGGAAATGACTATTAACAGGTCCTTTAACCATATTTTCAAACCCATAAGACAAACCACGCTCTAAGAAGACATTTCAAACAAAAGACTCCAAATTGAAAGATGTGCCAGCTACATGACGTCGGGTTTTTTTTTTTTTTTTCTCTCTTCTTTTTTTCCCAATTGCAATCATGATTTTATTGGATAATAGTATATACAAAATACAGAGGAGTTTGATCAAATTACAATATTGAGCCAATTTGACGGAAACAGCTTTCATGTGGTCTCATTCATGCTGAATAATCAAGTAAAGTTATAACATTCAAATCATACAGCTGTATAATAATGATCAGAGCACTAACTCCCCGTTATACGAACAAGTTTTTTAGAAGCCTGTTGAGCGCAGCGGGTTTTTCGTACGTGCGTGACAATGGAACGATTTGAATTCGAAGAGAACATTTTGAAAGCAAGAACTATTGAATCAGGCATGCACATCTTGTACGCGACTGCTAATCCGCGTGTCACCATCACACGATAACTCTTATTTAGGATTCAGAATTGTGTGTTACTATACTATGCAGTGAAGATTTATTAAACCTATATAAACATGATGATGGATGTCGGCTTTTTACTCGACAAGTTTATTTGTGATTAGAGATTCTTCTCTAGATATCAAGGGGAGCAAACTATAATGCTTCTAAGGATGGAGCAAGAATGAATATGTAAAGTTAAAAATTGCCAAAACGGCACAAACGAAGGGACGGGCGAACGTTTGTTAAAATTTGCACCCAGTCTGGCCATTGATTTGACGCACACGGGTGGGTTACGCCCAAGTCTCGTATACGTGCATTGATTGTGCGTCACTCGATGACGCACAGAAAAGAACAAAAGCACTTACATGCAATAGTCGTACAAAATCCGTACAAAATTGTAAGCCTTTACATAGGTTTGTACACAACCATGGATGCGCAAACTCGGCTTCAAAAACAGGGCAAGTTAACACTCTAGTCATTAGGCCTATGACGTTAGGATTGAAATAAATAGGACTTACTACAATACTTTTGCGTGATATTTTCCCACGGTTAATACCGCGGGGGCAGATTGAAAAGGCGCCTGAAGTAAAGCAGAAACGATATCTTGTCTTGTTTTGTTTTTTTCTTCTTCTTCTTTCAACGTAAACATTTAGGACTATTACATAATGAACTTGAAATCACTATAGAGTCCTATTGTATACCAATTAAATTAATGAGATTCTTCTTCCATTTAAGCACAGACTCATGAGCAAAATCGAACTGCGTAAGTGCGCATGGGTCGACTCGAAATGACGAGACATGAAGGCAAGATTACAAGGTTTAAAAAACTGATAGTTAGGCCTATCTAGGATGAATCAAAAAAGAAAACCACAACTGGGTCTAAAGTTTGAAACATCTGGAACTTCGCTTGGGATCTGATAGGTATGGCGGGTTTTTGACCTAATTTCCAGCTCTTTTGAGCCGATGTCTTCCAGCGTCCCATTCCGTGGCATCGCTTTACGGACTATGGGGCTTTACGGCTAGAAGGACCGTTAGTGTAGAATTCCACGGTAGGCATTGCCATGAAACTCAAGTCCCAGACCGGATTTGAACGACTGGGGTTTTCAACTCATATCGTATGTTGGTCATGCCATAGAGCAAGTGGTCATGCACAGTGTAATAATTTCACCTCGTATCCTACAAACAAGTGGAATATACGGGTTTTTGTGCCCAGGGCATGGTCTATGAACCACCAAAATACGTTTTCCGTACCCTAAACCCCCAGAGTAATGTCATTGCTTGACAGCCCTTCAACTTGACATGTCGAATATGTTTACCTAAAAATAACCAAAAAACACAAAGATTCTCTTCCCAAGATTTTAAGGGGGGTAGAGGGAGGGCTGGCAGGTCCTGCTGGCGACGTTACTTAGCAATGACGTCGAAACTGCTCCTTTCTTTTCCGTAGACAAAGATTCAGGTGAATAAATTGCAGATCGACCCCTTCGTGATGTTCACACGCATGATGTCCAGTATACATGCACTACTCAAGTCTCACTAATTGCCTCGTGATTGATGGGTTCGCCATGACCGGGTCTCCGGTCCGGATAGGATGGACCGATGCAATCACCGGAAAGGCCATCTTGACACATTAGGTCAATATAACTTAGACTAAATCAACCGGCTGACAGAGCACAATTACCATGAAGGACGGACAGACCATGGACAGACAGACGGACGAACAGATGAACACAGGTACACATCTCAGTCTTGTATTGTGATTTGGACTGACAGTGTGTTACCAATATTATTTGTATTCTTATCACGGCTAGTAAAATCAAACACTTAATTTAGGGATTATTTGTTAATTATTGGTCCTTTCTCTATGGTTGATTGAACCTGCTAATAAAAGTATTTTAAATAAATAAACACATTTCTGCACCAAAAGTCTTTTGAGCAATGAGTTATTTTTGAGTGTTTTATTCATTGTCGTGTGTTTCTGCATAAGTCCTTCCCTTGTGGCGAAATTTTATTTCGGGTTTGTCTCGACATGGTCTTGACAAGCTAGTAATGCACTAAAAGTACGGATCCTGCGACAGTATATTGCAGTGTGTAAACAACTGCGATAAAAGTATTTAAGTGCGTGCACTTTATCTCTGTTTAAGTGACTCCGCGGGCAGTTTTCTCACGCACCGAAGGAAAAGAGCAGGCCAGTAGCAAAATATGCAGCGGAGCCCAAAGGTTTTACCTTGCACGCATTAGTCATGTTAGTCTGGTTTCGTGTGGGTTAGTGCCACTTGTGCAGATACTAAAAAAGCTTTTTGTTGAAGAAATATTCTCCTCCCACCACACGAAGATCTATGGTCGCAATGTTTTTTATTGTTGCCTTATGGTTTTCTTTTTCTTTCTTTTTTCTTTTTTTCTGCAGTCCCCAACCAAGGCCATGCTTTCGGAAACACAAAACACAAATAATCTTTCCTCTTTCATATTGACACCCATCTATCTTCTCATCAATGTTTTTTTTTTCTATTGTGAAAATAATTCAGTGCATTATTTGAACTCAGTAAATGAATAGTGCATTTCATAAATCATCCAAAGGAATTTGTGTCAATATGCTTGGAAGTATTTGTTTTCTTAAAGTTCAACGTAGCAATAATTTAAGAATTATTTTTGGATTGCCAGTTGCATTAATGTCAGTGTAAATTTAAGCCTTCTCAGATAGAAAGAGAGACGTCTTAAAATTTTTATTAATTTTGTGTTTGTTCTTACTTTAGTCAACGTCCATGCGACGAATAAAAAACTGATTTTAGGTCAGTTACAACACAAACAAGTTAGAAATTAATGACATGACACCAGGGGTACACAGAAAAGGTAATGAAATAAACGTATACTAGCCACAGCTTGCGCGTGAAGAGCCGCACAGAGAGCCCCCCCGGTTTCCCCCACCCCCACCCCCAACCCCCAACCCGGTTTGAAGTAGTTTGAGTTAAACTTTTATTATTGATCTGGGGTAGGCAATCTGGTATATTATTTTACCACCGTCTTATTTAATATGAACTATGTACCGGACGGCCTAGTTAAGTGGACGTCGTCATTTTGCTTAATCTATTTTTAAAAAAATATTTCTACTGCTGTCCACAAACAACAGAAGTTATAATGCCAATGGCTAATTGATATGCCAGTAGCTCAACAGTACCTTGGGTTCAGTGTTTGCAAAGATCGATGAATTAGCGACAATTACATTTTAACAGCATAAGTGTAAAAGTGTAAACAGAAAGGCATTAGGCCTATCCAACATAGTTTACACATTAATCGAAATCTGTTTATGAACACTCTGTATTCCTACATGGCAACCTCCTTTACCAAAAGTATATAATAAAGGTTTGGGTTCGCCCGTTTCTTCAAGCCACAGCCACGGCAGACTGTTAAGCCAGTAGATACAGTTTACATCATATAGGCTTGGGTTTGCCCGTTTCTTCAAGCCACAGCCACGGCAGACTGTTAAGCCAGTAGATACAGTTTACATCATATAGGCTTGGGTTTGCCCGTTTCTTCAAGCCACAGCCACGGCAGACTGTTAAGCCAGTAGATACAGTTTACATCATATAGGCTTGGGTTTGCCCATTTCTTCAAGCCACAGCCACGGCACACTGTTAAACCAGTAGATACAGTTCACAATTATTGTCTTTCTGTTGTTCATATGAAATACACCAGGCAATGGGAGTTATTCAACTTCAAATTGCTTTAGCTTTTATTTTACTGCACTCAGATCCTTCACTTGGTATTTTTATTATGACAGTTCAAAGGGTTTCAAAGTAGGGTCATAGATTGGTTTTTGTCAACTTGATGCTGATTTTTAAGCAGAATTATCAACAAAGATACAATGAAAATCACCTGTGAAAGTTTCAGCTGAATGTCTACTTGTTGAAAAATTTGCAACAAACTGTCACGTGACGGTATTTTCATTTTAAAAAAACATCTTTGCGAGGTGATGCGGATACCAACCACACCTCTTTACCACATTTCTAGAGGGAGTTTTTGAGATTCGAAATTTTCGACATACTTTTATTGGTTTCTAATCAACTGTGGCATTTCAGACAAAATAACTTCGCAGGATTCCTACTACCATTACCATTTTATAACAAGGAGACTTTTAGAAATAACACATTTTCCAGGGTCAATACCAGAGTATTGATCAATGAGGTCATGATAGTGTTCGTGTTTGTGTTTCTTCAATTTTGCTTTCAAGATAATAAGTCTGCTAAAAGCATCGCTGCTGCTGCTATTGTTGCTGTCGCTGTTGTTGCTCAATTATTTGTAGTTCACATTGATGAAGTCTTTATACGAGTTTTCAGTGAATATCTTTTCTGCGCTTAATTGCAGTCAAAATAATTAGCAATGTACCTATATATGGATACACAACCAAACCTTGATTCATTTCTTAAGAAGGGAGTCCAGCCAAATTTCAAAACAAGACAATCACTTCATTTAGTAGACATCTTTGAAAGACACGACTAAACGTTACATTTGAACAACCTGTTATAAGCCACGAGCGCAGTGCTTTTTCGGGGGGGGGGAGGGTGTAGTTTCCCATGAAGCGCAGCAGTATAAATAGTGGACTTTGTTCCCTCTTAAATCTGCACGAATGAAAGCCTCATTTATTATCAAAAAGTGGATAGCAGTAGACCTATTTGTTTTTATCAAACAATTCCACTCCGAACCCAGAAAACAGTTTTGATACTCAATTTTGCTAGTTATACATGTGCATACATCAATATATATGTGTATAAAAAAGCTAACGTCACAAAACCATATCCTTATTTTTACATCAGGTAATTTATCGACATTTAGAAAAGTAAATCGGTTGCATTGCTTAGGTTACTCGTTTTGAACTTATTGAGTGTTTCAATACAATTTTCTCAGTAGAGTACAAACTGACATGTAAGTCTTGTTGTAAAACTTTCGCTTTGAAAAACACCAACATTTATGGGTATTTCCTTGTTTAATATTTAGAAACTGAAACCCAAAAAAAAGAGCCATTACCCGAAAATACAAATTTTTAATGCCACCAATTGTATACATCCCAGCCATTTTATTTTTTTTTTTAATTAAATTGAATCAATGTTTTTGTATTAAACAATGACAGCAAAACTTCAGTTCAAATGCAAGGTTTGTTAATGCTTGATTTGTTACTTAGGCAAATTGAATTTTTAACACACTTTCAGAAGAATCGGTTTCATTTCAAATAAAACTAAACAATGAGAGCAAAACTTCAGTTCAAATGCAAGGTTTTTTAATGCTTGATTTGTTACTTAGGCAAATTGAATTTTTAACACACTTACAGAAGAATCGGTTTCATTTCAAACAAAACTAAACAATGACAGCAAAACTTCAGTTCAAATGCAAGGTTTGTTAATGCTTGTTTATGACAATGCTTGTTTATGACAACTACAGAGAAATTCAACAAATAATTTTCGTCTTTAACTGAAATCGATCCTTTTGGCTTTCAATATAAATTATTTTACAAAAATGATCATGAATGGCCATTGAGACATACTCCAAAAGTAGAGCAAAGGTTGTCCATAAATGTGGCATATAGTTCTTCATCGTGATGTCCTATCAGAGACTAGTCTTGTAAGAAAAGGAAACAGCTGAACAAGCAGACTGCACGGAACTCATCTTACAGTTATTGCTTTAGTAATTTCCTCTTCGTCGTAGCAACTATCTTCAATGTCGTACAAAGTGTATAACGCTTTGTGAACCTTAAGCTTACAAGACAAACAACCGACAGCATAAAACCTAAACATACAGTTAGAAGACTCCTGGCTGGCATTCAGCAATGAGACCTTAGTTCTACACATAAACTATACCACCTTGGCATTCGGTTTAGGCTAGATTTTCAGTTTGATGACAATTTTGTTTTAAAAAAAAAGGAAACATTAAATCCTCCTGACAGGAAATGGGTTTTCCAGATAGAAATGAACTCTATCTGTCCATTATGAACCATTGAGCAAGGACACTATTACCTACTCAGACGTTTTGGATGTGGCGATGGTTTCCAATAGACAGGGATGTTGGTGTCTGGATAATGCTGTAAATATTTGTGTCATTTGACCATAGATTTAGTCACCAATCCCATTAAATGATCTGGTCACCTTTGAGACTTAAAAGGAACAAGAAGAAAGTACTTAAATTGAATTCACAGTGCCTGTGATATTGATAAGCTGAATGAAAATGTAGAGATAAATATGCAAAGGAAACCGGTTAATCACGCTCTATATAACCACAGCATATAAGTATGAACAATGTTTATCACAGACAAAGCATACTTAACTACGGCTGTACAAATGAACTGCTCAAATTAACATAGATTTATTGTCAATTACGCTTGCAAATGAAGACTGATTGTACAAACAAAACCCCTCTCTTTGTACATTAATTGATAACGTAGCTTATTACGATCCAGTTTATCTGTAGGGCTGTGTTACTTCAATTATAATAATCAAGTTTTCATAAAAACTACTGAGAACATAAAGCACTTGAGCTTCACTATAGTTAGCCTTTTGTCAAGGCCTTCGTGGCTTGGACAGCTTCGTAGAGCCGCGATCCCAAGCGACTGGAAGGGGAGACCACGCACGCGAGTGGCGAAGCCACAAGGGCCTTTTCCAACTTGTTTGCGGTTTTTAACTTGTTTTTCTTTATAACCTCGATTTTTTGCTACCCAACTAGGGTAGCAAAAGTCCAAACCAATCAGAAGCGACGGGGGTCAGCTGGTCAGCATACAATGGCGAACGTCTTGTCGTGTGTATCATCAGATACTTATTTGCATACAAGTTTTGAACAATACACGTTTCATACGTTATGAATAATTCATCAAAAAACAAACCGAAAACAAGTTGGAAAAGGCCCTCGTGGCTTCGCCACTCGGCTTGCGCGCGTGGTCTCTCGTTGCAGTCGCTCCGCTGTTTACAAAGCTGTCCAAGCCACGAAGGCCTTGACAAAAGGCTACACTATAGAAAAGGCTACACTATAGACAATATGACAAATATGACAAAAGGCTACACTATAGAAGGTATGTGCATTACTAAATCCAGGTAAATGTATAACCAGCCACGTTTCAGTCATACCTACCCACCCCCACCCCCATACTGACCGAACACTTCTTCACTTTATCTTTGAACCACTAACTGTGGCTTGTAAACAAGTCTAAATCCCGACTGTTAAAATCTTTGATGGTCGTGTGATACAGAGGTATGCCCTTCAGGACCTGTGAATTGCAACTACCAATCTGAAAACAAAAGAGAAAAATACAACAGGAGGGGAAAACAACTTTTTAAACTAAAACAAATTTAGTAACCATAAGCTATTTACAGACCAAGTATACGATGACAAAATGTTAAACATATCTTGTATACAACACACACATGTAGATCTTGACACTCATCTTAAATTTGGGAGAATTCATCATTTGTTCGAGTCAAAATGTACATAATTGCTGAGATTCTGTGCAACACTTGAATCATGACTGCTCTATCACATCATCACGTCTTAGCTGAACTTTTTCTACATTTACATGTCTTTCCCATCATTATACACTGTACTTTATTCCTGCGCTCATGTTTTTCTTTATGGTATTCCTTAGTAAGGTCATGACATGCACAACGTTAAAAAAAACTTGCATAAACAGAAACAAACTTTCTGTGTTTTGTAAGAGGATTAAACAAGTTATATTAGCAAGGCATAGTATGGTCAATAGTTACTGATTAACTTGACTTACATGTACAGCAACGTAATCACCAGGCTGAATTGACTTTACAGTTGAGGTATTAAGACCATATGGAACCTCCACATCAGGTAGGATGACTTTGATATAACCATCATTCCGCCCAACAAGATCTTTATCTGATCTCTTACTAACCTTAAATAAAAAAGCAGACAAAAACATCATAGATCAACAGAAACAGCAGCATGATATATGACACTTTGTGTGTGTTTGTTATTCGACCTGGAGCTTGCAGACTGTTCTGTGTAAATACAGATCTCAAACAAAGGTGTGGTAAACCCCAAACAATATTAAAACAAATAAATTTTATGGAACACGGTGAAAAAAATCCTTGGTCTTTTCTTTGTCTGAAGTATCAACTTAATGGAAAGTAGTGTTGCCAGTTATAGTTGGAGTTTCCATATACTGTACCCTTAAGCAAACTCAACAACCTGGATGTTTGTACAGAACAACTATCTGCAGAGGATTAAGACGTTATCTTGTTAATCCTGGCATGTTATAGATGTTAGTACGATACTTGCAACTAAAGGATAATAACAAAGTTGGTATTGGGATGCACAGTTGAATCATTATACCATATCAAAGTTTTTAATCTCATCCTCCAGGATTGTTCAGTGTTTTTATTCCAGACCTTATCATGCACTTTTAATCCACACTGCATGCTAGACATAAAATGAGCCGATTCTTATGTTAAATTTTCTAATCTTCATCTTTCTACATCATTGAAAATGTTCAAAAAAAGAATTGGACAGAGATTATTCAAAAAAGGTATAAATGCTGACTTTAAATGAATGCAAAAACGTCTGATCATCAGTTATTTCAATTGAAGACGCCGAAGGTGATGTACTTTATCACAGAAGGACACAATCCAATGCAATAAGGCTTTACATGCAATCTGTCGTGATGAAGAGCGAGACAAATCAATTGCATTATAGCACTGGTGGACTTTCCTGCACTTATTAAGTTTTGCTTCCCTCTACTCAAGTTATTCAATTTCATTTCCTCTTCTACTTTACACTTAAATGTATTCCTATTATTCGTTTCCAAAGGTGTTATTCATCATCGGTTAGCTTGACACACTATAGCCCCAGGTCAAATAAGGACTCGTCTCAACCGGTACTTTTATATACAAAGCAAATTATTGACCTTGAAGTAAAAATCAAAGTAAAGGATAATGCAAATAATAAACAGGATCTAACAAGGTCTTCCATTCAATATTTTTTCCCTAGTAATTTCCTTTTCTTTTTCTTTTTTTCAATCTAAAAACGCAAAGTAATTAATAAAGAAATGAATGTAACAATGAATATTTTTTTGACATGAAAGTAATTGCACATTCCAAGACAACATCGTCAATTAGCCCTAACAATAACATAAACATATGAAAAGAAAATCATGCCTCTGGATTATTCTTTTGTAAGACCTTCTCATTCACTAGAGATATCAATTAAAATAGTCTTGTCAGAATGGTTGAAAACTTTAGAAAAAGCTGTAAGGTTAACAGTTGAAAACATGATTTAAATTAAAATTTCGATTAAAATATCAAGAGAAATAAATGAAGAAACTGCTACATGAATGAACAGTAAACATTTAAGTTTGGCTTAATTCAACAACCAATATTTTGTTTTCTCAAAACGTATAGGTTTTAAAAACTGATGCACCATGAATATTCACGACTTATATGTCTGTATACATGCTTCAATATCACGCTGGTTTCCACTATTCAATCAATTATTTATGACAAAATAATGAGAAACAAGCAAACTGAACCTAATCAGTTTGCAATAGGTACGTCCCTATAGACCGCTGCAGCTGCTGCAGCCAGTAGATACAATTGTGTTTTATGGCTTCATGAATAAATTGGAAGACATAATTTATAAGCATCTAGACATATGATCTATGGATTCCTTAATCAGACTTATTATTAAATTTACTCTATGCTTAACTTTAATAGATGTTAAATTTGCATCAGGGAAAAAGAAAATTATTTGTTTTAATCTAAACCAATGTTCCTTGTAAACGCACTGTGTACTCAGTACTTTCCCAAGTTCGGTGAAAACAAAAATCCACAGACATTAGTCAGGTGGGATTCAAACCCATCCGGACAATATGGCTGTGGTTTGCCACCCACCCCAACCACCACCCCGGAACTCAGAAGCCTACAATGCTTACTACACATCAGTGTATGGGTAAAACACAAACAACATTCTATGGACGACATCAATCATCAATGAAGCACTCATTCAAACTGAAAGGTATTGTGTACCCGTACCGGTAGGTAAAAAACTTATCTAATAATTGTGTGAGCGGAATCACTGGTCAAAATAAAGTCCTTTAGTAATTTCATAATATTGGCCAAGTAGAGAACGATATCAAATTGCTAACAATGCTAGTTTTATACCAACACGGTCCTTCTTCAGTCATTAATAATAGTAATTAAATTTCCCAGGACCGCTTCCTGTTTGCATGTCTTGTTATCTACGCATGTCGATTCATTGACTCACATTTCTTGCTTTTATTATTCCACTTGCTGGACAACTTCTCAACCTTGGTTTCAACCTGTATGAAGCATCCCTCTACTAAAATCAGGTCGTTATATTATTATGACACAAAGCATCCCAACATCCGCTGAGAGTAAAGTGTTGCAATTAACACGAATCCGTCAATTCCCTGTACAGGCTTTTAGTCATGACCATCAAGTCAGCAATTCTAGCAACCTCCTTCTGATTTCAACTTAATGACACGCATTATCGCCTTCAAATCATTTCTAAATCACTGGGTTTCGTTCTGGTTCCCACCGGTATACACACTGCTCACTCTAGCTGGGCTTACCTACATATGCTCTACTTAATACAATCAGACTGCAAGTATTTTATATGCTCAACCTCAAACCCTTTAAGAAGTCATTTTAAGAATAGCAAGAGACATAAACACGGCTAAGAATGGAGTAAGCAATCATAACAACGCTTTTTGCATTTTCTTTGCAACATTGAATGCCATCAGTGTTTTGATTTATACAAATCAATTTCTTTTCAACCTAAAAACACAATTAGTAATAACCATTTGCATCAGGGAGATTGTTAAGACCATCCCAAACTAAACAGTAAATACTTTCTGCTGTATTGATTCCACAAACTCAATACATTTCACCTCAACTGTTCTTGTACAAGCAAAATGAAACATCTCATTTCCATGGCTACTTATCCTTTCTCAATCATCGTACAAAGGTGGTTTAATATAATGTCAAGCATGCGGCATGTGTTTTCATACATTTAGTTTCTCTCTCCCAAGAAGGTCAATATTTACATCTCAATTTCATTGTTTTATTGTTTCGTTTGGCATTTGGTGTGTTGGTGTTTTTTTATTGGGTTGTGGGGAGTTGGGGAGATTTACAACATGTACATATATTTGAATGAGTCACACATGATGCACAAATAACTTGAGAACATCAAAAGCAAAGGGAAACTTGTTTGTATTGGTGTGTATTAATTATCCTTGATGACATTATCTCAGTATCACAAAGTGGGTCATCAGTCACGTTTCTCAGCTACATATAAGTTTGTATACCTAGGCTGATTATCAGATACATGCAACAAAAATGACAACATCTCTACCCATTTACTCTACACGACCTTGATATCATTTTTTACAAAGATGCTCAATCTATTTAATTTCTACACAATGTCTACTACTCATATGCAATAATTTGATTACCTATCAGAACTTCATCACTTAAACTAATTGCAGAATGAATACAAATTGTACTGTAAACCAGGCCACAGCTGCGTACTCTGACGCTCTGTTATTTCATTTCAACTAACATGTAGCCCTTTCTTTTTCCTTAACCCATTATACATTAATAACTGACCTAATTAGAACCAGGTGCCCCATATTTAAAGAAACCTACATTTTCCTGAGGAAAGAAAAACACACACATTGGGAGACAAATTGCTCTCTCATTCAATTAAAATCGAACATCTGAAAAGAACAGTATTTGTATCCAAGAAATTTGTTCACATCATTTTGTAAGTCATTCAACAGCAAGTTTTTTGGGGTTTTTTTTCACAGAGCTTGGGAGAGCACTGAGTATACAGTGCTTAATACACATCGGTGTAAGGGTATAACCAAATTAAGTATTTTATTGCTGCAATCAATTGAATCATAATATCATCTTACAAATGGATATGAAACACAAACTATACAAAACAAAAAAAGCTGTCTAATAAACTGTGGCAAATGGATGAACGGACAAGTTACATGTATTCTTTATACTGATACTCTTTTAACTGTGGTTTCTTTTAACCTTTAAAATGACTTACCCCATCAATGAGGACTAGTTGTATTTGTCCAATCTGTGGGGTACTGACCTCTCTATACCCTCTCAACACACTGCAATAATTTATCTCAATTCAACTTACCCCATCAATGAGGACTAGTTTTTCTTGTCCAATCTGTGGGGTACTGACCTCTCTATACCCTCTCAACACACTGCAATAATTTATCTCAATTCAACTTACCCCATCAATGAGGACTAGTTTGTCTTGTCCAATCTGTGGGGTACTGACCTCTCTATACCCTCTCAACACACTGCAATAATTTATCTCAATTCAACTTACCCCATCAATGAGGACTAGTTTTTCTTGTCCAATCTGTGGGGTACTGACCTCTCTATACCCTCTCAACACACTGCAATAATTTATCTCAATTCAACTTACCCCATCAATGAGGACTAGTTTTTCTTGTCCAATCTGTGGGGTACTGACCTCTCTATACCCTCTCAACACACTGCAATAATTTATCTCAATTCAACTTACCCCATCAATGAGGACTAGTTTTTCTTGTCCAATCTGTGGGGTACTGACCTCTCTATACCCTCTCAACATACTGCAATAATTTATCTCAATTCAACTTACCCCATCAATGAGGACTAGTTGTACTTGTCCAATCTGTGAGGCATTACTTTCCTCCATACCCTGTCTACACACTGTGATGATTTCTTTCAGCCGCCTCTGTTTAACCTCTTCAGAAACATCATCTTTCATCTTATGATAGGCATTTGTTTTCTAGGTAGATACAAAATACTTCAATTGTTATCATATATATGCAGAATTGTCAACTCTGGTGAGGTTGGCACAGTCAATATAAATCTGAGGAGTTGTGGTGGTTCAACAAAGAACCAATGGTTACAAAACTCCCCTTTTTGATCAGTTTTGTGATAGGATAGTTGGACTCTTGCATCCTTGCTAGCAAATAATGTAATCTCTTAGTAATACAATTTTCCAACTCCATTTTTCACTTGAAGATCTTTATTTTTATTTACTTATTTTAAACTAAAGTTATTCGCCAACAACTTCTTTTTCAAACTACCACAATTCATTTAAAGTTTTCATTAGTTTCATAGTGTTACAGAATAATCTTCTTAAACTATTACATAACAATTGTGTTGTTATAGTGTAATATATTAATGAAAAAAAACCATTTCATTTATTTACTTAGTTTTTTATCTCCATTTCCAACCGGTCACTGTGTTTGCACACAACAACAAGATTTATAGTAGTTAAAATGAAGTGTGATGTAAGTTCGTTTGCCTTTTTATTCATTCAATTAAAGCTCCCTGTGATGCATAATTACAATAGAGGCCAAGAGAGTCAAATCATGATTTAGAAAAGGCTTTGATCAATGTGTCTGTTTTATTTTATATTAATGGCACACTGTATCTAAGATAAAATTTATGTTCCTCCACTTACTTTTCTCATACTGTAGGCAAACAAGAAGGCGTAATTGTAGCGGACAAGCTTCAATAAAGAAAGAGTGTCTTGATGTTCTGTCTCTGTCTCTCCACAAAACCCAGCAATAAAATCACTGCTTAATGAAACCTCAGGAATAATGCTTCTGATGTGATCCACTAACTCAAGATATGCCTCCCGCGTGTATCTAATAAAAACAAAGGACTAAAACTCATCAGGAACTGTCTTTGTTTCTGTATTGGATTTATTAAATGAGAACATAGAATTAGCTATTGCAAACTGCTCACCAACCAAAAGGAACTATGGTATAAATGCTAACATTAGTTAGTGGCCTGACGTTTCGATCCTAGCAGAGTCTTTCTCGAATTATCAAATGTGTGGCAAAATCTAATACACCATTACTGGGCTGGACAAGAAAATGGGCGCTACAGAGTACTATATGTATCTGATTTATTTGACAGCTCTGTTATCTGTATTTGCTGCCCTCATTCAGTTTGCATGTAAAAAGTATGAAACAAGGTTTTAATAGGCCTACCTTTTTATTTGTAAGCACCTTGGTAAGCTATGGACTTTTCTTAAATAGAATGTGTTTACCAGAATGCAGGTTCCGATTACATTAACATTTGATCTTCTCCCTTGTTGCTATGGATTATTCTGGCAACTGAACTTTACTTAATACAAGCATGTGAGGATGGCTTGGTAGGTGTCCCTATACTGATCATATCTACTGTTAATATTTACTCCTCAGAGTGTCATATCTACAATTCATTTACCCTCTTCGCATCCTCTTCAAGACTTCTGAATTCCCGCTCTGTGCTGGCATGTGAACTTGCTTACATATGTTATCTCTGTCTCTAATCAAATACAACACTTCATCTGGAAAGTCTTTAGGATGTGGAGAGGTAAATCTGATCCTTATTTCAGGATCAACTGCAGACACTTTCTCCAGGAGATCAGCAAATCTCAGACCACCCTTTTTGTCCTTGTAGATGGTGTTGAAACCCTTAGCAAGATGAGAATGTTGTTGAGATAAGCTACCAACCGCTGTTTCATGTCCATAATAAAGAGACTCTGAGGTATCTCTGTAGCTGTTGACATTCTGACCAAGAAGGGTTATTTCTTTCACACCCTGCGTTTAAACAAATTGGAATACAGGTAAGTTGTGAGCTAAATTCTAAAAAAAGTAATAAACCCAAAGTTCTTTCCAGTAGTAACTTCTCGTTTTCTTCATTAATAGACCGTGGAAGTCACGCGATGACAGGGTCACCATTGAGCATTCAGGCAACTCTCAGCCATCAGCTATGGGAGAATAATATTTAAAATCTGGATATAAGTACTTTGTTACTTAGCATGAAAACAAACCTTGTGTTGCATGGATTTGACGTGACATTGCATGGAGTCGCCAGGACAACGATAGCCCAGTTTTCTGCAGTTTGAATACTGATTTACTACAAAATGTAGCAGCTTGCTCGAGCTTGCATGCGTGTACATCAAGAATTACGACAATCACCTTTTACTGCATGTTCTTTATGGTCAAACGTGAAGCAGAAATTTGTAAGTTTGTTTACAATTAACAACTTCTAAATCAAGCTTCTTCTTTTTTATTCAAACCATATTCAATGGATGAAATGTACGACAACAGCACAATACAAGTTCTTTTTAAAAACAATTGCCACAATACAGGCTGTAGCTGCTATTTGAGGTGCCAAGAAATTTGGCAGAAGTTCAGATTCTCAAGAAAACACAGTCTATAAAGCACACTGTCTCCACAAGTACATGTAAACCCTGTTTCCTTCAAACTCGGAGTAATCAAAGTCTGATTGATGTTACATACACATGTAATGTAAGCATAAAGGTAATTATTTTGCTGTATTTAAAACCATACCAAGGTCAAAGGCAAGTTTCACAGCTCCTACCTGATCAGAAAGAATTTTGACCTCATCAATGATAGAAGACACAGGTCGACTTCTCTCTCTGCCTCGAGTGAAAGGAACAATGCAGTAGCTACACATATTATCACAGCCACGCATTATAGATCTAGAGAGTCAAAATACAGAACACTTGTATCTAAACTGAAGATGCTATTAATTTCGGGTTATGACCTTACACTAAATACTCAGTGCTTCTCAAGTCCTGTGGAATAAAAACAGGCAAACAAGTACAACTCCTGTGATATTCAACACAATGACCCTGTTGCGTCCCAACTTGACAATTGTCCCAACTATAGTTGGGACTGGTCCCAACTTGAGTGTTAAAGTTGGGACGTCCCAACTATAGTTGGGATCGCCCATAGAGTTCAACAGGACACCGCGATCGATCATGCGTGGATTACTGTGTAACACTACTGCAGACGCACAAGCTGATGCAATTGGCGTTAATTAACAAAATTCTTTATTTCAAACCCGGGTTTCGGCTCTGTATACAAACTCATGTCAAAACTGTTATGGAGCTGGTTGCGAGCCGGTGCCAGCGACTAGGTTTGCAATGATAGCATACCACCAACTCTGCGCAAATAGCGTTTTTAGAGGGTCCTGGCTGAGCGCCCTCTTGCTTATACCGGGTGACGCTTTCAGTTTCAAAGTAGGCCTACGCATTTAATTTCCCTTCTCTTGGAAAACCAACATTCTAATTAATCTCAAATATTATCAAGGGCAAGGAAAAGTGGTCTTATAAACTTCACACTATGATACTTACTATTGTTATTTTTAGTTCATTCATGTGGGTGCTTTGTGTTCACTGCGATCCCAACTATAGTTGGGACGCCCCAACTTTAACACTCAAGTTGGGACCAGTCCCAACTATAGTTGGGACGATTGTCAAGTTGGGACGGAACAACCCCTCATACTAGAAGTCCAACCACTACACCACCGAACAACATGCCCAGGGACAAGAGCTAGTGCCAATCCTGTGAAGCGGGTTGAACACTAATTTAACAAATTGAATCATTGCATAGGGGATAAAGAATACTATTTGTGGGTTTTACATTAGGACAAGTATTTTTCGGGAAAGCAATGAGTACACAGTGCTTATCACACACTGTGTAGGATAAAAATACAACATACATGTAATGTTCTTTATTGCCGATGCAATTAATACATCTAGTAAACTGAAGACATGTTGAGATCGAAACACAGCTCAAAGCCAAAGCCCAAGTGACCAAAAAAATTAAGAACAAATTTTAATATTCCTCAATAAATTGTTGTCTGAACCATTCTCTCATTCAAAAAACCCCAATGAGTACAGAGAAATGCTTTTGTAATTTTTCTTAACTGAGTTAATATTTCATGCGAGGGTACCATCACTGAAAACATCAACAAATTTACAAACATTGTAACAAACAAACAATATAAATACATAAATCAATATAAACTTAACTTAACTTAACTTAATTACATTTATAAAGCGCTTCAACACTGTTTCAAAGCGCTGTACAATCAAAAACACATATAATAGAATAAAACATGAGCAAAAACAGCCCATTGATTTAAAAACCACAGCAGTAAAAAATGGAGTAAAAACATTGAAAAATAAAGAAGAAGTTAAAATAAGTTACATTAAAGTAATTATGAAATTAATTACAAATTTAATTAATTATTATAACACTGATGACTTTTTAAAACATAAACCAGTTGTAAACAAAGTTACACCTGGTTCAGACAGGCATTCTAGAATCGCGCTGAACCAAATTATTGAATTAATTACATGAAAAGTTCGACGTCTGAAACAGTTAGGAGCGACTGGACGCGCTGGAAGTCGAAAAAAACTGTTGCAGTCGTTCCCAACAAGTCTGGGGCGTCTTGATTTCAGACGTTGATCTTGTCATGAGCCGAACCTAATGTAATATAATGTTAAGTTCGCCTGTCTAAAACCAAAATTTATTTGGGTCGACCTAGAGTAGCTCCTAATCTATTTGGTTCGGCACGACTCTGGAGCGCCTGTCTGAACCGGGTGTTAAGTATATTAATAGTTGTCAATGTGTAATATATCAATACTCACATGAATGCTGATTTCGATCCTTCACTTAATCTTACAGGAATCACATCTGCATATGTTTCATCCATTGACAAAATGACATTGATAGCCGACTGTCCAGAATGAGCAACTGACAAAAGTCTTGGTAGATCTCTGTAGGCATCAGGTCCAGCAACAATATCCACTATCTTAGTACGTTCTAAAATCTCTTTCTTAAGTCGCTCTGCCATGCAGCCTGGTATGAAGAGAGAGGGATTTACCTGAAGCTGCTTCTAAGCCTCTTTGTAAAGTTACTAAGAGTCAAAATATCCACCATTCAAACATCCATCATTTACACGTACATTTGTACCAGTCAGTAGACTCAGTACAGTAAATGTGTCAGAGTCAGTTAGCAAGTTTACAACCAACATCTACAATGTACAATGTACTATGTTTAGCTCTTAACCGTAACACAACAACTATCAAGTGTTCCCTTTGACTTGAAGTAAATGAGCATGCCCAAGTACTCAAGTAGGGCTCAAATTTGGGGGAAATCCACAAGACTTCTGGGCTTGTAGCTTAAAATTTTTACTGAGCCAAATGTATTTTTACAAGACCAGAATCAAAATGAGAAATGTTGTTCACATAGTGGTTTACCATAGCTCAGTTGTGCTTAGGTGGGTATGTACTCAACAGAATTGAAAGACAGTTGTCAGAATCTTTGAAATCAACATTTGAACACATACGTACTTGTGATTTTTCAAAATGAAGATAAATTATTACACAGTGATATATTTGTATTCAATTGAAAAAGACAAGACTGCTGAACTTGTTGAGTTTATTGGCCAAATGCTAAAGTCACTAGCCTCAGGCCTGCCGCCCAGTGCACATTTCGAGCCAAAATGGAGTACTAAATGTAGTTTGCAGTCTTCACTTTAATCACTTATGTACATTACGTAACCTCACACCCCCAAAAAGATTGATCTTCAATCTGGGTCTGCTTTTTATTTCCAACAATCAAAATTACATATGAGGATATTTAGGTTGGGTCTCAATGAATTGCTTTGGCAGTGGCTACAGTCACAATGCTAAAGAAATCCTATTCTTCATCACTGTAATTGCAGCAAGCAGTCATAGCCATAGCCATAGCCAAAGAAGTCCTGTTCTTCAACACTGTAATTGCAGCAAGCAGCCATAGCCATAGCCATAGCTAAAGTCACTTGATTCTGCTGCGACCTTTTTACTCTTACCTAAAAGACCAACTTTAAGAGGAGGTTGTCCCTTTTTTCTTCTCTTTTTAAGTGCCTGGAAGTATTCCAATCTGTTCCAAATCTTTTGCTCTGCATTTTCTCTTATGGCACATGTGACAGCTAAGATCACATCAGCCTAAACAGGACAGATAAACAAAATAGTCATCAAACTGTTACTTTTTTGTGTGGTAATTAATGCATGATTCATTCAAAGACAATTGTGTAAATGTAAGGCTAGGTCAACAGTTGATGAGATACCATAGTGTGTGTGTACATTGCTTTGGCTTGCCATTGAAAAGAAAATAGGAATTACAGAGAAAACTGGTGGAAAGTCTTACCTTTAAAACATCCTCCACTTTTTGAAATCCATTCTCTTGTAGAATTGCCCAAGCAATCTCTGTGTCGTTCACATTCATCTGGCATCCATAGGTCTCAAAATACACTGAATAAATTATTTAAAGTATAAAGAAATGATAACACACTGAATGCAACGGCTCATTCCTTCTTTTCTCAAAATGAACTAAATATCAATATGTGAATAATAGTTTAGCAATACAATGCATTGTTTTTATTTGTCCTATTGTCAGGCTCTGCTTATGTATCAAACAGCAAACTTCGAATGATCCATTCCTCCACATGCACTTTTTTACCATTTTATTTGCACTCAATTGGTCAATAAACAAAAAACACCTACACCAACCCATGGCAGTATCCCATTACACTTCTTACTTAAACAAGTTTTATGTATTTAAAGAGTATAACTATTACCTGTTTCTTTGCTATACATCTATGTTCACATCAAGCAGCAATGAATATCAGTAACAAGTTTATTGCAGTCAGTTATTCTTAGCCACATCCAACAGCGCAAGCGCCAATGACAGGATGGTTAAAAACATTAAATTACATAAAATAACACAATAAAATTATTTAAACAGACAGAACAAGACAGAGATTAAAATGGCGAAAAGTTATTACATCAAAATAGTTAAAACATAAGTAACACTCTGGACCCGACCTCCCCTTTCAGATAAAAAAAATAAATCACAAGATTTCATTGATTTTATGTTTGAAGGCAGGAAGGGTGAGGTGGAAAATGTCAATACTGGGATTCGAATGGATAACTCTGTTGTAATTAGAGGACAAACGATGAATAAAACCGTTTTTAGTGGCGTTGACTTTATTGTTTGGAACGTAGAACAGGTCAGGATGCCAGAGGTTGGGGCGGGGAATCTTCAGGGGGAAGAGGGAAAACAGATTACTGGTAAAGTAAGAGTTCACACATTTGAAAAGAAAAGTCAGATCCAGAGTCTGTCTACGTTTCTTAAGTGAATCAAGAGGAGACAAATTAACAATATGTGTGTTGTCTACATTGTTGCCAAGGAAGTGAAGGAATTTGTTTTGGATGCATTCAATGCGAATTTCATGGGAGGCTGATATTGAGTTGAAAGAAACAAAAATTATGAGAATTCAACACTAGGTCTGACAAGGGAGCAGTACAGCAATTGTTTAGTCTTGAGATCTAAGCTTCTACAGTGGCGCCAACAAATTCCAAGTATGCGGTTTGCCTTGGCAATAATGGAGTCAATGTGATGAGAAAATGTTAACTTTGAGTCAATAATAATACCTAGATCTTTATGGGTTTGGACTCTTTCCAATTGCGACTGGGCTATTCTATAATTGAACACATGGGTTTGGTTTTCAAAGTAATAGTAAGTGATTTGCATTTGGTGACAATTTCAATGACAATTTCCATGTGGATGACCATGCAGACAGCCTCCCCAAATCTTCCTGCAGCAGTAGAGCATCACAATGCGCCCTGACCGTGCGAAACAGCCTTAAATCATCGGCAAATAAAAGACTCTGAGAGTGATTAAAACTAAGGGGAATGTCATTCACAAACATATTAAAAAACAAAGGACCCAGTACAAAGCCCTGTGGGACACCTGATGTCACAGGGTGCCAGCTTGAGGAACAGCCGTTGAAAGCAACCCCTTGGAGTCTACCTGTCAAATAACTATAAATCCAGGTGAACAGATGTCCAGAAATGCCAAATTTGCTGATCTTATGCATTAGCAGATCATGCTGGACTGTATCAAATGCTTTTGAAAAGTCAGTGTAGATAATGTCACACTGAGCTTTTTCATCCAGTTATTGATATAAGCATTAGACAGCATTGTAACTAATTTGTGACAGAAAACATTTCATATCTTCATCAAGGATTTTTCTCTTGGAATAAATTCATGTAAAGAACCCTAACCCCATGTGTAAAGAATAAAAACCATGAAAAAGTAAGTGTACAAAATTCAAAGAGTGTAACAATTTATTCTAATAATTTTTTAATTATTTGTTATTAAATCAAGAACCATCATGACCAATCCATAATGAGTTTATAGGGAAGCATGCTCACAAAATCTGATAGAACTACTGTGTAGTTAATTATTTTTTAAAATACAATGTATGTCGCAGACCATAAAATAAGACACACACAAACGAGTATTTTTGTTCACTAAAAAAACATCAACAAACATATGACAAACATTATCATATGGCTGCTACATCCAGACTATGGATTCTACAGAGTACCAGAGTAGAAGTAGAAAGTACATGTAAGGAATGTAGTAAGTAACCTTGCGGAGGTAAACAATGACTATTTGAGGGCAAAGTTTAGGGACAGCGGTACACCTGCTTTTATTTGAAAACTCAGTTTATCACTCAGTCAGGGCCACCTGTTCTAACATGGAGGAAGGCCTTCCTCCATGTTCTAAATGACCTAGACCTGAGAAGTACTCGTTGAGTCGTAGTTCGTAAATAAGGCCACACTCAGACTCAGTATACAGTTGTCTGGAGGTTGTCCCTAAAGCTCACTGAGAAAACAAAGAACACATAGAGCCTTATTTTGGCAAGATCCATTTTCAAAAGAGAACTCCACGTGTGCATAAACGTGAATGGCAAAAAGTTTCGAATAGGATTTTGTACATGACTGCATGATGACCTATGAGTATGACGAATACCGGACACTTCGGCACCTCGCAAACTCGGCACCCACAAACTCGGCACCTTGCAAACTCGGCACCTTGCAAACTCGGCACCCACTCGGCACCAAGAATGTCGGCACCATACAAACTCGGCACCGGCCTTTTTTTTACTAACAAACTCGGCACCTAGCAATCTCGGCACCTGTTCTGTAAACCGCTAGAAAGGTCAATAAGTAACGTACGTGGATTCCTGTGCATGTACATGATGTACAAATGATCATGTTTTGTCTCAGGCAGGAGGGAGTGTGGAAACTATGGAATTTCTATTTTTTTAAATTGCGTTGTGCGTTGTAAATTATCTATTATTATTACTTTTTTGTTTGTTATTCAATTATTCTTATTTTTGTTTGTTTATTCGATTATTATTGTTATTATTGTTAATTTGTTTAGTTTATTATTTTATAGAATTACGTTTTGTTAAACAGTCTTAAACGAAGTAATTCACATCTCCGTGATGTTTCCTTTAATTTATCTACATATTTATTTAATTTTTAATTAAACTTCCAAGTGTGTTTATGTTTTAGTCTCGTGTTTAAACCAAACATGTTAGTATTGGAAAATAAAGATCTAGCATGTATTTACATTTCGCATTGCATCTATCCTGTTAAATTCATTTAATTGTTTTAATTTAAAATTCTGTTGTTTGCATATTATTTACTACCAGAGAAAAGTAAATACACAGGCATCAAATACTCCAAACTTCATAATTTAAATTTAACTTGTGGATTACCACATGTGTTGAATGTTCCACTGTATCCCATAAGTGGGACTGATGACATTTTTTTACATCAGGATCAGGATCAGGATCAATATTCTCAACACTCTTTTTAGAGCAAAACGAGAAGAGAGGGTGTGCGCGATGTAAAACACGTCTACACCCGACGCATGCGCACACCCCAAATGTACCGTTTTGGACTGGGTGCCGAGTTTGTAGAAGCTGTAAATCGGCTGTTTTGGACTGGGTGCCGAGTTTGTATTTGTGCATGTGCCGAGTTTGTGGGTGCCGAGTTTGCTAGGTGCCGAGTTTGTGGGTGCCGAGTTTGCAAGGTGCCGAGTTTGTGGGTGCCGAGTTTGCGAGGTGCCGAAGTGACCGGTACCCAGTATGACTATGACTATGAGGTTCGTGGGGAGACGATAGCAGAACGAACCGCATACAGTACTTCTACGAGTAGTCCATGATTAGCCCCACTTTTGTGGCCAAGGAAATCTTAATCCTTGGCCACACAAGTGGGGCTAGTCCATAATTAATCATGATTCAGTTCATTAGTTAAGAAACAAAAACGTACCTTTTCTGTTTCTAGCTCTAAATGCATTTATCTGAACGTAAGGAACAGAATCTGCTGTCGAGAAATCTTCACCGGCAATGGCACGACTGGAAACATTGTCATCAAAGTTTGATGATATGATAAAATCTTGCAAGGAAGGTCCATCTTTCAATTTGTCATAAAATGCCACTTTGGTCTTGGGTGACTTTGTTGGACTGGTTGACTGTGTACATGTAGCTGGTGGTTTATTGCTACACTTTCTATTAATAATGTTGTTGACATGAATATGATGATTGTGGTGGTTTTTATTTTCGCGACTATTCAATGTTGACCCACCGTTTCTCAAACACAACTTATGAATTCCTTCACTATGTTTGTATGAGCTTATCTGTTGCCTCGCACAACAGAGAAAGTATGGATGACAACTTGAACTATTTGTCGGCCTTTTGATAGACAACAGTTTTGTGAAACACGTTCCAATTTTCGTCGTACCCCTGGACGCCGCCATCTTTTTAGCTTTTATGTAGCAGGGCTCTTGGCGGCGCTCTTCAAAACGCCAGTGGGTGCACTACACCAAAATTTAATAAACTCCCATCATAGTAATCAACGCCAAATGCTAAATATTCAAAAACACTCAAAAAAATATTTAAAGTCTCTCAGCCTCTTGAAAATCAATCAGATATATTTTCAGACAACTAAACTTCAGATTTCTTTTAAATTTTTGGTTGGTCAGCCATTTGGAATGTTTGCTTGCTCTAGAAAAAACACCCCCTGACCGTCCCGATCACCAAGCAAGGGAACACCTCCCCGCCCGCCCCTCCTTCATTTATTCTTCGGGAAACAACTGTTTTTGGACACTGGGTGACTTTTCTCTTCGAATGGAACTTGGAACTTGGGACTAGCTCTTTGGGCAAATAAAAATCAACGGGAAGCCCTGGAAAAACACGCTTTGCTCCGAGCTGCAGAGGACCAAAAATAATGAGGGCGTAACTTTTACTACATTTGGCCTCCTTTGAAAACCGTACCCGCAGTGGCTACAATATCGGACACACCCCCACCGGGCCTCCCACCCCCACTTTTTTTTTTTTTTTTTTTAAATCTTCAGCTCGTGGCCAGGTTCGATCAGGCTCCCCCTCCGAGCTCCGCCGATGTCACGTTGAAGCATAATGCACCATACACGTTGCTAGTCGATGTACGACAGGAGGCCAACAATTAATTTGAACACTTTTAAAATTAAAATAATATTCCATTAATTAAACCGGGTTGCTTTTGATCAGTGTGCTTAGCAAAAATAAGCAGGTGGTCTTGCCAGTGCATATCTACGGTGCGATTGTACTCTGTCCTGGCCGATAATCCTCTTACCCTGGTAATTAAATTGCAAGCCGTTTTGGCGGCTTATAAGTGTGCACCCCACTAAATTAACTCCCATTTCATACATTGCAAAATTCTAAAAGTATTCAAGAATACAAACAAATTCTTAGAAGTCTCAAAGATTTTTACAGTAAAGGGGAAATTATCCATTACCTCTTGAACTGTTATCCTCTGCTCAATTTTATATGAAGTCCCAAGGCCCGTCGGAGTTATTCTCCCTCCAAATTAAAACACCGGTGTAATTATTTTTCCAAACGTCCGAGCATCCGCAATCTTGTCTCTGCACCTCTCGGCTGCAAAAATAGGACCATTTATTTCAGGGCCATCATCCAAAATACCTCAAGTTGGAAGTCAACAACCTCCCATGGGCAATTTTATTTTTACACGGTAGGGCCTACCCCTGTATACTATATAGAGGCCGACGCTCTGTTTTCTCCCTATTTAGTGGTGTCCTATGGTGAGGTGCACCCTTTAGCTATTACAATGTACTAAACTTTCTCTCATAACCAATTTCAGAAAGCCTGTAAGCACAAAAACTTGCTAAGCACAGACAAATCTTGCTCAGCAGAGACAGTTTACCATCAAACATTCCATTAAGTTTAAATTGTTGTCACTGGTACCCCGCTAATTTATTGCTAAGTAAAGAAATTTGCTAAGCAGAATTTTCTGCTTTGACAGCTTTATGAAATTGGGCCCAGTAAGGAATGATGTGCCCAGGTCGTCTTATTATACTGCCGATCAAAGAGTACGGGACGACCTCGTGCGTGTATACGGGTACACGGGAAAGTTCGTGAAACTGGTGCAGTCGAGTCAGTGATTGCAGGCTTTGTTTGTAAGGACGAGCCGGTCACGGGCGAGTTACTCTTCATACACAAACGGACGGCACATCGCAACATCATTCATCATCAGGAAGTGGAGTGAAATAATAAACATGACACCGAAACATAACAAAATAAAGGTAAACAATCTTTAAGATGGCGAAATTACAGCATCAAGTCAGCTTTGCTGAGGAGATAGAGTTCAAAGAGCTTGAGTTTGAAAAGGTGAGTGTTCTCCAGGTTAGAAGTTGAAACGATGCGGTTTAAACAAAAAAAAACCTAGCTAAATTTCCATATCTGGCTGTTACTTAGTATATACCTCCTGTTTTAATACTAGTTTAGGTCAAATTAACAAAAGTGTAACTGTAATAATATTAATAACAGGCATTTATAGAGCACTTTACACTGGGTACCACAACGCTTTACATGTACAAGAAAGCAGTACAAAGCGAATAAATGTACGCACTTGATGAGAAAGACGTTTGTCTGTTTGTTCCTTAGCAATCAACCATTTAACAGGAAAGTTTTGAGATGTTTCTTGAAAACCTAAAGTGACTTTGTAGAACGGATTTGATGAGGGAGACAGTTCCAAAGGAAGGGGGCATACTTCATAAAATACATGATAAAACACCTGCTGCAGAATGCACCTTCGGAACTGCCAGGAGTCACGAGTGTACTATCTACCTGTCCAGAAGGGTTGACAGAACTCATGCATGCATAGAGGCACAGGCACTTTGAACTAGTAGGCCTATAGTATTACAAAGTGTCAAATTCATAAAAAATAAGCCACTTTGGGGTCTATGGTGGTCTTGACAAAGCTTCTCACTACACTCCATTTTAGTTCCTTTGGGCATGAGTGTCATGAGTGTGTAAAAGAGTTCCGTCCACGTGATGAAATGTGTGCTTGAAATTTCCTTTTAATAAAGGTCGAAATATTGCATTTTACATGTAGATACTAATTTCTCAATACTCTTGAGGAATATTTTTAAAAGGGAAATAAAGTCCAACATCCATTAAAAAACCTAATAAATCCCATAGAAAATGGCTGCATGACATTTGTCCAAAATCCTCAGGGAGTCATAAATCAGGAGAAGAAAAGACGCTGCCCAAAGGTGCGAACCAAAAACAAAAAATTTGGGGGGATGAAAAAAAAATTGATCAAGTTATATGGGGTCATCACCATAGTGAAGACCAGCACGTCTTCATACTTTTTCCCCATATAATAAAAACATTTAACGAAAAAACATCAAAATCATCAGAGCTTGTGATTTTTTCTTTTGCTGATATTTTTTAGAATTGTGCTATTCATGTTGGTTTCATGGTCATACCATCTGCCTTATAAAGTGATAAATTGTCTGTGTGTTCACGCACACCCATCTGTCCTTGCCAAAATAGCAAAAACAATGCACTAATATAGTTAATTTGATAGTTCCCTGCACAACAAACACAGTGCATACAGATTTTGTTTACAAAACTTTGCTTGTTTTGGGCCATTTGCAAGTTCACAGAGCCGGTCTTTATCACAATAATACTCTCCCGGGAACATTATTAGTTTTCCACCAATCAGAGGACATAAACTCTCCAAGGTATTATTAGTTTGTGTTTCAGGTTTGATAATGTGTAATGTTGAATTTACAGGTTGTTGGGAAAGGTTCATTTGGTGTCGTAAGTAAAGCAAAATGGAGAGGGAAGTATGTTGCTGTCAAGATGATTGAATCCGAAGAAGAAATCAAGGCATTTAGGGTTGAGGTACAGTATAGGGTTTACTCATTATCAATGAGGCATTATTCCATTTTAAACCACCATTTTACCAGTTTCCCACAATTGTAATGTCATGAAATCATAGCTAGCCCAAAAAATTCCTTTTGGAAATTATAAGGCAACTACAAGTTAGAAATCAAATTAAAATCCTTACTCCATCAATTCTCCCATATCCTCCTTTCCTATGTCATTTCAAACCAACATGTTTGGATTTGGATAATATTGGAATGCCTGACCCAGTGATCACTGATAAGCAACTGTTATTTGGGCTTACAGCCCTCAGTCCTTTTGAATTGTCATTTTGGCAAAGAGGGTATAGAAGGACTTGGGAGGGTTGGGGTAAAAGGGCATAGCATTTGGTAAGATTGAACACATAAATGTTTACAGATTTGCTCATAACTTACATGGAGGCCTACATCATGGTACATATTTAAAGATGGTCATTGTGCAAAAACTACACTTGAAATACCATACTTTGGGGGAAATGAGTAAAACAATTAGTTTTGATCGAACGAGACAAAAACTTAATAATAAAAAAAATGAAATCATATGGGATTTTGTATAATGATTACTAGTGACACAAATGACCGATTGAGCCTACATTTTCAGGATTGTTATTTCATTTATATCTTGGGTCACATAAATGCAGATCAATGCTGATCTTTAACAGTATTGTCTGTGTACTGTGCTTATAAAATGACAGGATTAATAGTCATTACATTTGCCTTAGACTAGTGTTAAGGAAAGTCTTATTGATATGGAATAGTAAATGTAAATAACAGTGGTCTGTCGTATTTAGCTGAATGTTGTACAAGAAAACTAAATATTGTATTGTTGCGCATGTACAATTAAGTGTTTTAATGGAAAATAATCATTAAGATGAAATGTTTGTTGCTCAGGTACGGCAGCTATCTCGTGTATATCATCCAAACATTGTGACTCTGTATGGCGCTTGTACTAGAAGTCCTGTCTGTCTTGTCATGGAGTATGCTGAGGGTGGATCATTATATAACATCTTACATGGAGGACCACCAAAAGCTATCTACACAGCTGCTAATGCAATGAGTTGGGCATTTCAGTGTGCTAAAGGTGTTGCATATCTACACTCAATGACACCAAGAGCACTTATTCACAGAGATCTCAAGCCAGCAAAGTGAGTTTAGACAATTTAATCGCTGCTTACATTTACTCAATCTTAAAATGACTTGATCTTATTGGTTTGGGGAATAGCCAAATCCAAACTGTTTGAATCATTATTGGAACAATTTGTCTGTTAATCCATATCTGTCTGACTGGTCACAATGTATGAACACTGTTCCTGCCTGAGCCCAGATAGTGCTCATTATTGTGAACAATAAACAGCCATTATTTACTGCCTTACAAGTTACATATCTCAACAAACTGTATAGGCCCTACGTTTTGAAAGAGTACATAATTCTCGTTCTATCTGTTTACCATCTCATACATAGTAAACATAACAAAAGTATATCGAAAAGAAACTGAATTATTGTTTGTACACAGGTTTTGCCAAAGGTGTGAAAATTCCATCATTCCTATCATTAGGCAGACATGGGTGAAGGAAACAACAATGCAGTTTAAGTTTATCCTTTATATCCTTGCTTGTCCTTATAACAGGCTTACAAATCACATGTTTGTATGTTACTTACATAGTACTGGTACGTAAGTAATGTGAGTGAGTGTTTCAATTCTTGTATGTTATTACATGTAATTGGGTTGTGAATAGAACTGATACCATAGCCAATAATACTGCCCTGTTCTCAAAGAATCACGTAGCTCTCTGAAGACAAGGGGTCTTGGCCATATGTTAGACATCTAGATATTGCTTTCATTTTACTTTAATTAATACTGCTCCTACCTCTCAACAGTCTTCTACTGATGGCTGGAGGTACAGTGCTAAAGATATGTGACTTTGGAACAGCATGTGATATTCAGACCCATATGACTAACAACAAGGGAAGTGCTGCATGGATGGCACCAGAAGTGTTTGAAGGTAAACTTGTTATAATTGTCATTGTAATTAAGAAAAGTTGGCATTGCATCTTGATTGCCCTTCACATAAAGAATCAATTACAACAATCTCCTGCTGACTTAGAGAGCTTTTCATGGTCTAGCCCAAGTGTGTATCATCAGGGACAGATCCCAATTATATCCATGGTCTAATCTGAGATCATCAAACAAACTATATACATAGATTTAACATTCCTTGAACTAGTTCTTCATGAAAGAAGCTTAATGTGATGCATTCTAAAGTTATGGAATGATCTCCCATATGGATTTAGTACCCTGGACTCCTTATAGATCTTCAAAAACCAGCTGAAGACATATTCGTTTAAAGTGTGCTCGCCATTCTGTGATTGTTGTTTTTTTGTGATTAATTTCTTCCCTTTGCCAAGCACCTTGGACTAGGAAACTAGAATGATAATGATGCTCTTCTATTGAAATATTAATCACCCTTGAGGTATATTAGACACAAGATTTGAGCTGATTGTATGATTGATACAGGTAGTAACTATAGTGAGAAATGCGATGTTTTTAGCTGGGGGATCATCCTATGGGAAGTCATCTCTAGAAGGAAACCATTTGATGAGATTGGTGGTCCTGCATTCCGTATTATGTGGGCAGTACATGAAGGTAGGTATACTGAGCACAACTTCATTCAGTTCGATTTCGGATATACATTCTAATGGCAAAGTATACTTAGGCGACAATGTCACTTAACTTCTGCCTTAATTAACCAAGCTTTTCATTTTACTTGGTTTGGGCGACTTACTTGAGTTTAGGCTTTGGCTACTTACTTGACTTGTGGCTTTGGCTACTGTTGTGGCTTGGGCTACTTTTAATTGAGTTGTGGCTTGGGCTACTCACTTGAGTTGTGGTGTGTGTTACTTATGGGTAAGTAACAGGGGGAAGTGCACTGAATAAGTTGACCCCACGAGCAGCAAATTTACGTTTACCTGAGTTGGATTTTGACAGTGGGGGAACTAGATTACCTGGTGAAACCAATGTGGTGTTGTATGAGTGGGCAGTGGCAGCATAAATAAAAACATTGCATAGTTGGGGAGGCAGTCTGAAAGTAAGACTTATAGACTAAAACGGTTAAATACAAATTTCTTCTTTGGTTTAACGACTGCCACCCAAGAGTAGATGAAATAATGTGTGAAATAATTTACTGGAGAACGCTTAATTATCTTAATATTGTTTAGGCATTAAATCAACCAGTCAATGAGGCATAGAGATGGCTCTTGTCCATCTAGCAGGTCTTCAATTTTTGTGGCTAATTGCCAAGTCAAGTGTCATCCTAAAACATTGATACATCTGTATCCACACTTGTAGCTTTCTTTTTGTAGGTTTTTTTTTCATGTCTGCACAGTGATTTTAGTATTTCTATTATTATTTGTGATTGTATTTTCTAATAATTCCACTATGATTTTGTGTATACTGAAATTGATTGAGATTTCTGTTTATATCCATTAGGAACCAGGCCACCAATGATGAGGTCAATTCCTAAACCACTGGAAAAACTTATGACAAGGTAAATAGTTTGTACAATTCAGGCTTTTGTTCCACAGGAAAAATAAGGTGACCAAAGAACTCTGTAAACCAGTGCCTGACTGCCTAATATTTAAACAAATTGTGTGTTTTTAAAAGGAGTTAGTAGCGAGACTGAAAGAAGTGTAACTACAAAATGAAACTGACTGTTTTCAATTATTGCCAATTGTTCCAAATAGGTGCTGGGCAAAAGAACCATCTCAGCGACCTGCAATGGCGGAAGTGGTTGGTGTCATATCTAACCTCATGAAGGTATAAATGACTGCAGTAACTCAGCACACTGTGCTCAAATACGAGGCTTTAATATTGTCACTAGTAGCCCTAGCCAAATACCTCAAAGGCTTTGGCTATAACAGTGGCTTTGACTACAACTATTGTTGGTCATGATGTGTGCTTATATACTAGGTGTCAATATTGTCACTGGTAGCCATAGCCAAATTAATACTATGGTTTTGCCTACAATCCTGTCACTGTATGAAGGTAGTTTTTCAATCTCAATTATAACATCTAATTGAACTGTTTTGCAAATTTTTGTCCAGACTCTTTTGTTTATTTCCTTTATTCTACACAGTACTTCCATGGCCATGAGCAGCCGTTACGATATGAATCTACAGAGGAAGGTGATACAGTTTCTTCTTTAGTCTGTTTGTTTCAGTCTGTTTCACAGTGTGTTTGTTGCTGTTGTATGTTTTCTCTAGAAGACATGTATCCCTAGTTTTATGTTCAGTCCACTTAATGGAAGATGTTTTTGTATCTGTATTTGTAGAAGCAAGTAAACCTTCATTTATGACAGTAGAGAGTGGAATGCAGACTCAAGAATCCTGTTACTCTTCAAGTCATACTACCTGCTCAAGAACAGGAACCAATATTCATAACACAGTGATTAAAGCTCCAGACAAAACCGAAGTATCAGAACAAGAACAAGATGTAAGTAACCTTTACTCATTCATCAAAAGATTGAAATTACAATACATTCACTGAGGAAAAAGGCAAAATGATGCTTAGACTATCCAATTGATCATTCATAATACATCAAATTCAAGTGAACCAACTGAATTTTTTGATGCATGTATTTAGATATTTAGTACGTATGTGGTACAATTGGAAGGTGTTAGATTTTATCAAATGTGATCTGTCTGAACTTTCCTGATAGCTTAGTAGATGTCGTTGTTTATTTGGAGTGCCAGTCTATGTCATTACTATTGCTTGGTTTTAATACACGATTGGATGCATTCTCATGCTGCATTAGTTTACTCCACCATCTAATGTCATCACTACCCAAAGACTAAGACTAGACAGCTCATCAAGAAAGAGAAATCCAGAGTATGACAAGAAGAGACGATCAGCAGAACTTCTTGGCTTCATAGGATCCAAACAAGAAGATCTGTGGGAAGAGAAACAAACAAGTAAGATAGAAATGCTAAACCAATACATACTTTGTGCTCACAAAACTTTGTCTGAGGTACACCCTATAATAATGTTTTGGCACTTCATTCATAGTTTGAATTAGAAGAATACCAAATAATAAATGACCACCTCTTCCAACCTCTGTCCAACCAAACCCCACCCTCCCCATCAGCCTTAATGATTCACAATGAAATCAAACAAAACTAATAAATCGATAACATTGTTTATTATGATGTCAGGTTTTGGTTTTTGCCTGTGTAAATCTCAACTCCAAAATCACCAGCTTTACTAAAAAATACTGCTTGTCTAAACAAGTCGTGTTTAAGAAACATTTTATTTGTGACTTTCTAAATTTTAAATTTTGTGAAAGATGCTATCGATCTCATGCAATCCTTAACAATTTGATGTAAAATATTCTGACCTATGACTCTTCACTTGTGGTTTCACCGCTAAAACTACATGGTTTACCGTTCACGATTGTTTTGTTTTATGAGTCTGTCAAATATAAGAATGAGATCAATTGAATTGTTAAGGAAGTAGCATCTTTGATGATTCGAAATGAAGTTTTAAAGCTCAAACCTATGTATATTTTACTCCTTTATAACACCCTAGCTCCGCCTAATCCTCTAATACATGGGTTTGTATGGCCACAAACATTACCAGGTAGTATCATTTTTCTACTTGAGACAAGTCTATCAGGGTAGAATCGTAGAAATCATGTTAGATTGGTTTTTGGACAGGTTGAATACTTTGACCGGCTTTTTGAGAAATCAATATGGTTCTGATATGAATCCTATACAATGAGTCTCACTTCTCAATAGTCAGATACCTACACAGTTACCACATACTGGATCTCATATTGATCACAAGATATATATATGTTGGTTTTTGTGTACATTTAGAATGAAGGTTTTATCAGGCTTGTTAAATATTGAAATGACTAGTAATATATGGCACGTATTGTGCAACTATTCACACTAATACCAACAGTTAGAGTGCCCACACTATATATACCACATACTTAAACTAACATCCATCCCCAGCTACAAGTAGATCATGTCACTCAAACAAATAGTTTATTTGCTTTGTACTTGTTTTTTTGCTTAAAATAAATGAAGGAATGTCATTCACCCGCTGTATTGACCTTTATCAAAGTGAAAAGTGGTCTGCAAATTTTTATTTATTAACTTGCTATTTCTGTTAATCTAGTCTTTTCTGTTGTATTCATCAGGCCTAGAATTTCATCTTTTAGAGGACAAGGCCAGTTTCATTATGAAAGGGTACTTTCATTGGAAAATCTTAAAGTCTGTGGGAAACTTTTGAAAGGGCATCAAGGTGAAGACCAGGGAGGCCATGTCCTCTGTGACCTTTGTGTAATTCCAGGCCTGATTCATTGTGTTAATTAGTGAGTGACATGGTCTGCATAGTGAGGGCGCTGTTTATATCTTGTTGGTTTTGTACCATAGAATTTTAATAGAATGAGAGGGAGCACTTTTTATGTGTCACACATACCAGCACCTGCCACCATGGGAATGAACCCCTATAGGTAAATTGCATACAAGCGTCCATTTGCAACATACTGGGTGTGTGTTTACCTGTTTTACATGATGGGTTAGCAGACTACCCCCCCCCCCCCCCACACACACACACACACAAAATAGGTTAAACTGCTTCATGCAGGGAGGTACCACATGGTTTTGTATGCCCTCTAGTTCTTATAAATAATTCTGTGTCTTGTACATGTATTTTTAGGGTCATTTCTTTGTAACAAGTTTGATACACGGTCAATTCACGAACCAAGTAATGCACAACTTTTGTTCATTTTGTGAAAGACTCGAAGCCTAAAAAGGTTTTTTCATAAAGAAATTATATGATCAAAGGAAAATATGACATAGTTCTAGCTAGTTTGAGAGTCTAGAGTGTGTAAGACAGTTGTCCTACAACACCATGTTCTTATTTCATCAAAAATTTAAACAGTCCCTGACTAAGCATGTTAAGTGTTTGTTGCATGGCATGTTTATTGGAATGAAGGAACTATTCACCAAACCATTGATGTATCTTCTCAGATGATAGAGTTATTGCTCCTGCATCCACTGGTTGATTTGATTTTCTTCAAGTCTTCCTTGTTATTGATTTGAAGATATGCAGTTGAGGTGTCGAGCCTTTGTTGACAAAGAGATTTCATTTGATTTTCTATCAGCATGTTGCCATTCTGACAATTTAACTGAAACAGCACCTCTTTCATAATGTACACATAAATAATGAGGCACTTTTGTAAATAGTGAGGAATAGTGTGCTAGTGGCTTCAAAGGCCCTGAAGGCTACTATAATGTGCACCTTTTGTTTCCAAGACATCATCATGAACAACATTACACTCTTCTGATTTTGTAGACAAGCTAATTTATTATTGTTTTGTGGAATAAGAGCTTGATTATGGAATTTTATTAAATATGAAATAATTAGTCCATTATCAGTCTCTAAATGTTTCATTTTTTAATTTACAATTTGGACATCATTTAGGAGGTGTTATTGATTGAGATGCCTATTAATGATGAAAAGAAATGTACCACACATTGAAGTGTACTTGTTGTGAAAGTCAGTTTCAAGTCCTAGCTGTTTTGTTAGTAATGCATGAGGTAAAGCACATTATCCGGAATGATTTGTCATGTCAGTGTAACAATGTCACATCTGCAATTGATTTATTTCTCGCACTAACCACTTTTTGCAAAACTGTCACTTCTCTGGGCCTATGGGTTTTGTGTGTACATCCGGGTGATTATTAGGGAGATACAACTTTTTGACACTTTCAAACTCACATGAAGTGTAATTGCTATTTTAGGAGATAAAACGTTGTTGCACTGACACTTGATTTCAAATTGCATTAACTGCATGTTCATTTTACTTTGAGAAGACTACATGCATGCTAAGAATGTTATTTTGCCTGTGTTTCTTTGCAGAGTCTTCCGTTGTTTACACTCATCGCCGCTCTTATTCCCATGGCAAGATTGATTCCTTCACAGATATTCCAAACTCCCAACCAGTCCCTATTATTCAACCTGTACCTTCTACCCCAACAACCCACACCTCTCCTTCATCTACTGTCACAGTATACCCTGCACCCAGAGCTACCCCACTTCAACGCCCACATTCCAGTCACCTTCCTCATTCACAAACAGCCCCATATGAATTGCAAGAGTTCGATCCAATAAATATGAAGCAGCGTTCAAACTCTGATGACGGTACATTCCTAAGCTCTGATGAGAGGTCATCGTTGCATACTTTGGGTTGTCATAGCATATCTGCTTCAGTCTTGCCTCAGGTTAGTGACGATTCCCAGAGGCAGACATCATATCTTACTACTCAACAGTTTGGTAAGGGAGAAAGACCTGTGCGTAGTGTCTCAATGGAACATAAACACTCTGGTGAGGACTTGCTATTGTAACAAGCATTTCATTTCTCTCATTTTGCTTTTGCTTAATGTACTTTATACTTTCTGTATTTTCATATAGTTTACTCGATGTTAACATATCTTTTTAAATTACTAAAACATATTGGGAATTCATTCAGCTCTGATTATGGCATAATGTAGGTACTTCTTAAAAATTGTTGTCTCATAACCCCCCCCCCAAAAAAAAAGCCCCCCAAAACACACCAAAAAAAACCAACAACAACAACAACAAACAAACAAACACACACCCCAACAAACAAACAAACACAAATAAAAAACAACATAAACAGAGGGGTATTTTTCCCACTTTTTTTCAAGTGCATTTCTATGAGTTTATACATTTGAGTATTTAAAAGTTGGAGCATCTGTATTTGTGTGAAATCAACTTTGCTCCAGTAACCAGACAGTATTCTGACATTTATTAACTTGCGTAGATAAAAATAACTTGCAAATTGAATGAATTTGAATTGAAATTATTTGTTTGAAAATGATCGCTACTTTGATTTAATGAAGTTAATTTGTGAATTCACTGAAAAATGCAATGACTCGTTGGCAAGTCGTTAGAGTACTTTCCTTTGATACTCAATGAGGTTGGACAATACTCCATCCATGATGACATGATACAAGCTGAATAAGAAGCAGTCTCATTCTGAACCCTGTTCTGTTTATTATGCAGGTACCTTTGAGGAAGAGACTGTTATTCCTATGGCGTATATGACTCTCGATCACCATCTACGGGTAAGAACTTGACTCTATACCGCAATTTTGTCACGTCATTTGATTAGTGGAACACGCATCATCCATTATTTTGCCATATTTACTGCCATAATGCTCCACATTTTACTATTGGAGTTTCGCAGCATTATTTCCCAAGTAATTGTTCCTCGCCCATTTCTCCAAAAGAGGCAAGGCAGGCCACAACAGTGAGTTTGGTGTCTACATGGAGTCAGCCATGTTGTGTAGACGAGCCTGGAGTGGAGGAGTTGCTGTGTCTACTTCGTCTTTATTGGGAATATTGAATGCATTTTGTTTATTTATTTTAGAATTATTAAGAATATAATCACTGGGTGGAATCTGGCTTTCCGATTTCACTCAGCTTCACCTTGTGAAATGGAATAGTTCAGATTTCACATCATGATTGTATTCTGTGACAATGCACTCATTGACTCCCATGCATCCATTATGTGCTTAATATAAAGAAGTTATCAATACCCCCCTACCCTTTTAATCTACAGCATCATGGCCAGTGGGGGCCATTTGCTCACAAAGTGACAGTAAACATACCAGGTATTTTTCCATTGTTTACCTAATGAGCATGCAAACACTTCCGAGAACAATAAATTTTCCTTGTAAGTCTTAACTTAGTGTCCTCCAAAGTCTCCCACTGGTTAATAAATTATCTTTTTTTAGTTTTCCGTGACTTTCTTTTAAGCCTTGCACCAGTAAAGATGAAGAGTTTGCCAAAATGTGTATTAGTTTATTAAATATTTGTTTTGCAGCCTCTTGAGCCAAATCCTAACTCCAGAGAGTCAATGGAAATCTTTGGTACACACAGACAGGTAGGCACTTTATCCTTATTGCTGTATGTTGAGGAATTAAATCTTTATTAGATTTCTTTTCAAATAATACTTCAAAACAAATACTGTCAATTAAGTTGAAGCCACTTTAAAGGGGCTGTGTCATCTTGATCACAGCGAGTCTGTGGCCAGACATTGGATTCCAAACTCTCACCCATTTACCTCTACAATGCGCGTGTAGTGACTGGGTGAGAGTTCACATTTCCATGCCCAGCCACAAGCAGACTCTGATCACGAGACCCTGTCGGGCCGTGTCATCTTGATCACAGCGAGTCTGTGGCCAGACATTGGATTCCAAACTCTCACCCATTTACCTCTACAATGCGCGTGTAGTGACTGGGTGAGAGTTCACATTTCCATGCCCAGCCACAAGCAGACTATGATCACGATGATGCAGCCCCTTAAACTGATGACAAGGTCTTGCCTGATTGAGTATTCCAGTTACCGGTATTGGTCCTCAAACTGATGTAGTCGTCTGAATTATCCCTGATTAGGGTTTTGGTTTGAATTTGTACAGAGAATGAAGCCATTGAAACTCTTTAGTGCTAAACATATTTTATTTATTTATTTATATATTTTTGAAGATTTTTAGGACAGCATAAGTCCTTGTCTCTTTTTTCTTGGTGGCAGTTTTGAAAAATGTAGAAATCAGTTGAAGTCATGACAAATACATTGCTGTTATCAGAGATCTTTTGCTATTCATTGCTTTGTACTTTAATATTGCAGGCTGCCCAGGAGCTTGTTAGAGTACAGACAGAAATGGCTCTCTTTCATCAAAGAAAGTAAGGATTTTTCATAATTTCATTTAAACAATCTGCAACAATCCAAGGCCGAGTGGTCAAGAGCACTGAACTCAAGCTCTGGTGTTTCTGATCAGCAGAGTGTGAGTTCGAGTCCTGGTCTTGACACTTGTGTTCTTAAGCAAGTCACTGAACCATTATTGCTTCGTCCTGAGCGTTGTGTAATGCACGTTAAAAAAAGAAGTAACACTTAAGAGAAGGGGTTTGCCCCGATGTCTATGGCAGTGGCTGCTGAATGCCCTGCAGCACCTTGTTAATCCTTATAAAGTGCTACATATATCAGTCCCATAATTTAATAATGTCAAAAACCTGTCTTAAAAATGCTTCTGTTTGCTCAAGTGCCTTGAGTACTTATTGGTAGACACATGTGCTTTATAAGACTCTGGTATTATTATTATTATTACTATTCACACTACCAATCTATACAGAGGATGAGAATAGATTTACTCTTCCTACAACCCATGGTATCATGTACATGTACCTTTATTCATGTACCTTAACATCACTTCTTTTGAAGAGAGAGAGAGTTTGTGTATTTTGAGTAAATAAAAATACTGTTTTTGTGTACAGGAAAGAGTTAGCAGATGAGTTAGATCAAGATTGGAAAGATCAGCAAGCAAGCTTGAGAATGATCGATGAACACAATGAGTTACAGAGAGAAAAGGTAAGTACAATTTTAAACACCAGCATGTTCAGAGCCAGCGTTGTGGGTAGGAGAGAATCAGAATTACATACTACTTCAGAAACGATCTTAGATGCATTTCCCCCTTAATACATTTGGTGAAAAAATTTAATTTTATCATTTGAACATTTCTAAGAGAAGGAAAATGTTAAGATCAAAGAATTGGCTTAACTATTGTACTGTTATGAGGGGATTTTTAACTGTAAAAACTGACCAGAAGAAAAGCTGTACCATCGGTGCTTCCGCTCAGAAGACATTTCTTACCCCCGTATACATGTATAAAGGACTTTTTTCCCGTTGTTTGCAGGAGACACTGATGGAGGTCCACAAGAATCTAAGGTCTCAACTTGATATAATCCGAGCCCAAGTTCAACGCAAACAGAAATTACTCGGTAGAAAGCTGTAACGGATTGATGATTGAGATCACCCCATAAGACTCCTTTCACTGACGTCACATGCTGCTACTGGTCCGCCCATGGTGCACCCCTGGTCTGTCCATAGTCCACCCATAGTCTGCCCATGGTTCCCCTGTGGTCCACCCATGGTTCCCCCGTGGTCCACCCGTGGTCCGCCCATGGTCTGTCCATGGTCTGCCTGTGGTCCCCCCGTGGTCCACCCATGGTTTCCCCGTGGTCCACCCTTGGTCCGCCCATGGTCTGCCTGTGGTCCGCCCATGGTCTGTCCATGGTCCACCCGTGGTCCACCCGTGGTCCCCCCGTGGTCCACCCTTGGTCCGCCCATGGTCTGTCCATGGTCTGCCTGTGGTCCGCCTGTGACCCCATGTGGTCCACCCATGGTCTGTCCATGGTCTGCCTGTGGTCCCCCCGTGGTCCACCCATGGTCCCCCCGTGGTCCACCCTTGGTCCGCCCATGGTCTGTCCATGGTCTGCCTGTGGTCCGCCTGTGACCCCATGTGGTCCACCCATGGTCTGTCCATGGTCCGCCCATGGTCCCCCCGTGGTCCACCCTTGGTCCGCCCATGGTCCGCCCGTGGTCTGTCCGTGGTCCGCCCGTGGTCTGTCCATGGTCTGTCCATGGTCTGTCCATGGTCTGTCCATGGTCTGCCTGTGGTCCGCCTGTGACCCCATGTGGTCCACCCATGGTCTGTCCATGGTCTGCCTGTGGTCCCCCCGTGGTCTACCATGGTCCCCCCGTGGTCCACCCTTGGTCCGCCCATGGTCTGCCTGTGGTCTGCCCATGGTCCGTCCATGGTCCGCCCGTGGTCTGTCCATGGTCTGTCCATGGTCCGCCCGTGGTCCACCCATGGTCCGACTATGGTCTGTCAGTCAAATTGCATGTTAAGAGTTGGTGCACATCTAACTGCTCATGTGACACTTAGAGGGTGTGAGCAACATTGGTAAGATTGACAGATTTGCATGTAACTTACATGGTATAAAGAAGCTTATGGTGGGAAACTTTCCATGAAATATTTGGCTTGGAATGCAATTTTTTTTGAAATGATTAAATGAGTCCAAAACCTGATGTGTGATAACAGTGAAAATATTTAAGGGGTTTTTTTTCTTCACTTTTTTCTCATGACTCTGATGACCAATTGAGTTTAATCCATCACAGGTTTATGATTTGATGTAAATGTTGGGTCACTTACAGTGCGGATACTGGTCCTTGACACAAGCATCACAGTGGTAAGTTTACCACTGTTGTGCATGTGTTTTATAATGCACAGGGCACATGACACTCCAGATGGTGCAACAGAGATTTATCTTGGGTGATACCTTCAGGTTATTTGGGTCAATATGAAGGAAGTAATATTTTATCTACAAATCTGAGAAAATGCCTTGTATTTAAGAGAATCTTACTTTTACTGTATACTGTTATGTTTTAAAATCAATTATCAATTAGACTATTATCTTTTCAAGAAACCTTTTTTTTTAATAAACAGCTACATTTTTAAACAAATTTTCACAGCAATTGAGAATTTCGTAGAAATTGTCTCTTTATCAATTTTTCTCATTTCATATCTAAATAATATCAATTTCTTTCCAAAAATTAACAATGCATGAATAAAAGAAATGTCCAAACCTTGATTCTTAATCATGGAATACGAAGGATTTAAATTCTCAAAAATAATACTTGAGGCTTATAATGATATAGCCTTGACCAAGGCAGTGAAGTTTTAGTGTTTTCAGTTATTTACTTGTTTTTGTTTTTGTTGTTTTCCCTTTGCGCCGCGCTATCCGCCCGAGCTAGCTATGTGGATGTCTCTGTGTGCCCGCAGTGCGTGTGTGTTGTGTACTAGCTGTATACGTGTATTCTCTATAGGGCCTATGGTTCTATTTGAGGTAGCCCCTGGAGCGGTATACGTGTATTCTCTATAGGGCCTATGGTTCTATTTGTGGTAGCCCCTGGAGCTGTATACGTGTATTCTCTATAGGGCCTATGGTTCTATTTGAGGTAGCCCCTGGAGCTGTATACGTGTATTCTCTATAGGGCCTATGGTTCTATTTGAGGTAGCCCCTGGAGCTGTATACGTGTGTTCTTTATAGGGCCTATGGTTCTGTTTGAGGTAGCCCCTGGAGCTGTATACTTGTATTCTTTATAGGGCCTATGGCTCTGTTTGAGGTAGCCCCTGGAGCTGTATACGAGTGTTCTTTATAGGGCCTATGGCTCTGTTTGAGGTAGCCCCTGGAGCTGTATACGTGTATTCTCTATAGGGCCTATGGTTCTATTTGAGGTAGCCCCTGGAGCGGTATACGTGTATTCTCTATAGGGCCTATGGTTCTATTTGAGGTAGCCCCTGGAGCTGTATACTTGTATTCTCTATAGGGCCTATGGCTCTGTTTGAGGTAGCCCCTGGAGCTGTATACTTGTATTCTCTATAGAGCCTATGGTTCTGTTTGAGGTAGCCCCTGGAGCTGTATACGTGTATTCTCTATAGGGCCTATGGTTCTATTTGAGGTAGCCCCTGGAGCGGTATACGTGTATTCTCTATAGGGCCTATGGTTCTATTTGAGGTAGCCCCTGGAGCTGTATACTTGTATTCTCTATAGGGCCTATGGTTCTGTTTGAGGTAGCCCCTGGAGCTGTATACTTGTATTCTTTATAGGGCCTATGGCTCTGTTTGAGGTAGCCCCTGGAGCTGTATACGAGTGTTCTTTATAGGGCCTATGGCTCTGTTTGAGGTAGCCCCTGGAGCTGTATACGTGTATTCTCTATAGGGCCTATGGTTCTATTTGAGGTAGCCCCTGGAGCGGTATACGTGTATTCTCTATAGGGCCTATGGCTCTATTTGAGGTAGCCCCTGGGAGCTGTATACTTGTATTCTCTATAGGGCCTATGGTTCTGTATTATGAAATTGACAAACCCATCCCCCCCCCCCCCCCCTCCACTGAAAAAGTCTTGGCTACGCCGCTGGTTATTTTGTATGATAGATTTTGTAGTCCCTGTGTCTTTTCTTTGAATTTGCAGACTAACTAGATAATCAACAGCTATGGCCAATACCCACACCACCTCCGAGGGATCCAATTAGCCTGGAATTTTCTACCAACATTACCGATCCTGATTTACATAGCCTAACTGATTATGTTGAACTGATTACTGAGATTAAATTGAACTGAAAATCATCGGACATGAATGCTGACTCTGTCGCTTATTTTTCACCAGTGTTTGTGTTAAGTCTAGAGGGTTGGACTGTCTTGAGTTGATGAGTTCAACATCGTTGATGCTGTGATTTGGAGAAGTGGATGGTACGTTCTTGGTCTTTATGGAAGAGACAGAGTTCGGTTTTAGTTACTCCTTGAACTATCGAGGTTCGTTCCGATATCGTCTCCACGAAGGTGGAGACGACAGCGGAACGAACCAGCCAGTCATATTACTAGGAGTAGGTTTGAGTCTATCCCACTTATTGTAGTCCACATCTCTTACATGATTTAACATAGACTACATTGGGATTCGGTCTTGATACTGTAAGAAGAGCCAGTGCTATCGACTCTTCACTTTAGGCGTTGATTTGATATAGAGACATGTTTTTTATTTAGAACGGGTACAGTTGTGACAACTCTGTATTTCTGTTAAGGGTGGTGTTTGGCCAGTACGTGGGTGGTGTTTGGCCAGTACGTGGGTGGTGTTTGGCCAGTACGTGGGTGGTGTTTGGCCAGTACGTGGGTGGTGTTTGGCCAGTACGTGGGTGGTGTTTGGCCAGTACGTGGGTGGTGTTTGGCCAGTACGTGGGTGGTGTTTGGCCAGTACGTGGGTGGTGTTTGGCCAGTACGTGGGTGGACTATTGGCCCTGACTATAGGATCTAGAGTCCTTGGTTTTTAGGGCGATGGAATGCAACAATTTTCGGGGTGCTCAGGGATTGCTGAGCGCGAGTGAAGAATCATATTGCCATTGAGGATTGAGGAAAGTTTGGGTAGTTTAGGGTGGAAGGTGGTAGAATAGGGCAAATCTCTTGGTTGGGACCTTTTCCCATGTTGGTCAACAGAGTATGGAGAGGGATGCTGAGGGCGCTGCTGATGGCAAGTTTGACCCTGCGTTCGCTGTGGCCCCTCAAGGTGTTTCCTGAGGTCTGATGAGCGCCTTTGTACAGGGTACCTGTTGAGCAGATAAGCCTTAGCAATTGCCTTCTTACAGGGTGACAGCTGTTGAAGAGAAGGTACTGGTGGGTGCCAAGGGACTGTCAGTGGGTTTTGCTGTACATCTATAACAACACGGTTACATCTAGAAAGTTCACACTTGTGAGAGAGAGCTATGAACTTTATGGTGGGGTTAAATGAGTTTTAATAATGGATTATAGTCGATTAAGCTGTCTTGACCGCAACATCAGAATGTCACCAATAAATCTCCACCAAACTAGTGGGCGGTTGGAGGCAGAAGACAGAAGTATGTCCTTAAGTCAGACATGAGGGCGCAATTTTGGTACCCATGGCGGTACCACTGACCAGATGGCGTTTTGGGTTTCGTGCAATGAGGGCGCCGCTTCGATCGGCCGCCATTTTACTATGCACATCGTCGCTTTTTGGTCGGTCCGGTCCGGTAACCATGGTCAACAATGGTAGCCTGTCCTGTCTTGTTTTGCTTGTCTCCTCTTGATCATCGTCCTTGACTTCAACAATGCCAGCGTGTGCACCCATAAACTGCTTGCCATTTATGTGTTACTATTTATTGGTAGTTCTAATTATGGGATGAACAAACAAGAAAGTTTACTTGGGGATTTTGAGAAAATCATCATAAGGCAAGATGTTAGTATAGCGCTGACATGATAATGAGGTTAAAAGTTATAACCCCATTTGAGTAAACTTTTCTTTGATTACCCCAAAAATTTAGTAAATTTACGGAGTCAGTTTCCCTTGTGGTTTATTACTTGATCCATTTTTAATTAGTAATAATTAAAATTGCCGTGATTTGAAACTTTTAAATCCTCCACTAATTATTATAATTGTATCAATTAGGACATCATTTTTAATTACTTGATTTCATGTGTTGCTTCGGAATTGGTCAGGGTGTAAAAAAGTGAGGTCTGTAAAGAATTATCGTATCATTACTGAAGCAATTTTGAAGAATGTGTTGACCCTTTGAAGGTGGATGTTTTCCATGGTGAGATTAGGTTGGCTGTGTTTTATTACATGTTTTTATTATTGTCAACTTGTGTTTTGCTTTGTTCTTGCCTTCTCCTTATCTTGTTACTTCCTTCCTTGCTTGTCATGTTTTTTTATGCCAATTCTTCTTGTGTTGCATTGACGTTTCTGTTGTTGCCGTGTCATTTGATGTCTTGTCTAAATTATTTTTCTTGTATTTTCTCATTCATTCAGATTGTCTATGATACAGATACTCTAAAAAAAAAAACTGAACTGAACTATAACTTTTCACTAAAAAACATTTCCCACGATTGTTTGAAATATAGTTGGGAAAGGTTTCGTATCCGGTCGCCAATTGTTAGGGGATTTTTTGTATTAAAAAATAACCAACAACAACAACAGTAACCGCCTGTCAGTAAATGAAAAGTGTTTCTTAGTGAGAATATGGCTGACGAGTTTCCTAGTATGTCTCACTGAGGGGCGGGATTGTTTATTGCTACTAAGAGCAGAGACGCAGGCACTCGTGCCTTATTCACTATGCGTTATGGTATACTACAGTGATGAAACATCTAGAGTAACCAGAAAAGCAGAGTCAGGTAGTTGACCATGTTTGACATCAGGAGGAAGTCTTTATTTATTTATTTATTTATTTTTTCTCTCACGAATTTTGACAGATGCTTCAAAGAAACTTTTCGTATTGTGGCTGATGAACATGAGATATAAATGTCGGGTCCCAACAACATTTTAATTTATCATTAACTGTCAATTAATATTGGCGGATTTGTTCAGTCGTGCAATGCCAGAAAGCTTATAACTTTCTCGAAGGGAGAAGATGAGTCTTATCAGAAAGTTCTCCAGTGTGTTGGGGTGGGTTAAAGGACTTATCATCACTATCGTCTTGAAGAATGAGTGATTCGAGTTTAAGGCATTGGACTTCCTCATCAGACGACGGCCCTTTTCTTTTCGCTTGCTTGCTGAGCATCCCTTGTCCTCTCTGGAGAGAAAACATCTCTTTTGCTTTACATTTCTTCATCACTCACGGTCTCGCCCAAAATATAAGTGGGCACAATGTGGATTCCCATTAGTTCTGTTAGTGAGCATTGGTTATAGAGCTCCGGCATCGGGAGCTCGGCCGGGCTCTCCATCGACTGATGGGTAAGCAATAGGCCTCCCAACGCCCGCAAATTCACAGCTGCTATGAATTGACATGTAGGAAAAAACTAGGGAAACTTAAGCTTTTGTTCCAGCAACAAGCCAAATACAAGAGAGACGAAGACAGAAGAAACGTTGAAGACGTAGACATAACACGAAAAGCAAACACCGAGAGGAAAACAATAATAGGCCCTGCAGATGTTTTATTATTTATATTTATAAAGAAACACAATTAATTATATGGTAACAAGAGCAAGGGGAATATCAAAATTAATATTCAAAGGATATTAAGCACAATATACTTATTGTTACTTCGAAGTTGTTTTAGTAATTATTATGCTAATATTGAGAGCACTGCTGCTTTATTATAAATCCATAATGAGAAAACGCGTCTTCCTCAGCTATTTTCTTCACGTGTTTGCTTATAAGATTACACGGATGATTATTTCACATGCTTCCATCTATGAAATAAAAATTGAAATTATCAAACCAAATAATTATAATGGTCTGTCTCTAACTTATCCACCCTCCCTCCCGGACCTACAAAACAAGTGTCTTATAAGTTAACAAAGGGAGCACGGTTGGTTGCACTAAACGGTGAATGTCTATAGAGGGCGTTGATGAAGTTGGAACTCGTATGTGTGACGTCATCAACCCAAGATGGCAGCTCGGGAGTGTAAATGAAGTTTGTGAATGTGAAGTAATACAATTTCAGCCCCGTTTTTTTCTCCACTCTCGTCCTAAACTTAAACATTGCACAGCGTCAGCTGTAAAGGTAAAATAAGGCATATGAGCTATGAAATTAAATTATTTTGGCAATGGATGGATCATTTTTGAGCCCGAAAGAACAGCAGTGTTTCTCGTCGTTGTTCAGCACACTGGATAATGAGAGCACAGGTCGTGTCAAAACTGTGGAAGCGCTGGAGTTTTTCCTGAGGTCTGGTTTGAACCCAGATGTTTTGCAACAGGTAAATTATTCTAAAATGCCCCTGACTGTCATATTTAGCAGCTGTAGTGTTATTTGCACTTATTTTGTAGTGTTTGTCTAGGGGACTCTAGGTTACTTGTAGAGCGTAGTTGTCTAAATTGTCATGGCCGAGCAGTGTACTGTAGGTAGTGAGTTTACTTTTTAGACAGCACCGGACATGCCGGACTCAAGCTCTGGTTTTTCGGATCAGCAGAGCATGGGTTTGATTTGAGGGGAAAATTTCCGCAGTCAGCCACCAACTTATTGACATTTTTAAAAAGGTTTTTTCAACTTTTTTTTCTTTCCAGTTCATACCTGAGGATGTGTTCTATCGATTGGGTGAATCTTGAAAACGTAAAATAAATAGTTTTCATAGGGGATCGGTTTAAAAACTAGCAATATTTAGTTAAATCCTCAAATTTGGGCGGAAAAACCCCCGCTTTTTCCCACACTGTCTTCTTCTCTCCTGTCTCCTCACTCACCCAGTCTCCATGTTGTCCCTCCATGTTTCTACCTGTATCTTATTTGCAGGAAGGAATGAACGACGTTAGCAAGCAATCAAATAATGCAATGTAATTAGGGAGATTTGAACCTGTAACAAGAGAGAGAACAAATTATTAAGACTTAATTTAAAGAGAGCATAGCCTGTACCACACGGCTATGAGGCAATTGACACCAGAACGGTTTGTTTGTCGTACATGTTTCTCCAAATACATGTACCTGGTTCACCAAAAGTCATAATGAATATGTAATTTTTATGAATATTAAAATAGGCTGGGTTTGTCCAACGGCTTGCATAAACTGAATATTCATAACTTTGTTTTGGATTATTCCATTAGTACAAGCCCTAGGTAAGTTCAACGTGTGCTTTGTGGGTTGTTCTAACTTCCCTCCTAAATATCATCTTCGATTATTACCATTTCACAAATCAAAAAGTCCTAGCGAATTGTCCAATGCGCATGAACGATGACCGACTGATTGGAGTAAATTGCACAACTTACACAGACACACATACAGCAAAAAAACTGAAACAACATGGCGTTTGTTTTCATCTCACTGCAAGACGAAGCCTTGCGATTTTGGGACACCTTTTTTAGCCTTTAGAATTGTTAAATTCTGCCTGTTTTCTGGCTGTATATGTTCTGTAAACCCTCCTTGGTAGGTAAGAATATAATTTAGTGAAATTTAACCAGAACTTAGGGAGATAAATTAATGGCGGGCAGCGAAAAATTTGCCGATTTGAGACTTGGTCTTGACACTTGTGTCCTTAAGTTAAGCAAGACACTTAACCATTGTTTGTTTTGTCCTTCAGACAGATTGGACGTCATAAAAGCTGTAGGTCTCGTGTATTGTTTTGTATTAAAAAATATCAATGCACTTGAACAAGACCAGATCCCAGTACACTTGTCGCTAAGACTAAAGATAAAGAAGGGGTTCACCCAGTGTTTCTGGCATCCAAAATGCACTTATGCCTCAACAATGCTGAACAGCCTTGATGAGTATCATGACAGAAATACAAATAACAATTGTAATTATATTTATATTGTCCTACTAATTACTGTCAACACAAACAGTAACGTCAACACCTCCAATACATTTTGATCGAGGAAAGAGGCATAGAACTGTAAAGTATGGGCTAAAGGAGAATTTCCATTGGTTGGAGGTTACTTTTCATTTGTGAAAATGGAGGGTTTTTACGTAAAAAAATGATCGCTTTGCAGTGTAGCTGTTGGACGCCATCTTGCCTTCTCATGGAGCTTGTACAATATGGACAATAGAGGGTGCCTTGCTGTAGATGGCTGGCTTATGAATGGCACGCTTTTCAGTCCAAGCTCCGTGAGAAGGCAATAAGGTGGCCAATGGCTATGCTGCTTAGAGGTATTTTTTTTTCGCGTGAAAAAAACTCCATTTTCATAAATAAAATGTACCTTCAAACCAATGGAAATTCTCCTTTAGCCCATACTTTAAAGTTCTGTGCCTCTTTTGTTGATTTTAAGTGTATTGGAGGTGTTGACCATGTGTTGACGGTATTTAGTAGGACCCCAATTAGGCAATGGTAAGTGACAACCAGCAGGAAACAATTTCGGCAAAAACACAAGCTTCTATTCGAAAAAAGGTCATCACTGCTATGTGATGGGGCTAGGGCCGAGAAGTGGACATGGTGGAGGGAGTCCAGCATATTGGCATTTTAAAAATGATGTTACGATTATCATAGCCCCATTAAATGGTGCCGATACGCTGGACTCCTCGCAATGATCGAGAGGAGCACTGATTTAATTCGCTGGAACAGCAGTGTTACTAGACCCAGTAGCTGGGGCGCTGTACTTCTTTTTTCGAAACATTGACATCTTCGGTCGTACTAGTCCATGGTGTAAATCATGTGGTCACATCCACCATCCGGTTTGTGGATGATGCATTATGGATGTAAATCAACAACTGTTTAACGGCACACTGGTAGAAAATTAAGTTGCACATAATTGAACGTGCACACACGCTGCAGCGCTTGTAACCAGTGTGCCAGTAAACAGCCGTTGATTTACATCCATAATGCATTAAAGGCAAACTGGACATGAGATGTGACCACCTGATCTACGTGTACACACCGCGACACCATGGTTTGGTTTAATGCTGATTGGAAGTGCGGTGTTCAAAAACACATGTTGAGTAGTTGACATGTTCCATGTTCCACGGTGGTGGCGCTGTGTGTGATGAATACCGCCTTGACTATAATACCAACTGGAATCTGAGTGAAGTCATATAGTTTGTCACTGCTAAAGAAACTCTAAGCTGACAATCACTCATTTACACATCCTTGACACCATGATGTTTACTTATGCGCATGATCATGAGCCCTGGTTCGATTCACTGAAACATCAGCATTACATGTACCTATGTAGTCTTTTTTGTGTCACTGCAATGCGCTGTTTTATTCCCCGCTGCATGCTGCTGATTTGTGTTCTGCTGTGGTGGCGCTAAATGTGATGAAATGTGCCTTGACTAAAGACTACTAACTAGAACAGCTAAGTCATAAAGTTTGTCATTGTTTCATCTAGCAAAATTTCCTTCCTTTATTCGTGATTTCTGCTTGCAGATTGTTGAAATATGTGGAGCCAATCGAGTTGGTCATTTTGGTCGAAGTCAGTTCTACATCGCTCTGAAACTGATAGCAATGGCTCAAAATGCTATACCTTTGCCAGCATCCAAGGAAATGATTGCTCAAGGTACATTGTCATTTTGTTGTATTTTTATTTCAATAATAGATACCAACCAATAACATGAAGGGAATAACATTATTTTATATATACATATATATATATGTACATGAAAAATTTACACAGAGATCTTAAAAAATTATTAAATATTCTTCAATTACACTTGACTTGGTACTTAGTGGTTTTGTGCCTTCTGTAACCCAAGCAGCATAAACTAGCAATATCTTTTCCAAAAGTAGCGCCTTTTGGTGATGACACCATGTCCCCTGCATGTGTAAAATCTCTTGTGACAAGTGGTGGTTCTGAGAAGAACTGGTGTTTTGAAATCTTGACATTTCGATCGTTATGCCCTAATCGTCTTCTTCTCCTGAAGACGATCAGAGTATGTGATCAAGCTGTTGTTAAACCACCAGTTCTTCTCAAAACCACCACTTCCCAAAAGAGATTTTACACATGGTGTCACCACAAACCTGACTTGATTATACTCCCACCATGCAAAGTTTTCAAATTCTACTCATCAATTGTTTGTTCACACATGGAGTCGCAAAATAAACTTCCTCACCCCAAATAATGTACACATGTACTATTGTCCAAGCCCATATCAGATTAAATGCATTACTCACCTTTTATACCATCATTTATTTGCAGGAACTGACCTTCCGCTCCCAACATTTGTGGCTCACCCAAGTGTTGGTGTATCTCAAGCAGACCCAGGTAAGTTAGACCAGTCTTCATTCAGTTTAAAAATAAAGCATTTTACCATGAAACTTGGTCATCAATTTAAGATTATATTTAAGTTCAATAAATATGTTTTGGTGTTTGGAAAAGGGGAATTATTTATCAATTTGTAAACAGATGATCCTGGCCAAATGGAGTTTGTCAATCCGGCTTTTATAGATCTTGTTCCTGATCGCAGTGCTGTTCTGTCTGGTAAAGTTCCACCCTCTGAATGGTAAGATACAGACAAACACTTCTTTTGGTTCCCTTTGTTTTTGGTTTTTGTGTTGTATTTCATATTGTTTTTGGTAATTTGTACAATATAACCAATAACTGTTCTGTGTAAATGTTATAAAAGCTGGAATGGCCATCTAAGACAGATGGTAAACATATTGAAGTGCTAGGATTTGTGACAGTGCTGTAGTTTTTCTTTTCTGCTTCAGCAATTGTTTCTATTTTCAAGATACTCTTGAGAGCAGACTCAGTTGAAATCGTTGAGACTCTACAATATCTCAACCTAGCCCAGGTTGGACTCCTCCGTTGCATACAACTTGCCGGAGTCCAGGGTATAAATGTTCCCTGCCATTGCAAACAATTTTGTAAATTTTTTTTCTTCATATTTATACATGATGGAGGAAGCTGAAGCTTGGTTCCTTGGTTGACGTTACTTTTGAAAGTAAAATGAAAATTGACATCCCTGTTGGAACTTTCTGTACTGCCTCCGTATGTGAAAAGTTGCTCACATGCCCACCCACAATATTGTAGCAAGTTCGTCACGCTCAGGGTGTCGATTGTTAACAATAATTTGAGTCATATTCACCAAGTACAGTATCAACACATTCACTTTATAACAAAATAATTTATTATCGATACCAAATTAGGGCGCTTACATCAATTGGTAATTACATTACAATAATGTCACCTATGGATACATTTGTTACTTTTTGACCCATCAAAAATATAGTTACGGGTGTGAAGAATTATACATAAAGAATTATAAATGAAATTTCAGCTTCTTAAATCAGGTAATAATATGAACAAACATTACTTCAAAATTGATTTGCATTGTAGAGAAACTTTACAACCCAGGATGTCAGTGCATTGCAATGGAGACTGGCATCCCACTTGGGCTAATCTCAAGCCTGGATCTTCTCTCGTCTCAGAACTAACACTTCTCAAAATGAGATTTTATTTACAAGGCTGTTATAGACCTAATCAGTTCTTACCAGGTTTACATTCTGGGCATCTTTTGATGAGAGAGATGGTCAAGGTAATGCACATGCACTCTTCAGGTTTTGGCTATCCCCTCTTTTAGGAAATCTTTCACTCTGCAAATTGTTCAAATTTCTTTTGTAGTTTTAGATATATATATATTTTTTTGTCTTGGTTATAAGATATTCTCCCTTTGTTCACTTCATTTTCAAGTACATTTTTGTTTGTTGATTTGCCTTTAGTAAACATGTTGTGGTTTTTGTACATGTTTTCTTTGTTTACGATTAAAAAAATGAATCACACTTATTATATTTACAAAAGGAAATCATTATAAAACTCCTTAAAAGAAAGTATACCTATGGTTTTTTGAACCGTTTGATTGTTTTAATCCTATGTTAATGAAGATATATAGATTAAAACTAACCAGTGAAAATTTCTTTTCAAAAGGTGGTAGTATTTTTGAAAAAATCTGGAGCGGTTATGTCCACTTAGGAAGAATGATCTGTAATTGGAATACACAATCTGAGAAATGTTTTATGCAGAAACGTTTCTCAGATTGAAATGTTTTTGAATCCCTTTCTCTAAAACCACATTCGTTAGAAGGGAATTGAGTCTCAAAATGATATACAGTGTACATTATTAACAGCTGCAGTTCGTCATATCAAGTGAGTTTTTACGGCCACTAATTGGAGTAATTACTAAAGGTATACCCTACCCTCCCTTTTTAAAATATTACAAAAAGCCATGCATGTTATGGCATTTTCTCAAAATAAAATCACTTTATCGTAGGGGGTCACATTTTCATTTATTTGGTTCTGTTAACAGGCATGTTGGACAAGTGGTTGGAGTGGCAGGCCCACAACCAAGTCCCAGAACTCATACAGTTTACCCTCATGTTGAACCAGCAATGTCTCCAACTCGTACATCTCATGTACCACCTCTTGTAAGTACTACAAGTACAGTGTATAATCATTTAAACTCAAGGATTACAAAAATCACATTGTAAAGCAGACTTACTACATGTACCAGGTAAATTTCCATGGTTTATGAAGTTCTGAACACGCTCACAATACCGATAACAATGGGTTTACCTGGTAAGTCTGCTGCCACCCAAAAGTCTCTCATTCTAGAAATGTCCATCGAGTAGTATAAATACGCCTTGCTCAATATTTATGAATGACGTCATCAATGTCATCCAAAACGAGGCTATCGGCGCAGTGCTACACCAATCCAGTAAGCCCCACTTGGGTTACAATGATGACTTCATGCATACAAATTTACCGCGCTGGGAAAAAAAATTTCGCTTCCAGCCATAGCCACTGCTGATACCATCAATTCGAACACGGCCTTACCATAACATCATTGTTTCCATTGCAGTCTGGGTGGTTAGTCCAAGATTCTGGCATAACATGGCCGATTATCGGATGTGGCTTACGGCCAAGGATTGGCCAATTTACTGTGAAGATATTTCCACTTTTTCTCAAAAGAACAAAAACAATCCTGGTGCATTTTTGAGAATATTGTCTTTAGTTTGTTCAGTCAGGGTTTCATTGTGACAACAATATTCTCCAAACAAGTTAGTCTGAAAGTCCCCCAAAATTAATACTGCGCAGAGGCATGGTAATCTGTTTTTCTTGATACAGACTTGAAGTGGTAAACCATTTTGCTTTGGAGGACACAATAACGTGCTAAACTCCAACGTGATCTTATAAACTGGCATTTGAGTTCCTGTGCGTGTTTGGCGATAGTCATGTCAACATGCCATGTGTGGTGAGATACTGTCATGACTGTTGCATATCACGTGTACTTAGGCAACTGTTTCATGGAATCCCTGTCTCCCTGTGGTCATGGATTAGTGGCCCTGGTCAAAGGGTACTGCAAACAATGAACAGAATACCTCTTTGGATGGATATGTGCTCATTGTCTTTGTTGAAGACCTGTTCCTTTCACATACCAGCCAAGATTGTAAAGATGGACTATACAGCAATGTCATGAAGCCTTTTATCCCTCTCCAGGATGCTGTCTATTGAACTTGACAAATGTTACTTCAAATCTTGTTTATATACTCAGAATATTGCTGGTTCACCACCCCCTTCGTCACCTGGAGACTCCTCACCTTTTAATGACAACCCTCCACTGTCCTCCCCACCTCATACAATGGAGCAGCAGCCGAGTTTATCCTCGCCAATCAGTGCTCGTGAACAACCCATCCTAGATAAACAGGGAAATGCACCCGTATTCTTGCCAAAGTCTGATGAAGGATGGGCATCTTTTGATGAGAGAGATGGTCAAGGTAATGCACATGCACTCTTCAGGTTTTGGCTATCCCCTCTTTTAGGAAATCTTTCACTCTGCAAATTGTTCAAATTTCTTATGTAGTTTTAGATATATAAAATTAGTAGGGGAGATGGCCTTAGCTTTCGATCCAATCCGGACCTTCGTCAGAGGCATAAACAAGAACAAACACAAACATATCCATTTATAGCAAAAAGAGGAGCAAAGGATTAAGGGAGAGTATCCAGAAAAAAGCGGGAAAATATAGCCAATCAGAGTTGTAAATTTACTGGCTAAGAACCAATAAGAGTGAAGAGGTGAGAACAAAGGATGGTCAGTGTCAAAGGCTGGATCACTGGACTGCATTGTAGGTATTACAATGCGGGAAGCATGAAAGGGTAGGATTAGAGGGCAAGCCACATAAGAAAATGCAACTAACAATAGGAGGCAAGATCAAAGTAATTATAGAATAAAAGAATCAGTGTAAGAAGTTAAAACTAAGCAAGAGGAACCTGCAGAGAGAGCAGGTTATTAATTCCTCTGCAGAGGGAATGGGTTATTGACAGGTTGATTTTTTCAAAACTTTTTGAGAGAGAGAGAAAAAAAAAAAAGAAAGTGTAGGGAACATGTAAATGACAATAACTCTATCTATCTCTAGTTTTAGATATATATATATATATTTTTTTGTCTTGGTTATAATTGTAGTTTTTAAAAGTGCTTTAAGTGTATTATTAGGTGAATTTGGCACTACATGTGTATGTTTGTTGTAATTACTTCCTATTAGCCTTATCATAAAAAGAACTTTGAACATGGAAACATTTGTGCAAAATCTTGACACTACATAATAATGTGATATTCCACTGAAGTAGCATTGTGCAGCATGTGCTTTACTACAAGTCAAGACTTTCGGTTGAGAATGAAAATATAACTGATAGATCCAGCTTAAGAACGACACTTAAATATCAAGATGATATGTTTTTAATTTGGTCTATGAAAATAAAAAGTTCATATCTGTAAACTAAGTATTGCAATTGAACCTTCACTTTGTTGAAGCAAGTCTAACGCTTAAAAATAATGAATGATTATTGGTATTTGAAAGAATAGATTCATTGCTTTCCTCATTAAACACAATAAAATCAACATTTTCAAGAAAAATACTGAAATCAAATTTTTTCCAATTTTTAATGTTGTGAATTTCCTGCCTTTTTAGGTGACTCACAAACAACGAACTCAGTCAATAATATATCAGGTGACACATCCTGGGCTAAGTTTCCTGACAATCGAGATAGGTCTGGTTCTCATGATAAAAGTTCAGGTCATGACAGCAATGAGGATGTTTGGTTGATAACTCCTGAACAACGAGAGTATTACACGAATCAGTTCAAGACATTACTACCAGACACTAAGGGTTTGTTATCAGGTGAGTAGTTGAAAAGTTAGGGTTATAAGATCTCTTTTGAGTAGTCATGGCTCCAAGAAGGGTCAGTTTGTACTCAACCACTACTCAAAAGAGAACTTTGAAGAGTCGTTGCTCTGAGAAGGTCCAGTTAGGACTCAACCACTACTCAGAAGAGATTTTAAGTTTTCATTTCACTGAGAAGGGTCAGTTAGGACTCGACCACTACTAAGAAGAGATTTTAAGTTTTCATTTCACTGAGAAGGGTCAGTTAGGACTCAACCACTACTCAAAAGAGAACTTTGAAGAGTCGTTGCTCTGAGAAGGTCCAGTTAGGACTCGACCACTACTCAGAAGAGAATTTAAGTTTTCATTGCTGTGAGAAGGGTCAGTTAGGACTCGACCACTACTCAGAAAAGATTTTAAGTTTTCATTTCACTGAGAAGGGTCAGTTAGGACTCAACCACTACTCAAAAGAGAACTTTGAAGAGTCGTTGCTCTGAGAAGGTCCAGTTAGGACTCGACCACTACTCAGAAGAGAATTTAAGTTTTCATTGCTGTGAGAAGGGTCAGTTAGGACTCAACCACTACTCAGAAGAGATTTAAAGTTTTCATTGCTGTGAGAAGGGTCAGTTAGGACTCAACCACTACTCAGAAGAGATTTAAAGTTTTCATTTCACTGAGAAGGGTCAGTTAGGACTCAACCACTACTCAAAAGAGAACTTTGAAGAGTCGTTGCTCTGAGAAGGTCCAGTTAGGACTCGACCACTACTCAGAAGAGATTTTAAGTTTTCATTGCTGTGAGAAGGGTCAGTTAGGACTCAACCACTACTCAGAAGAGATTTTAAGTTTTCATTGCTGTGAGAAGGGTCAGTTAGGACTCAACCACTACTCAGAAGAGAACTTTGAAGAGTCGTTGCTCTGAGAAGGTCCAGTTAGGACTCGACCACTACTCAGAAGAGATTTTAAGTTTTCATTGCTGTGAGAAGGGTCAGTTAGGACTCAACCACTACTCGGAAGAGATTTAAAGTTTTCATTGCTCTGAGAAGGGTCAGTTAGGACTCAACCACTACTCAGAAGAGATTTTTGAGGAGTCATGGCTCTGAGAAGGGTCAGTTAGGACTCAACCACTACTCAGAAGAGATTTTTGAGGAGTCATGGCTCTGAGAAGGGACAGGTTGTATGCAACCACAACTAAAAATAATAATAATAATAATAATAACTAGATTTTATATAGCTCCCTTAACCTCACAACTAGACAACTACATGTTGTTACTGAAGTAAACTTCAAGGTTGAATTCAGTAAATTTAAAGGCCACCTGACAATAAATATCACCCTCCCAGTGAGAGTCAACATTGATCAGGGGCCAGGAGGCCCAACAAGTTTTGACTGGGATTGTAGTTTTTCGATAATGGAATGAAAGAGATAGTTTGTAGAATTGTGGATAATAGAGAAGGATGCTTAAAGGTATGGTCATAGATTGGTTGTTGTCAATTAATGCTGATTAAAAGGCAAAATCATAAAGAAAGATACAATAAAAGAACACATGTGAAAGTTTCAGCTGAATACTGTGTCTACTTGCTGAAAAAACAGGGAAAAACTGTCACAGTATTTTCATCAAGAATGTTGAATCCATCCACATTTAGCTACATGTAGGTGACAGCTGGTACCAACCACATCTCTGGCCATAGCGTTCATCAACAAACACCACAGAAATTTCAATTTTCAGTCAACCCTGAGAAATTAGAAAAATGTTTCATGCACTGAATCATTTCTCAGATTCAAATGTTTTGGGGTGAAAATTTTTCCAATCATATTACTTCGAAGGGAATCCTTTCTCAAAATAGTTTATACTATTAACAGCTGCAGTGCTTCTCACCAAGTAAGTTTTCATGGCCATTACATCTTGGAATAGTAACAATCTATGAACCTACCATTAATATTGATAATGGAACTTGTTTTATTTCCAGGTGCTGATTCTAAAGAATTCTTTGAAAAATCTAAACTCCCAACAGCTGAATTATCCAAAATATGGTAAGATACAAAGTTACTTCCTCCTGAAGATATTCAGAGTATACTGTTACAAATGTTGACTTGATAAATCACTGTTCCTGTTCACCACAACTAATCAGAGACAAAATTACACAGTGTTTCAACTTTTCAACTAGGTTTCTAGTGGAGGATGGTGTTTACATGAAGAAACATTTCCAGAAGTACTTAAGTGTAGTTTCACGTAAATACTTAACATATGTGTCCACGGTCAAAAAATCAATTTTTTTAAATACTTTGTTGGTGGAAGGGCCTTGGGGTGCAAGTAAACAAAATTTACTTTTTAATTCATTATATAGCCCGTTGCCATGGTAACAGCTCATTTTGTGTTTTGGGCATTTTAGACCGATTTTGGGGCATGAAAAACTGGTTTTTACGTAATATTTATAACTCCATCCTACCAAAATGCAAAATTATTTCATAAAAACTTTTATATCACTACAAAGTATCATCCTTGGCTTTACTTGAGAAAAAACATTATTGCTATAAATTTCACCCTTATGCTATTTTTGCAACATGCATTAGAGCATGTTTTTAGAACTTGCAAAATTGACATTTTACCCTTTCGGCTGTGATTAGGGCCAACATTGGTCTTTTCATATCTGGTGAGAAAAACTTGGGCAATTGTATCCTGTTGTGTCAGTACTGCCTCAAAAATGTATTTTTTTCCCAAAACAGCAAAAATGCATTTTGAATGTTTTCCCTCAGTTTGAATTAGTAGCATAAAGAAGAACACTTCCATCAATCCGGCACCTTTTCCTTAGCACTCTGTAGGCTTTTGGATTACCCCACATTGATCAGGATTTTTGTGCTGACTGTAATCTCGGCCTTTACCCCCCCCCCCCCCCCCCCCTGAAGCATGTTATGTTCCATTAAATATTTGATATTTTACATTTATTTTTTACAACATTCTATTTAGTGTATTTGAACAAAGAGAGACCAATACTTTTAGTAAACTGATCAGCATACTGTTTCATCAGAACCAAACAGTCCCCTTTGAACAGATTACATGTAGGCCTACTCCTCAAAACACATCTTGTATTGCTTGCAAGTGGTATTCAAAGTGTTGTGAACAGCGCCCCTTTGTTGAAAGTCACACATTTGGGAATTCCCCCTTGTACATCAACACTAGAAAGAAAGTCTGTGCTGTCTTCAGTTTCCAAGGGTCTCGGAATATTTGTCCATTCAGTTGTGATTAGGGTCAACTTTTGTCGTTTCATGTCTGGTGAGAAAATCTTGGGCAATTGTATCCTGTTGTGACACTATACTGCCTCAAATATGGTAATTTTACCCACAACAGGAAAAATGCATTTGAAGTTTTCCTTCAGTTTGAATTCGCAATACACAAAGAAGGGTATGCTTTCTGGCACTGTTTCCAAGCCCGTTATTTAATGAATACAAAGGAATTATTTATTAATATGGTATCCAACCAAGCCATAACCCATGCTTTGCCAGATACACTGTAGAGTTCAAGATTGTTTTATCATGACTACTTGACCTTGTACATTTATGATTCCCATTGCAAGTAGAGAAGTAGTGTAATGAGCATTATTTACAAGTTGTCCTGTGTGACCTTCCTACAGTATCCTTGGTACCCTGCATGCCACCCAATGGAAACCTTTTTATCCCAATCAAAACAAAAAAAGCTTTAATAATGAGCCAAAATCAACCCAAGTATCTTACTGGACATTCATCATTTTTGGCCTTCTCTCATCAATTCCCCCATCGGGGGCAGAGTTTTATTATAGTTGCACTGTTGCAAATAATAAAAAGCAGTAGGTTAATTTAATATTAACAGGCAATTCAGCCAGTAATGTTTGATAATTGTCTTTGGTGATCGTTCTCTGAGACATATAGGGCCTATATATACAAAAGTATTACAATTATACGATGTTGAATGGAAAAAAGAACCAAAACTAGCCTTACTAAAGTCACTGCAATAGCATCTTACTGATTTACGTTAAGCAGGTGCAAGCATTTACAATTACTTCTCTGCATACATGATTTTCACCATGTCATGAAGTGTGTGCTTCTCTAACAACCTTGTGTGATTGCCACATAGCAAATGGTGATTCAAGTCACACAAAGTCTCGTAGGAATCGATGCAGCTTTCTTCGGGAAAGGGAAAAAGCTCTGATTCAGGCACATCATCATCTTCGGAACTTTCACTTTGTTGTTTCCAACTTTCACAGCCTGGCCTTTGTCTCGCATGGACCTCTTTAAACATGAACAGCAGATTCAACACCAAATTCTGACTAAAGCATCAAATCAATATCACAAAAACAAGCCTACAGTTTTTGACAAAATCATTACATAGTCCAGGCTCTAGTCATTTTCAACTCTGTCTAGGTACTGCAATTCACATGTACATATTTTTTTGGGGAAAAGACAATGCATTTTTAATTACTCTTTCTTGATACTCTCGCTAGAAACTGATGACAGCACAGACTTTCTTAATCTTGTTGCATGTGCAGGGGGAATTCCCAAATGTGTGACTTTCAACAAAGGGGCGCTGTTCACAACACTTTGAATACCACTTGCAAGCAATACAAGATGTGTTTTGAGGAGTAGGCCTACATGTAATCTGTTCAAAGGGGACTGTTTGGTTCTGATGAAACAGTATGCTTCAGTTTACTAAAAGTATTGGTCTCTCTTTGTTCAAACACACTAAATAGAATGTTATCAAAAATAAGAAATGTAAAATATCAAGTATTTAATGGAATATAACATGCTTCAGGGGGGGGGGGGGGGGGGGGGGTAAAGGCCGAGATTACGGTCATCAAAAAAATCCTGATCAATGTGGGGTAATCCACAAGCCTACAGAGTGCTAAGGAAAAGGTGCCGAATTGATGGAAGTGTTCTTCTTTATGCTACTATTCAAACTGAGGAAAAAACTTCAAAGTGCATTTTTGCTGTTTTGGGAAAAAAATACATTTTTTGAGGCAGTACTGACACAACAGGATACAATTGCCCAAGTTTTTCTCACCAGATATGAAAAGACCAATGTTGGCCCTAATCACAGCCGAAAGGAAAATTTTCTGAGATCCCTGGCAAGTTGACATTTTGAGGGCCAAAAATAGGGTAAAAATGTCGATTTTGCAAGTTCTAAAAACATGCTCTAATGCAAGTTGCAAAAATAGCATAAGGGTGAAAATTATAGCAATAATTTTTTTTCTCAAGTAAAGCCAAGGATGATACTTTGTAGTGATATAAAAGTTTTTATGAAATAATTTTGCATTTTGGTAGGATGGAGTTATAAATATTACCTAAAAAACAGTTTTTTATACCCCCAAATCGGCCTAAAATGCCCAAAACACAAAATGAGCTGTTACCATGGCAACAGGCTTCTTATGGATTTGAAAGGTCGATTTTGTTTACTTGTATCCCAAGTCCCTTCCACCAACAAAGTATTAAAAAAATTGATTTTTTGACCGTGGACACATATTATGTTAAGTATTTACGTGAAATGACACTTAAATAGCTAAATATAAACTTCATCATTTTTTCCTAATTCCACAAAGATTTGGATTACTGCTTATACTGCTGCTGTTTTTATATTATGCATCCCATTTGACCCTTTCTTGCTTGTGCACCACTGGAAGACATCTACAGAGGAACTTTATTTTTTGGAGCAAGCGCCATGAGCACTTTCGTGGATACCGGCGCTATAGAAGACATTATTATTATTATTATTATTATCCATCAAAATTAATCTATTGTAGCACTGTTGCATTGCTATTAGTTACTCTCTTTTCATGGCTTATAGTAACTTATAATTATTAGAGCTAGGGGTGCAGACATGATAAAGTGAATATTTATGTTTTTATTTTAAAGGCAACTCTCTGATGTGAACAAGGATGGAACATTATCACTAGCAGAGTTCTGTACAGCAATGCATCTTGTAGTTGCTAGAAAACACAAAGTGGATTTACCAGATCAGCTGCCTGCCAGTCTCATTCCTGTCATTGGTTCCAGTCAAGAGGAAGGTTGGACCTAATTTGCATGTTTAATTGATTGATCTGTGGGTTTATTGATTATAAATAACCGATATCTAAGAAAATATAGACAGATATGATCTTTAAATGTTTCAGTGTTTTTAACACACAAAACAGTAGAAAATTAGACAGAGCATACCATTTTCAAAAGAAATGTAATTGTTTTATTTGTCACTTCATGTTTATACCTTGACTTGTAGCCCGGTACTTTATTCCTCCAGTTGGTCTTCCTAAACAAGTCACCCCAGCAAGGAGTGTAACTCCACCCACACCTTCTGCAAAGAAGGATGAGGTCAGTTCTATTTTCTTGTTGTTCTTGTATGCATGTTGAATAGATGTGTAGTCTAGAGAATGTTGTTTTCATAATTTGTTTGCCTAGATGTCAAGTACAGTATTCCTTGTTGTATAAAATTGACCTAATACTGTGGGTGAGATCGATTAGCTTCCCCGGGTTGACCCCGGTGCGCTCATCCAGGTGAGACGCTGACATGAGCTAATCGAACGCCAACTTCCCCCAGCATTCACACCAATGCATCTTGGGACAGCCGACCCGGAACTACTTTCATTATGTGCATTACATCTGTGGATTCACGACACGGTCGTAAATTAATTATTCTCAAGGTAAAACTGCAGCGTTAAATTACTTTACAAGCCCAAATTGATACAAAAGTACTCGTCTTCGAATAAAAAAATACACAATGCTCACAAAGTTGCTGTTAAAAGGATGAAAATGTATGTCAAACTTCCTGAAAGTGTCCTGCTAAAGTACAAACAAAATGGTGGCCATCAAGAAAGTTTTTTGTCACAAGCAGGGCACTTGAGGTTGACCCGTGTGAACCCAGAGAATGAAGTCAAAGCCATTCAAATGCACTGGGGGAGATCTGGGTCGCCCCAGGGAAGCTTATCGAACAAACCCATTGTATAAATGCAACCACCTCCAGCTAATTCCAAGCACTATATTTTATATCCATGCACCACCAAGTCTTGTTATTTTTGCATCCTACAGAATTGGGCAACATTTGCTGATTCTCCTTTTCCTGCTGCTCCATCGCCGTCATCACAATCTCCTGCTAATTTTGACTTTGCCTCCATATCTCCAGACCCAGTAAGTACTGAGAGATGCTCCCTAGCCATAAAAACATCCTTGTCCTTTGATTTCTGTTTTATAAGCTGACAATTGGGATGTAATTTAAATGATATGTTGTCTGATTGTTTGTAAAGGATGCTAACATCTTCCAGCCAGTTGCTCTTCATGTAGCCCCGGATGGGAAGACTGTTAAAATAGCACCAGACACTGGAGGAAGACAAAGAACTCATTCAGGTATGCAGCAAGGATATTATGGACAAAACTGACATTTGTTTTCTTCTAATAAGCCAAGCAGCTTACACCCGGTTCAGACAGGCGCTCCAGAGTCTGGCCAAACCAAATAGATTACGAGTGACTACAGGTTGATCCAAATAAATTTTGGTTCAGACAGGCGAACTTAACATAACATTTACATTAGGTTTGGCTCATGACAAGATCGATGTCTGAAACCACGACGCTCCAGAGACGTTCAGAACGACGACACCAGTCAACAGTCAACAGTCACCTTTTCATGTAATTAATTCAATAATTTGGTTCAGCGGGACGCTAGAGCACTTGTCTGAACCAGGTGTTAGATATCGTCCTTTGCAGTATGACTTCATACTGCATAGCAATTGAGAGATTTAGATCATTCTCCCTTGGTGTTCAAATGCCATAGGGTTTAACACATCAAGACTAATAACAACCGGCTTGTTTGCTGAAAACGTCAGAAAAATCCTAGAATAATAATAGTAATAATAGTGGCTTTTTGTATAATGTTCAATGCCCTCACTCGGTGATGCTCATGGCGCTCATACCCCTGTCACTAGGCCAAATATGTCAATCCTCAAACCATTTCAGCTCCCTTGGGAGTATACAGCCTTTGATGTCAAGTATGTAGCACCAAGCTACATGTAAATCAGTCACATAAACTATCTCTGCCCTCGCATGTACCCATTTAAAAGCAATTATAGTCAAATGTCTTGCTCAAGGACACAAGTGTCACGACCAGGATTCGAACCCACATCCTGATGATTAGCTGCAGAACTTAAGTCTGATGCACCAACCACTCAGCCAACTAAGAGATATTGGGTTTAATCAGATGAAATCCTTTTATGTTGTGACTGTATAACTGTGCACTAAAATTTGACTATTTTGACCATCTTCATTAGTGGCATTTGCTTAACAATGGGTAAGGCTATTGTAGTCACATGACGACTTTCTTCATTCTGAAAGATCCTCTGCGAATAGAAGCTCTTTCTGATGAAGACAAAGTTGAAGAAGAAGATTCTGCTTTTACAATGAAGAAAAGAGCAGCGACTGTAGGAGAAAAAGACATCTTAGCTAAGCTTGCCCCACCACCACCTATTGAGAGGACAAGGAGAGGAGACAGTTTAGGTAAGATATCTTGGAATCAATCAATTATCTCTGTTTATCATGCCAATTATGGACAGTAGCGAAATTGTTATCACAATCCAAGGCAGATATTGGCACAAAATAGCAATTATTTATTTGTTCAATTCAATAAGGCCAGTGAGATTGATAAACAAAAAACAAAAACTGAGTAGTTTACAGATAACTTCAATTAAGTTAAACTCTCTTTATGGTGAAGTGTTGGTTCAGAGAAGAATTAGAGCTCATTTATAGTGGAGCCTGACAAAAACCAGTTGCCTTTCATAAACATACATGTATGCGAACTTAAATCAGATTCCTCTTTGAGTTTATGTTCCTTTTTTTAATAACACGTTCCAGAGGATTTCCTTTCTTAGACTCTTTTTAAAATGTTTATCTAACCCATAATTTTTTTTTAATGATTTTAGTTGATTTTATAATTCAACACTTTCATGTTTCATATTAACTTGCTTATGCTAACACAAACAATGATTACCAAACAAAGCTGTCATGGGAACAATAAACCGTACACTATGCGGTTGGGATTATCCAGCCTGATCCAGTTCTAAGGTGAGAGTAAACTGGACTAAACTACACTTGTTCAGTTAAAACCAGTTTTCATAAACCATCCTGAAGATAAATGTTTATACAAATGTTAAATGATGCAGTTTTAAGGTAAGTGAATCATGTCGTTTCGGTTTACCTCATTTTTTTTTGTTCTAATAAGTTATTATTATTTTTTTTATTTAATGTAAAATCCATAGTATGGTAACTAACCAAATTTTAAAAAATCGTTATTCTTAAATTCACAATACCGTTCACATTAATCTAGTAATACATAAATAAGTTATTTTCCTCTTCATTGAATAATCAGAGTAACCCATTGATATTTAATCTAAACACAGCACTCTGTAAACATACGATCACTGATATTAATCATGTCTCTATAGTTTGCCTTCACTGGTACAAAAATGGCGTTGAGACTTCATTATTTTTCTGGTAGGCTAAAGTGACTGAAGTCAACCTATATGAACTACTTCAGTCATAATGTAGGGTCCTATCTCTTCTTCTGATTATCAGGGGAGTTGAAGTTTCAAGTTAGTTGGCTTTTTTGGCCCAAAATGAATTACTTCAGTCTCAGGGCGTAGAGTCTCATCTAGGCAACTAATAATCCATGGAATTGAAGTCGCAAGTTTGTTGGCTTTTGTAGCCCAAAATGTTGTGTTTACTTGAGGATTGTTTACATAGTTGAATGAATCGACATGTAGTTCAGGCTAATTGTAGGTGTCATATAGTCATTGACTTCAACTATCTGTCCAAAACAAAGCTTCATGACTGGTCATTCGTGTTGGGTGTTCTTTGGTTTGTAATGATCCGTTATGTAGTATTGAAGGTTGCTGCTGAGAAGTTGATATTTCTAAATGTATTGGAACTTTGTCTTATGCAGGAAGCATTTTTAAACAAATTACAGTGGTGAGGTTTTTTGCAACAAACTAAAAATGCAGTCAATAATGTGCTAATGAAACAATGTAAAAACATAATGTTTAAAAAGAACTAAAAGTATGGCATACTCGAAGATTGGAAAAAAAAGGTGGGAAGTTAATTGTCATCAATGCTTGCTTTCAAACAACCCGTAGTACTCTAACAATCTTTGCATTATGTAATTGAATGGACCAGTTGCTTATGTTAGTGAGTTTGTTTCATATTAACATTGTTCCTGTTTGCTTATGCTGCTACATGTATGTTGATTGTTTAATTGGTACTTGTTCATGTCACATGACTCTCCCCATCTGCATGTTGGTAATATAAACATCATCTGCATGATAATAAAGTTAACAGTGTTTAGTGCAATGATGTTTATGTAGATATATTTATTACAGAGCGTGGTGTGATGCAAAGCGAAGCTCGTGATGGTTATACAATGTACACACCTCGATCTCGATCTAGGTATTGGGGCTTTGTGTTCTTCATCTTCTTCAATCTTTACTTCTCTTCTGTCATGAGTATCTCTTGTTGTATATCATGTTACTATACTTTGTCTCTTGATGTTATTTGATTGAAGTTTAATCTGTTTCTCAGACTGTCCCTTCCTTCAATCTTCCATGTTCCATTTATCTCAGTATTTCTGTGTGCGTGTGTGTGTGTGTGTGTGTGTTTCTGTTCATTGTCTTTTAGTTTACACAATCATTGATTTTGCTCATTGTCTTTGAATTGTGACTAGTGCTTGTTTCCTTGCTCAACTTTATCTCATGTCATCTGTTGTCACACCAAATGTTACCTGTTTTCTTGCTGTCCATCTGGTCAGTTTGAATGTAACTTAACTTCAGCTTCTTTTCCTACTTCAATCAGTCTGACTGATAACAGTCTGGAAAGACAGCTTGGTAGTATTGCCTCTTGTTTCCCTTTGTCATTTTCAATCTCATATCTGTTCATTCTTCTATACTTTTGTCTGTTTGTTTTTATTGTGTTTGCGTATTTTCAGCTTCATATGCTACAATGAACAATATATGTCAGTAATTAAACATCAACATAAATTTTAAATTTAATAATATACTGATATAATACAATTTTAAGGAAACTCTTTATATGAAAATGGAATCTATTTCATTATAGATTACATATTTATGAAGTGAAGTCTTTTTGGGTAATATCCCATGGTTTGGGCAAACCGGTTTACATCCATTTTATGAATAAAAGTTGATAATGAGAGGTAGAGGTGGAGTATGTTACTTGGCTTAATACTTTAGTTACATCACACCTTGGTAATCCAATTGACAATAATGGATGGTACTAATGCATACATGTGATGTATCCTCATCCTTCTCAATTTGAAATCAGATAATTTCCCTTAGTTGTACATAGTGCTTCCTAACATGATAGTTTTGTGTGATTTTCCAGTCTGATGTAGGTGTGTTTAGTAGTCACATCATTATTATGTAACTCCCACATATTCCTCAATAACAGATTAGTGTGATGTTTAGTTTCCTTCAGAAACCCTGTTGATAGAATTTCATTTCATGTTCAGAGGTTTATACCCCTCCCCTCCTTACTTTCACCTATGACCACCTTTCATGACCTTTCACCCTTCACTCATTTCCACATGTTTAGATCCTACTCGGGTGTGACCCTCCAGCAGCGGTTACCAGTTACCCTCTCTAGACATTCTGCCCTGACAGAATCCTCTGCAGAGCCCCCAGGGCAGGGGCAACCTCCTACCCCTACAAGGGAGGAGTTTACCCCACCTGCCTTACCCCCAAGGTTTAACGGTACCCACTCTCGCTCTATGTCTCTTGATCGTAAACAGCTTGTCCTGCTTCCTGGTAAGAGAGTCCTTATTCTACACTAACCCCTCCCTCTACTAACCTAAGATAACCTGCTGGTTCCTTCACTGATGTAAGGAAGGTAACTCCTCATCCACCTGAGTATCTTAGTTATCAGTCTCAGAGTTCAGTCTTGAAGACAAGTCAAAGATATTGAGAATCTTAAGATGTATTCTCATCTGTGTTGAACCTTGCATGTCTGAAGGTTTGTTAAGTTGTTTTGCTGCTAGCCTATACAGTGCTTATTATGACATTAAACAAGTAGAACAGGTTAAATATGGTAACATTAATCAAGTTGAAGTATGTTCTACGTACAGGAAGTTCATATGGTTTGTGGTAGACTTAGCATGCTGCAATTTTGTGTGATAAAAAAACATGCTGTGTAAAAAGAAAGTGATGACATCAGTATGAAGTTTGCCTTTACCTTATATGCAGTACTAGTTATAAATATTGATGAACAGTTGCTATCATAGTGGCAGTATCAGTTCCTATACCCAAGAACGGTAAGTTTTTATTCCAATGATTTAAAGAAAATATCAACATTGATAGTCAGTGTTTCCTGAAGCTACTATGGTAAGTACACTAGTACAGTAGTTCTTGAGTAGTTCTTGATGTCATTGGAAAACGTTGTATCGCTATGCCAGATCTGTGTAAATCTGGGACAGTTTTAGCAAGGTGTGATGATTTTGCAGTTTCAGTTTTTTTTGCACAAACATGACATTCTTGTTTTACATAAAATTGTCCCTTCTTTTCAAGGTTTCCAGAAAGTGTAAAATACAAAAAGTAAATCTTGAAGTGCTATTTAACTGACAAGAGTTTGATTATCTTACAGAGAGACAGGTTCTTCCAGCCAGACCTACCATCCCACCAAGACCTATTACTCAACTGAGTTCTCACTCCAGTGAGCAGACACATTCCTCTTCTGCATCTAGTAATCGTAGCAGCTATTCCTCTTCTTTAGATGGTCAGGAGGCAGAAGATCAGCCTGACTTTGCTGACTTTAGTCATTTTCAGGCAGTGAAGGATGATACCAAAGGAGAGTTAGCAGCAGCTGGACATGGTGATTATTTACCAATGGTAAGTCACTCAGTTACACAAGGTCATCCTCACAGGGAACTTGAGGCAACCAACCAGGCACCATACTTTTCCTACTTTAATCTGGTTTCCGGTTTTTTGTTTGTTTGTTTTTTTCCCCTTCAGGAAAATCAGTATACTTTTTATTAAATAGCTTGAAAAGTTTGTTAAAGTCTATGCCACATGTACATTTACAGACCTTCTACTCAATAGAATGTTCCTTCTTTTTTCCAAGGGTAAAATATTATGCCTGCAACCACCTCCAATGTATACAAAAGTAACACTCTTGTTTTATGGTATCTAATTATTACCCGGATCTGGTTGCCTTACATTGCCTTGTATGACATAATAACCTGACTCTAAGAGTCTGCAGTTAACCTCAATCTATCTTTAGGGAGGAAAGCAGCTCTTTGCTTCAGAGTTTGACAATAATAATTCACTACAAAGGAAGAGCTAACATTGATTCATACATCAGACAGAAGGAATTAGAAATTCCTTCTGTCTAAACGTCAACACAAATCTCTTGAAGAGTGGCAAGCCAGTGGAGTACAAGTGCCTATAGGCAAGGCTGATCTGCTTTCTTTCTCCTCAGTGCAAGGGGAGCTAGTTGTTTCTTCATCAGTTTCTTTTTGACTGTATTGGATCACCTTTCTCAACCATGTCATTTACTAGGTCTGACAATAGACTGTGCAAGTCTCACGAATATCGGAATGAGAAAACACGTCCGACGAATAAAAAAAAATTCTGTAACCAAATCTTTGTTTTAAATTATATCTCATTACAATTTTTATAAAATGAGTTTAAGCTTTTATAATAAATACACAAATAATTTGTTAATTAGGATAGAAACAAAATTAAAACTCATTGGACAATTATGTGCAACTAAAAGCTGGTTTTTACACGGACATTTGATGGTTACACAGGCATAAAATTAGTTTGTAGAGGATGCTGATGCAGGTAACCCTAGACTGCAATGAAAAGGCTTGTTTTGGTCTGGCAATTACAGCATCTGGTGATTATCATCGCGCAATCAAAACAAGTGTTGACGTAAGTTTCATGATTGGATGTAGGTACAAGTTTGTAATTTTTTGTTAGTAACCGGAAGCTGAGGTCAAGTTTAATTCTCAGGTTTTCTTTGTTATGTTGTTGAATTAATTATACCTCCATATTTTCTATGCATGCTTTTCAACATGTATGCCAAAACAATCTCAGAATTTCTTCACTGCATTATGTACATGATGGCACAAGTTCCATTCAATGTCCAGCATGTTTGGTGCTTTGTCACATACATAACTTCTTGACTCCTACGATGGATTGAGTGACTTATCTTAAATACAAGTCTCTCGTCTTGCAACATGGATTAATTGACTTAATCTTAAATACAAGTTAGTCTCTCGTCTTGCAACATGGATTAATTGACTTATCTTAAATACAAGTCTCTCGTCTTGCAACATGGATTAATTGACTTAATCTTAAATACAAGTTAGTCTCTCGTCTTGCAACATGGATTAATTGACTTATCTTAAATACAAGTCTCTCGTCTTGCAACATGGATTAATTGACTTAATCTTAAATACAAGTTAGTCTCTCGTCTTGCAACATGGATTAATTGACTTAATCTTAAATACAAGTCTCTCGTCCTGCAACATGGATTAATTGACTTAATCTTAAATACGAGTCTCTCGTCTTGCAACATGGATTAATTGACTTAATCTTAAATACGAGTCTCTCATCTTGCAACATGGATTAATTGACTTAATCTTAAATACGAGTCTCTCGTCTTGCAACATGGATTAGTTGACTTAATCTTAAATACGAGTCTCTCATCTTGCAACATGGATTAGTTGACTTAATCTTAAATACGAGTTTCTCATCTTGCAACATGGATTAATTGACTTAATCTTAAATACAAGTCTCTCATCTTGCAACATGGATTAGTTGACTTAATCTTAAATACGAGTTTCTCATCTTGCAACATGGATTAATTGACTTAATCTTAAATACGAGTCTCTCATCTTGCAACATGGATTAATTGACTTAATCTTAAATACGAGTCTCTCGTCTTGCAACATGGATTAGTTGACTTAATCTTAAATACAAGTCTCTCATCTTGCAACATGGATTAATTGACTTAATCTGAAATACAAGTGTATCATCTTCCAGGATGAAGTTTCACCTGGTACCTCCCCACCACCTCCTCCTCCTAGGCATTCACAGAGTGATGATCACATGACTGTCAAGTCAACAAAGGGAGTAAGTAAACCTTAGACAGGTTCAGTGAGAAGAAGTTACATCACAAGGATTAGAATTGTAGACAGAAAAAAAGGCAAATCCGACCACCACTTTTTCACTCCTTAAAACCAAACACATCATATCTTGGTAATAAAGACTGTTTGTCATGATGAATGAAAAAGTGTTAGTTGGATTGAGTATCTTTTCCTTGTAGAATTTAATTGTTGTCATGATGGATAATAATGTATGATTCATATGGATTGTTTACTACTTTACAGCACTTGACATCTCCGATGCTGTCCAGCAAAGACCGGCATATGTCTAGTGATATGTTACAAGCAGATGAGAGACGATCCCAATTTGCAAATGATAGAAAGAGACATACATCAGCACCTGAACCTGCTGGTGTGTCATCAGAGTAAGTTGACAAGGAATTAATATCTGACCGTTCTTAATGTCTGACCATTCATTATCATACACTGAGGTTTGGAATGGTATATGCCAGCCTGCAATATGATATGTGGTGAATGCATCTTCACAGTACACTGTCAACCCTCCTACTGTCTGACCATTCATTATCATCCACTGTGGTTTGGAATGGTATATGCCAGCCTGCAATATGATATCATGTGCTGATGGCATCTACACAGTACACACATGTACACATATACTTGAGTTCTGTGGTAACTTGTACCATCATACACAACCCATGCAATTGAATGGTTATAAATGGTGAGCTAATTCACTGAAAAACTGTACCAATAGTAGGAGGGTTAAAGAATGGAACATAGTCAATCCTGCCTTGTAAAACAGTTTCTATTCTAAATCTCAGTTGATTGTGTTTTAAAAGTGTTTGCGCATTAAAATCATTTTGGTTATAATGTCTTCTTAAAGCTTCTAGTTTTGATGAACCATTAAAAGCATTAATCATTGAAAAAAGGCATTCTACCAAAATTGCATTAAGACATAGTTATAGTTGATGAAGATGTGATTTATTTATTTATCTTTTGATGACCAAGTGAGAGCATACACGCAAAATACTTTTTCCACTTTTTTGGAAGCAATGAAAGTGTAACCTACAATTTGTGAAGTTGATTTGTAAATTCTGAGATGCAGTGAGATATCCTTTGTGACTCTTTCTTACAGTTTGATGCTATGTGACAGGAAATCAATCCAAGCAGCCATAAGAAGAGCAAAAGAAGAAAACACCAAATTATCCAGACTGAACAGCGAGCTACAACAAGAACTAACACAAATCACAGAAGAACGTCTTTCCTTAGAGATTGACTTAAAGAAACTCAGACCCTTTGCTGTCAATACATAGGGCTTTCAGCTTTGCTCTGTAGTGCTAAATAAATAGAGTGTATTTTTCTTGAGACAGTTAACCATTGATTATTCTGTTTTGTCATGGCCATTTATCCTGACCCTTATAACTGTTAGCATTTATCATTTGGGCTTTGTTCCTTGCTTCCCAATGTCATTGCTACATATTTCAGTTTAGCTTCCAAGCAGATACGTTGTGACTTTAGCTTCAAGGTGGTGAGAATTGACACCCGTTCAAAACGCTCCATTTTCGTCTTAGTAGCTTGATGAATGATTAACTGGAATGCCATAACTGGGATTCTTTCATTTGTTATCTTGTCATCACATGTCCTTTATTATCGAATCTTTTAGTCCTGCTGAATGAAAGAGATACTATTTCTTTTCATTTTTCGTTTTATATTCATTTGTCCCTTTAGGTTGGTTTAAAAGGTATTGTGTCTTATAGTTTAGAATTTAGTCAAATCCAGTTGCAAGTAAAGCTTGAATAACCTTTGTAAGGTTGTTCCAGTTGGTAATACATTTTGTAAAGAATTGAATGTTGACTCTGCCAAAAAAGGGAAATTACTGACGCTTAACCAGCTTTTTCAGTGACTGATAATGACATGCTGGTGGTGTCACACTTCACTACATTCATTCTAATCAAATGAACCGTGACAAGGGTCATTCTAGTTGACCCATGCATTTGTCACCCTGCTTGCCTGGCCCAGTCAAGGATGGGGGCAGTCTGCTTAGCAGTCAATAGCAGAAGGTGCATCTGCATATGACAAGTATGTGTGCTGTTATGTGTGGCATCTGCCGCTGAACAAGCTGGACCAGCAATATAAACCGATAGGTAAAATGTCTTTCTTTTAGGTTGAGTCCACATTATCTTCTATGTGCAGCTAGAAGGTTTGATGTTAATTTGGAGGCTGTTTTAATAGCAAGGGATGTTGACCCAGGGTTTATTGATTTACAGGCTACAAAGAGGTAAACAAACAAGTCAAAATGACTGTACCTTTGCTCAGCTGACATTGATTTTGGTTTTTAACATGAAGGGTTGCAAAAGTTAGGGGTATTTAATTAGCACATCAACGATGTTATTATCTGGGGGAAAAATTTGGTTGAACAAGAAAAATTGATTAGAGCAGGAATTGAACCTGCTACCTCCTGATTGACATGCTGTAGGCTGCAGGTTCAAGTCCCGCTCTTATCAATTTTTCGTTTTTCAAACCAAATTTATTTTAAATGTACCCAGTCAGTTTCCCTTGTGGTTTATTTTCAGAAAAAATGAAATTGTGTTGGATATAAAATTGTACATGAATAATGTGTAGAAGTTATCGTTTATGTCTTTATATGAACCGTTCACATCAATCCACATTTTTGGATAACTTTCTACCTTTATTTATTCCAGTGTCTACTTGTGTATGAATGGCATGTGTTCATGTAAACCCATTATTCAGATTATTTGATGATTGTTCGTTGGTACTCTCATGTTGTTACTGCTGCTGATTCGTCAAGTACTCAATTGATATATGTTGCTGCTTACTTGTTTATTCTTTCAAACCTAAATCTCAATTTTTAATTAAATCTGCCATGAATTTTAGCCAAATAAGTATATTTATTCATGTTGAATTGCTGGACAGTAAATTGGGAGCTGAAAAATGGTCTTAGAAGGTCTATTCTAGATGACCGATGAGCAAATAAAATAAGGACTCATTAATCAAGAAAGGAAGAACAAATTTATTTCAAGGGTTATTGTGAACTGATCAAGAGTTTTGCGATCTCAAACATTCCAAAATTAGTTGGAATAAATAAATGCTTGTTAACTGACCTTTGCATGATTTAAAGATTAATCATAATATTAGTGTACGAAACTAACATGCTTTGCTCAAGAAAGGCATTTTTTTCTATCAAACCATTCAAACCAAGGAATAGTTTGCCTTTTGGTTAAACCACAGACTTTCAATTGTAGCAAACCTGCTGTTTTACTTAAATTTGTTGTCTGGTGGCAGACTGTGCTTTTATTTGAAATTTTGATTAATTATGATATTAATGAAAAAAAAGTATTATTGACGCTTACTTTAAATGTACAAAACTATTGGTAAGTTTGCTTGGGAACTTTGTGTTGAAGTAAGACCATACATGTAAATCAGACTTCCCCATGTCTCCTGAAGTGAACACTTTTGAGAGTGTTTGCCTTTACCAACACCAAAAACTCATCAAATAAAACATAAGTAGTGCTTGGTTAATGGCCTACCATGGTGCATGTATCCTGTTGTGGTCTGTCTTATCCCAAGGAACCCAAGTAACAACCTATGTGTATACTTGTAAATTTGCAATATTGTATATGTATATTAAATTTCACTAGCTGTATCCTAACAAGTGATATGAGAAACAGAAAGTATCCTCCAAACTGGATGCACACTGTTATGTGAATGGGTCTAGATAAACAGACTTGCAAAGTAAACTCAATTTAATCCATGTCTGAACCAAGAGACTTTGGCTTTGGCTATTGCCATTGACTGCAGTGACAGCATTGTAGTATAAACCATGGCCACTACCAAAGCCTTCAGTTTCCACACCACATTTCCCACTTGCCCATACTACTCATTGTATGTAATGGTGGTAGATGACCAATTCTTATTAATGCACATTTTGCATTCGGGATACAAGTAATAAATACTGAACCTAATAATGTTTGCGTGGATGTAGTGTGTTTTTTATAAGTTTCAAGTACACCACCTTGTCCTATAAACGAGTTAGCTAAGAAGTACATGTATTAAACGAGGGTTAGGGATGCGGCTGTATGGTGGAAGAGTGGAACATTGGGTGAGAGTTGGGGTTTTTGTGTGTGAGTGCCCCAAAAAACGGTTAGGGTTAGGGTTTACATTGGGGTGTCATGTATAGGTATCCATCACAAGGATAGGGTTAGGGTTCCAGGGGCCGATTTCACAAACAGCTAAGATTGATCTTAATTGCTAAGCAAAGAGTGATGTCACAATACAAATCACTATGGTAATACTGACAACTCATCTTAAGATGAATCTTATCTCTTTGTGAAATCGGCCCCAGCTTACTTAACAAAGGAAGAGTTATTTGGCTGGGGCTTTAAATATATATCCATCAAAAGGGGGTTATTGTTTGGGTTTCAGCTTACTCTATATTAATTAAGAGTGAGGGTAAGGGTTTTATGTGGCAATTAAGGGTTGGGGTTTTATGTGGCAATTAAGAGTGAGGGTTAGGGTTTTATGCAGCTGCTTCAAACATGGGTTTGGGAATAGGGTTAGAGTTTAGTTTTGGGTTTCATGTAAAGGTATCCATCACAAGGTTAGGGGTAGGGTTTCAGCCAACTTTATAAAGGAGAGATGAGGGTTGGGGTAAATGTGCGAGTACCCCAAACAATGGTTAGGGTTAGGGTTTGGGTTTGATGTAGAAATATCCATCACAAGGTTAGGGTTAAGTAAGCTAAAACCCTAACCCTACATAAACACCCCACGTAAACCCTAACCCTAACCCTAACCCTAACCCTAGTTTGGGGTACTCGCACATACCCTTACCTTTATGATGTAAGCTGAAACCCTAACCCTAACCTTGTGATGGATATTATCTATACATAAACACCCAACAAAAAACCCTAACCCTAACCCTAACCCTAGTTTGGGGTACTCACACATGAAACCCCAACCCTCAGTCTTCCTTTAATTGGGTTTCAGCTTTACTTGATTAAGGAAGGGTTGGGCGGGGTTTTATATGCGAGTGCCCAAAACAAGGGTTAGGGTTTGGGCTAGGGTTTTATGAACAGAATCCATCACGAGGGGGTTAGAGGATATCTGCAGGTATCCATTACAATGAGATTGGGCCAAGGGTTTCTGTTGGGGGTACACACAGGTATCCATCACGAGGGGGTTAGAGGATATCTGCAGGTATCCATTACAATGAGATTGGGCCAAGGGTTTCTGTTGGGGGTTCACACAGGTATCCATCACAGGGAACTTAGGGTTAAAGGTTTCAGCTTGTTAAAGTGGAGATTACTTTGGGTTTAGCATTTGCATTTGGGCTTTGAGAAATATTGGAAGAAAATCTAAACTTGGGCTCACTTTGGTAATTATTGAAACAAAATACATCCCCCACCTCTAGTGGCAGACATGAAGATAACAAAAGCAGTTTCACATTCATTTTTTTTTATATCAAAGAACTGTTTAAATAGTTTCTTTGTTCGGGTTTATTTCTCTGTCAAAGTGTTACATTCTAAACATCTCAAGAAACATTTCCTCCTACAAGAAACCAGCAACATAAAGGTACTTTGTTCAATGTACTTATGGCTTACAATGGATTATCATTATCGTCAGCCGAGAAACCAAAAACAAGGAAATCAACTGAAAAGTTGCATGCCTGTACCCTGTCCAATGTTCAACACTGACTTAAACATGGTTTTAGAAAAGAAAAAAACTAACAAAACAAAACAAAACCTGAAATCTTATGTCAAAATGGCAACAAAAAATGTCCTCTAAAAAACGCATAATTTAATCAAGTTACTTGTTTAATTTCAAATGACTTTATACTAAGTGGTGCAGATTCTGTAAAGTTTGACGTCTATAATAGATGCAAGAAAATAGTTAATGGTCTGACGTTTCGACTCGGGCAGAGTCTTTCTTGAAGGCTACAGTAGATGCTAAAAATGCATCAGGTATAAAGATTATTATTTGGTTTTTAAAAGCTTGTAGGTAAAGATGGTAATTGTATTGTGTTCTTTCTGATCTTTTGCAGAGTGCATTTCTTTCTACAGCTTATTCAAGAGCAGGTCAATGTTTACAACTCTTAAATAATAACAGCGAAAGATCACCAATGGATGTTTTTTGGACATCAAAGAATTTAGGTAACTCACTCATACTTAAAAAACAGGACATATCCTGGGACCTTCACAACAACTTTACAATCTCTCTTCTACTGAGCCTAACTCCTAGTGTCTTTGGCTAGAGACCGTCCCTCATCCACCAAAATACTCCAACCCCAAGATGATTGGACTCAAATAAGATTGGTATGCTTTACAAGCAAGTGTGTTGGGTGTCTGCAGTCCCAAATCCTACAAAATCCAACAACCTTCCGGACAGGATTTTGGAGAATTGGGACTCTGCTCAATGTGTTGACTAACAACAAGATTGGTTTGGTTTTACATAATAAAATATCATAGATCGTTTTGCAATTACATGTAAACAGTACTTCTGAGCAGTCCTTAATAATGGATTGTTACACCAATGAAATAACTTACTTAAAAACTGAGTTAAAGAGTTTTACAGCAGTAGTTATTTTAATTAACAGTTTTGTAGTAAAACAAAGGTTTCTTCACTAAGTTTCAAATGTCATTAACTTAAGAAAGAAACAGGTAGTGTTTTACACAAATAGAAACATGTTCCTAATATTTTTGGTTGTATATCCAGCAGGTTGGTGGTTCCCTCAAACACAAGTGGTACATTCAGGAAGACATCACATGTCACCTGAAGGCATAGTAGTTTATTGTGAGGTGGGTGGTTCTAATTCAGTAGCAGGGGTGTCTGGCTCTTCATCATTGTAGATGTTCTCAGCCTGTATACAAAATAACCAAACATTATTGTCAAAACATACCAAGTCAAAATAAAAAAAGACAGCTTCAAACCAGTAACCAGATCAAAGGTTCAAACCAGTAACCAGCTCAAAGATTCAAACCAGTAACCAGCTCAAAGATTCAAACCAATAACCAGCTCAAAGGTTCAAACCAATAACCAGTTCGAAGGTTCAAACCAATAACCAGTTCAAATGTTCAAACCCTTAACCAGCTTAAAGATTAAAACCAATAACCAGTTCAAAGGTTCAGACCATTAACCAGCTCAAAGGTTCAGACCAACAACCAGTTCAAAGGTTCAAACCAATAACCAGTTCAAAGGTTCAGACCAACAACCAGTTCAAAGGTTCAAACCTTTAACCAGCTCAAAGGTTCAAACCAATAACCAGTTCATAGTTCAGACCAACAACCAGTTCAAAGGTTCAAACCAACAACCAGTTCAATAACCAGTTCAAACCGGAAACAACTCTGTAAATGAATCTCACTCAGTCACTCATCCGAATGGACATCCTTTCTGATAACCTGATGCTCTCAACAATTTTTTTAAAGTTTCTTTAAAAGGAATTGATTATCTTTTACTCAAAAGCAGTACCCACAATCAAACCTTAAACTCAATACAGTGTTTTTTTCTTGTAAACATGTAGGTCTTCCTCTGTTAAGAAAAACACCAAACTAAAACTACAACTCTTACATCAAGCAGAACAAGATTAAACAAAATTAATGTGTCTTTTGTAGAAAAGATGGATTTTAAGTGTTTATAAATGTGGACAACATAGTAAAAGAAAAACACAAATTACTGAAACTTTAGTAGAAGCAAAAGGAAAAATGTGAAAACAGTAGTTTACCATTTGCCAGACTTGCATAATGTTATCTTCAGATACTGAACATATCACCCAAGGCTCGTTGGGATTCCAGGAGAAGTCAGAGATCTTAGCTGTGTGTCCTCCATGAATGAACAACAGTTCTCCTGGACCATCTTCTGCATCTTCTATAGTTTGCTCCTCACCTATTTTACTGCATCAAGACAAATAAAGTGAATACTCTATTTATGGAAACAGAATCCACAAAGCATTGATTGTACTAATCTGCTAGTTTATCTCACTTTGATCTCAAGATGTATATTAATCTTAATAATTGCTTAACTAAGCATGTCACAAATCACTTGCAAGTTGCAACTCATCTTGAAATGAATCTCTGGCCCAATACGCTAGCTTGAGTATGGGGAGAACACTGAACACTACATCTATTATTTCTTTGTATGGCAATGTCAAACTCTTTGTCATTTGCCATGCAAGAATCAACCACTGACCCAGACATTGGGGATATTAATGGATGTTAGTGAATGGAAACAGCGGTCTACATGTACTCTTCCATCACACTCTACTCATCCTTTGCAATTCAACCCTAAACCCACAGCATTGATATCAAAATAAAAGGGTCAGTCGATGTAATGGCAGGTCTGGTGTCCAGACATTGCATCATAGATATCGACTTATTGTACACGTACATTTCAAAGAAATTTTAAATACAAATTTTTAATATCACTTAGCTTTTCTGCATTCATCATATTTATGGCTTTTCATATCTTCAGAAAACAGCTGTTTTAGTACACAACAATAAAGCACTTACAGCACTTGTCATTTTCAAAAAACCATTATTTATGTATTGGTATTAACGATAATAAATCATTTGTATTGCACAAATTTCACTAACAAAATGTAAAAGTGTGGCACATCTATACGATACATACCTTATTAATGAAATTTGCACAGTACAAATAAATGATTAAACATGCATCTCGTCATGAACAAACACCAAATCAAATTTTCAGCCAAGTGTATATTTAAATGTTTAGGCATGACAACATTACAACCTTATACACACTAATCTCATTCCCATTTTATCCATAAATGTTGAGATAGATCACACAGTCATCTAGGCAACATTACCATGACAACCATCCCAAGGCAATGGCATAAGTGTAACTGGAGATCAAGTTTCTTAATCTGTGCTTGAACTTCACACTTTGGTACTTCAATCTGATCACCACCCTAGCTCAATAAATACACGTCCCACTACAACCATCCTCCAGGGTTGAATGCTACTCACAACTGATTTCACGCCTCACTAACCAGCAATCTTCAGCCTGTCAAAACGTTTAGCTTACTAAGAAGGCCCCTAAAAGCAATGTTTGGGTAGGATTATTGTAATCGATATGACATTCAGAAAATCATGCGTAACACTGTCCTTAGGGTAAATGTAGCAATAAAGGGCACTGAGCAGCGAGTGTTGAATAGGAAAACAGATTATAGATTATTTCATAGAATGTCCTCATTTTAAAACTATAGAAGTTTGATATAGCAATAAAAAGGTTTATTCTTTGTCTCTTACCTGAGGTCCCATACATTGAGTCTTCTGTCTGTTCCACTTGAAGCTAAGATGGTCTCATTGTGAGGAGACCACTGTACCTGGAAGATCTCATCACGATGAGATTCAAAGGAGTGCAGCTTGAGTTTCAAATTACGAAGATCCCATAATGCAACAGTCTAGATAAAAAGAACATACATGAATAATAATAACACATTTCAGGTTCGGGATTAACACAAAATAGAAATTGTTGACAATGCATGTAAACAAACAGGTGTTTTGATGAAACACTGGACAACAACACTTGTAAACAAACAGGTATTTTGATGTAACACTGGATGACAATGCATGTAAACAAACAGGTATTTCGATGTAACACTGGATGACAATGCTTGTAAACAAACGGGTATTTTGATGTAACACTGGATGACAATGCTTGTAAACAAACGGGTATTTTGATGTAACACTGGATGACAATGTTTGTAAACAAACAGGTGTTTTGATGACACACTGGTTGATTTTCTTACCTTATCAGCCGATCCTGTGGCTAGGATAAATTCACTATAGGGGTTGAATGAGAGGCAATTAACCTCAGCGGTATGGGCCTCTACAGCATGACTTGCCTTCGATGTGTTATTCACCCTGGTATCCCAGCTGAAACAAAGACCAACAAATAGCACTTTTATTGTTGGACTCTTCTTCTAGTTCTTTGAAAAACTTCATTCAACAAGATTTTTCCCGCTCTTTGTTTTGTTATTCAGTGTATTCCCAGCAAAGTCCTGGTTAACAAAAAACCTAAATGAATGCATGATACTGAAGGGGATACATGCATGCAAATCATCAACCCCCAAAAAGAAGAAAGATATGACAAGCTCATAATATTTTGAATGTGTAAAGCTTAATGCAAATCCAGTCGCAATCATGATGTTACTTACCAGAACAACTTTAGGACCCCTTACAACTTCAAATTTAATTGCATTACCAGCATTTTAGTGAAAACTTTGGCAATAAAGCTCATAATAAAGCTCTTTCACAATTATTTCCTCTGTGTTTAAGACGATTGGTGTTGTTTGCTTTTATGCAAAAGGTAGTACAAATTTCCCATTCAGGAGACAATAGCATATTATAGTATTGTCTTGTATTGTATGAGTTTATTCTGGAAGAATTCTAGCGGCTGTAAGTTTTTTAAATGTTTATTCAGAAAAATTTTGGGACGGCAGAAATCCACATGCCTGGGGATATTATTAACAAAACTTTTTCTGAATAATAATTTTTTTGTAATAAATTCACTCCCTTGATTTGATACTCACATCATAAGTTTCTGATCATCTGCAACTGAACCAAAGAGACTCTCATGCAGAAGATGCCAGGACACATCTTCCACAACAGCTGAGTGTCCAGTGAAGATGGTCTTAGCATCCACAACACGATTCTCTTCTGGATTCTTGTTTATATCCCACAGACAAATGGTCTGAGAAAAAAAACACACAACCATAAAAATCTAAAAGTACTCGGGATATTATGAAGGAAGATGGTTTCATGGTAAAACTGACATTCAATAAACACAAATTGTTAAAAAGCAAACAGCAGCTACAAAAGAAGCAAAACATCAACAAGTCTAGAGTCTTATTTGACCACTTGGCAATCATACACTGTATAAGGAAGGTAACCAGTCTACTCACATGATCATCTGATGCACTGAGGAGATTTCCACCTAGGTTGGGATTCCAAGATAATCCATATCCTTCTTTCTGATGACCTCGGAGTCGCAAGTCTGGATTACATTCACCACTTGGATCTAATCAAATAAAAGTCAGACAAAGTTTAACAAGAGCAGGCAACTGTCCTTGACAGTCTTTAAGAAAATGAAGTCATTTTTATTGAAGCTACTTTGTCTTGTGTTCATACATTGATAAAGAACAAAATCTTAGATTATGTTGTGAACACTCACTCCTAGGCACAAAGGTAAAGCATGTCACTAAAATTGAATTTAAATACATAACTGGTTTGACTTGCACCCTTTTTATCAAAAGATGTTAGAATTTCCCCCTTGACTTCTAAGGGGCATCTTCCTAAAAGCCAAGACGGTTTGTACCAATGGAAAGAGACCTTGCAGCAGAAATGATCTAGATGAGACTATTTTCATGATGTAACAAGACAACATCCATTGCAATACATGTCATTCCATAACATACCTGGTTTGGAAGGATGTTTTGTGTAGTCAAAGACCAATACGTCACTTGATGGTGTCTTGGTTGCTATGATGGTAGCATTCTGTGGCATGTATCGAGCTCGATTCACTTCACCTTCATGATTGATTTTTATTTCAATCTCAATCTTACCACTCACTGAACCAAACCCACCAAACTCTACAAAACAATAACAAAAAATACAGAAATCTCATTATTTAATAGTTGTTTGAATGGTGAATAGTAAAGTCTTAATCTTACTGCTCACTGAACCAAACCCACCAAACTCTACAAAACAATAAAAACAAGAAAGGTGTGTTGACAAAACACAAATGACCTGCTGAAATTCATCTTGAGTTATCGCTCAGACAACATTTCTTTTCTTTCAGCCATAACTTAATATTTAACTTAGGGGGTCCAAAAACAACAGGCTTTTGGGGGAATCCAAGACCAATCCAGACACCAAGTTTGGAGTTAATATGCCACGTCCTTCTTGAGTTACTACTCCAACAATGATTGTAAACACACACACATACACCCACACATGCACGGACAAGGCAAACACTATATGCCCTTTCGGCTCCGCCGGCGGGGCATAAAACTACAGAAATCTCATTAAATTGTTTGAATGGTGAATAGCTGAGTAACTCGAACCATTTCCAAACCAATTGCAGTTCATTTTTGATGGCCCCAAAACAGAGAGCTTTAATTAGTAGATCTATTGGTTCTGCAGAAGAAATACTGTCAGTATTTGACAGACTACAAAGACATGAAAGAATCTTTTGAAGACTGAATATTTGATGGTTATTTGAATCTTGCAAGAAAACAAGTTGAAGGCTCATACATGATGTTTGTATCTAGTATTTCTATGATACTAATTTTAAATTACCAAAACTGAAAAATCCAGAGTAAATTTTGTATTTTTTATATTCTGATCAGTTTTGTATTCAACTAAAGTCTGAAATAAAACTGTTAAAATGTCAACTTTGCTGGGGGTTAATCTTCTTATTTTTTGACAATGAAACTTTCCCATGGCCTACCGGTACTGCAGCCAGTAGACCGAACACACATTTGAGTTAATTACTCGTTCAGTTTTTAGCAAAAACAGGTGAAACCCTTTAAGTTCTATCATCAGACAGGACCGATTGACATGACCTATGACCCTTTAGGCAGTGTGACTCATAGACTGGGGATCTCCTGTTAGAAAAAAAATGTCTACAAAGGCTTGTGTACACAAATACTGCAGTTTCACAGTGTAAAAACATCATAGTAAAAATTTAACATTTAAAAAGTTAATATTTATTAGACTTTTTTTGCCAAACTATCTCTACGTCTGGAAAGGTCATTAGCTTTGAAAAAAGTCTGAAATCAACATTGCAAATGAGGTATACATGTTTTCCCAACGGTCTACACGCTGCAGTAACCAATGGCAGTCTTGTAGTATTTAACAGGGGCAAGGCATTGCAGGGAAAGCCATGACATATTTCTTTAAAGACACAGTAATAAATACCTTGGAGAGTTTACACACCAGGGCTCGAATTTGGGCAACAAATCCACAAGACTGCAGGGCCTGTAGCTCAAAACTTTTACTGGACCAGAAAATTTGTAACAAGACCGGAATCAAAATGAGAACACTCTACACAGTTTCACATTTGAGCTGTTTTTGTACCAAGCACTAAGAGAAGATTTATCAAGTTTTTCTTGTGGGTAATACTTCAACACTCAGTTGATCAGTTTAATTAAAAAATACAGTGACGTGTTGTTATTCAAAAACACAAGACCGCCGGACTTGTACGGTCGTAAGTTTACTGTCCCGACACTAAAATCACTGGCCTCGGGCCTGCGGTCCAGTGTCAAATTCGAGCCCTGCACACTCTGATTGGTCTAAGGCCGGTCACATGGGGAGTGTATTAACATGTAAAGACCGGCTCTGTGAACTAGCCAATAAATGGCTTCTAAACAAGCATTTTGTTAAGTACAAGCTCTGTATGCACTGATTTGTTGTACAGGGAACTATCAAATCAGTTGTTTTCTTTGAGCGTATTGCGTTGTGTTTCTTGCCTAAGACAGATGGTGCGTACCACGCATGAACACGCAGACAATGTATCAATTAAAGATAGCTGGTTGGAGCATGAAACCAACATAATTCAAAGCATTTATAAAGCTGAACACCAACTAAATATTTATGTTAAAGGTGATGCTAATTTTCAAAGCTCAAAGTCTGGTTCCTGTAAATATGCACTAATAGATATGTGTAAGATGAATACAAATTCAAAAAAATTAACAGCCTAAAGAATGGCCCTTGAACATGAAAAGAACGATTCTACAAATATCGATGAAAGAAAAATTACAAATTCTGATGATTTTTACAGTTTTTGTAAAGATATTTATTAATGGCAATAACAGTGTAAGGAGCCAGTCCTCATTGGGTAGTAATTAGCTTGGTTGGTGGTTGGCTGCTATTAATGGACCTCACTTTCGGCTCTGTCCATTAACAGCGGCCAGCCAACAACCGGCTCCTAACATTGTTGTTGCCTAATTGTTGACATTCTTACCTCCTTTTTCACTGTCATAATGAGATGCATCAAACTGAGCATCATCATTAGGAAGCTGAACACTGGCAATTACAAGATGATTTTGCTCATCAGATCTACAAGATACAAAAGAAATATTAACACATACTGACACAAAGATGTAAAATAACAATAGTAATGATTTGGGGTTAATCAGAATTTATAGAGCCCCTTCACTAAAGGATCCAAAGTGCTGTAAGCAAAACAACAGAAATCAAAACAAATGGGTTGGAGATTGGAAGAGACTTCCAAGTTCCGGGACATGCAACTGAAAAAGCACAGTCCCTTGTACTCCTGGTAATGCGAGGGATGACCAAATCTGAGACCTTGTCGTTTGGGTTGGCCGAGGTCAAGAGTATCAGAAATGTAAGATGGAAACTTGTTGACTCATGGTTTTATACATGTTGAATGCCGTCTTGAAGATGACCCATTGGTTGATTGGAAGCCAGTGAAGTTCAGCAAATAAAGGTGTGGTAAACAAGAAATACACACCAGTGTTGTATACAGTGGGAAGATTTTGAACTGCCTTGTTGCGCAGTTGATGACTAATTTTAATATACATTTTTATTGGCTTTATATCTTGAACAAAAGGAGTTTTCCTAAAGTTGAAATAAAACACATTGTTTGTGTTTTCACAAAGAAATCGGCTCCAAACTCAATGCTCTGTTAGGTTTGTATATTGATTTAACTCTGGATGAGACTTACGTGTGTGTTCCCAGGACCAACCGATGGATGGAATAATCTCAATGCTCTGTTAGGTTTGTATATTGATTTAACTCTGGATGAGACTTACGTGTGTGTTCCCAGGACCAACTGATGGATGGAATAAACTCAATGCTCTGTTAGGTTTGTATATTGATTTAACTCTGGATGAGACTTACGTGTGTGTTCCCAGGACCAACCGATGGATGGAATAATCTCAATGCTCTGTTAGGTTTGTATATTGATTTAACTCTGGATGAGACTTACGTGTGTGTTCCCAGGACCAACCGATGGATGGAATAATCTTTGCCTTCCGGTCTGCATGATGAAATGGAAAAGTAGAGACAAATATTCTACAAATTGCTTTCTCATATTCTTATTAAAATTTTAGGAAATTTTGCGTCGTAAATTAATGTAAAAACAAAAAATAGTTAATGGCCTAATGTTTCAACCCTAACTGAGTCTTTCTAAATTCTAGGAAATTGTTTGCTTATAAGCTTTTGCACCGTTATGACATGCTTAACACTAGTTTAAACTGGAACTGAAATTAGGAAATTAAAATATTACTTATATTTTGAAAATTCTCAAATCCTTCCAACTTGTGAACTTTTGTTTCTTAATCTTTTCAATATGTGAAAGCGACTGTCACTTCAACAGACTCTATAATCAGAGGTTAACAATGGTCTGCTGGCCAAGCCAGTCAAACACTCCAAGTGGTCCGGCTGGCTAGTTCAGTGTTGGAAAGCATCCTTAATTTATGAAATATGGACCAATAAACAAACTGGCGGACTAATGCAATAACAATTTAACTGGTCCTGCTGGTTAGTCATTCATAAATTCAAGGGCAAACCCTGATACAATAATTGCACACCGGTGTACAATAATATGTTTACCTTGTGACATCTGGTAACCATTGTGATGTAAGGCTAGGCCATTCTAGAGCATGGGTCATTACGAGGTCATACAGAAACGGTGTGTTTTTCTTCCATATTTTATATTCTTCATTAATGACACGTTCTTCAACAGCATCATCAAAAGGTTCTGGAACTGTATAAGAAAGAAATATATATAACATCTTAATCTTACATTATTTGGACAGTTTTACCCTCGATTTGGCTTTTTCTTAAAATGGTTATTGATTATCTTTACATGAAAACAATTATCTCAAAAACACTTAATTCTGGTTTTTATTATTATTATGAAATATGAACATTGGATCCCTTTTTAAAATTCCTCTGAGAGTTGGAAGTGGTAAACAGTAGTAATTTTTTTTAATGTTAACGCAAGGCTGGAACTCTCAGTCTCACTTTACACATGCCCCTCTCCCCCCCCCCCTAAAAAAAATAACTAAGATGATGTTCAGCAAATAGCACTGTCAATGTTATGGAAGACCACCATCATCCTGACCGCAGACGTCTGTATAAATTCTGCAAATCTTTCTTTGCAGGTAACATTACTTACCCAGACATGTTTTATTGTTTATTAACATTTATATTTTATAATAAATCCCCATTTTTAACATAACACGTCATACATGTAAGTTAGAATCTACATTGTGTAGGGCTAAGATTAGGGTTTTCAGGTAAAATTGTTATGAAGGGGCTACAGTGTTGATTTTGGTGCCAAATTAAAGACAATCAAGAGGAAAAGAAAATTCTTTTTAAATGAAGTCAATAGGTGAAATACTTTTTGAGATATAACGCTTTGAATATTTTAAAAGGGCAATACGGCGAAGACAGTCGCACCACATACATTACATGGGGGGCAATGACCCCAAAACAGGTCAAAATATGAATGAAAAATACACTCAATTTCACATAACTTTAAAATTTGATAACATACTTACACAAAATATTCAGTACATATTTGTTGGCTAATGAGGTTTTTAGAAACACCTTATTTTGCTATTGTGAACTTGCAATTGACATCCAGTTGCCATGGAAACCATGTAGGTCAATGACCTATATTTTAAAGAAAAACACACATTTGTGTAGAGTATTCTCATTTATCATGATTTCTGGACCAAATCATCTGTAAATGATAAACAACACTGTAAAACATGTGAATTAGTTGACAAACACCCCTTGATTGGAACAAAGAGTGGCTTACATTCTTGTTGCCATGGAAACTGGATAAATAAGAAAACCTAATTTTTGGGAAAAAACGGTGTTTTAAACGTATATTCTGTGTTCAGATATTTGTTTACCATTTTTAAAAGCAATAACTACAATGTACTGCGAGTCTTTTAATAGTGGAATAGTATTTAATGCTTAACTGTACAATTATCTTCCAAAACATGCCAAATTGCCATGGAAACCAAATTAAGGGCAACATGATTTGAAGAAAAAAAATTTATCTGCGATGGGACACAATTTAACATTTATTACCAGACAGCTATTACAACTACATACTTGGATGCAATACATGTAATTGACCAATAAACTAAATAAACATCATCAAACACACCTGTTTTAAACCCATTTGCTAAATTGGTGATTCTGTCCCGGGCCTCAGGAGAAAATAGACTCAAAATACTTTTAAAAACAAATTGATGAGTAAGTCTCTCTAAGAGTGGAGCAGATAAAATGTGTACAAAAGCTTAAAATTTAAGATAGATAGTCATATTTTGTTAATTTTAGCAAAGCAATGACATGGACTACTCTGTTGTCTTTTAGATTGCTTCGCTGAATGAAGTTGTAACAACATCACAAGCTATGTCATTGCTTAACTAAGGATCACAAACAAGTATCTAGATATTTACCTTGTGTCTATATGCTGCAAAATTATAACTTGATTATCAAATCTCCTTTTTTCAGGTCAACTAATAGAGGAAAAGTCCATGTGTCCTGTGGAAAGTCATCATAAATTAAATCGTATTCAGTGTTGATGACATTAGTTTTGATAGTGCAAATGTCCACAACCTTTGCGCTGAACCATTCTGTTGTCCCATCTTGTTCCCTACATTTATGTGTGCATCTCTTGCCAACTAATGAGTTTGGGTCCTCAAGAAACTGTGGAAGCAACGTTTGCTGTTGTTTTGCTTTAAGTTGTCTCCTTTGATCAGCTATTTTTTCAAGCATTTTGTCTTTACTGCTCAGCACATTCCTATTTGTTTCCTCCCTTGTATGATACTGAAGATTTGTAGCTGCAGTACTCTGTATGTTTGCATTAGTTATTTCATTTAGATCCAGGACTGTTTTTAAGTTCTCTTTCAGTGTGTTTTCACTGAACTCAACATTGTGGCTGGATTTGTTGAATAGTCTGTGGTGTCCTTTAGAGTTCAGTACTTTTCGGTGGTACTTGAGTTGTGCATAGATAGCGGCTTTCCTCTTGGTTGGTTCTACATTATTTATTTCTTGTTCCAAGTCATCAAGTGTCCAAACACCACCATATTGTATAACCCCCTCTGTAGCTGCAACCATATTTATTCTAGTTCTCTGTTGCTGTTTTTCCTTTTTCTCCTGCTTCGCTCTCAATGACTGCCTGCGCTGTTGTTTCAGTTTGTCCTTCCGTTTAATATACTGTTCTCGTATTGAGCTGTATCCGTTACGAGCCATATCTAGCAGGTTGTTCTTTTTGGCAGGGTCCATGTTGAAGAGCCATTCGCTGGGTTTGTTGTTGAGCCACAGGATATATGTTTCAAATGAATGGCAGGATGCAGCAGGCTTGAGTCTCACCAGAACATCAAGGATTGCGAAATCACGCTCAGAGATTGTGTTCGTTGTTGGCACATTCTTGGCAGACTCCTGGAGGCTTGGGGTTGGTTGGAAGTATTTTCCTCCCTCAAGCTGATCTTTGGCTTGCCTTTCCAAAATCAAAACAATACCGGTAAGAACCATTTCCAGCGCAACCTGTGTATATGTATCAAAATCAGCATCTAGTTGATCAGAGAACAATTCTTGGTACATCTCATCTTTGTGAATTTCCACGTCAGCAAATAATGGTTCTCCTTCCATCAGAGGTGTGGCATCAACAACCCATGTCTTCAACTTCCCTAGCATCTGATTTAGTGGCATATTTAGGTCAAGTATGCTTGCAGTACTTTCTGCCAAGCGCCAAAATGGACCGGTAACAACTTTGTCTACCATGCCTAGTGCTCTAATTTGAGCAAGGTAGATCTTCTGCTGGACATCAAACTGGATGGCTTTAAGAAGGTTGTTTGGGTCTGGCAATGTAGATATAAAGTCAAAAATATGGTGTCTATGAAAGTAAGTGGCGGCGGCATCATAGAAGAGAATGTTGAACCTGTTGGCCCTGTATGAAACGAGGTGATTTGTTACTCCTAACTCTTCAAGGTAGCTGAGCCAGTGGGATGCTACTCCAGACATATCACACCCATGTTCTGTTAGAGCCTTAGCCACCGTCCTAACCAGCCTGGCGGCTCCACTTTCTGTACCAAAACTGTAAGGATTATTTCCCCCCATGATGACGTCAGCCTCGTTCAGCTTTAGGACCTTATCAGATTCCGTGGCGAAGTTTACAAGCAAATGCATCTTGCAGAAATAGTTTCCCATTTCTGCAATTGCATCCTGAGATGGCTTGTCCAGTGAGTCCCAGTTGTCAACCACAGATGGAAGTAGATGTTCTCGTAATTCTTTAAGCTGTGCATTGAACTGCGGGTTAGTTGGGCCTTGGTCTCCCATGGTGTTTTTGAGGGAAGTAACAAGCTTTGCAATTGTTTGCTCTTTGTCATCAGCTGTACTCGTAACAACTTCGGCGATGTCCCTAAATATGGTTTTTAAAGCGTCCATGTACGTGTCGGCGTCACCAGCTCCTACTTCGGCAAGGCCTATGGTGATTTGTTTCCCAGTTGTAAGTGTTGCTTGAAATCATTGGTAATGGCGGTGAAACTTGGTGGTTGCATCTGAATGAAGTGTATTCCCGATAAAATTTGAATGGTCAACCCCTGCTTCCATGCACTCAAATATTTGTGTTTGTGCCACCAGCTTTGCTTCATTGAGGATGCGATGAAGCGTCCCATGCGAGGGAAGTCTCTCTGGAACCTTCCCCAGAAGGTTGTTGCAAACTGTTTTGATCACTTTGCCAACTTTCGACATGCTTACATTGCACTCTGTTAACAGGATCATTATGGTTTCTCTTAGCTCATTGATGTATTTCCCATCTCCAAATGTTTTGATGATGTCATCCTCAAGTAGAATATTAAGTTGTTGCAGCTCCCGTATGTGCAAGTCCTGTTCTTTCACTTTGTCTTTCAACTCCTGTATCTTCGCTTTATTTACCGAGACCATACCACATTGGCTCCTTTCGGCCCTACTTTTAGTCTGACTTACTAGTTTCAGTGCAGCACGACGATCATTTTGAGCTCTTTTGCACGTTTCGATGGTGACCTGTAAGACATCATCTTGTTCATTTACCTGGTTGTGCATCATCTCATTTTCCTCCTCCAGTACACCAATTTTTTCCAATCTTTTCTCATTGACCTCGGCATGTCGTTTTACCTTTTTTTGTAGATTTTTGATGTTGGTTGATTTATTGGTCACCCTTTCCTGCAGTGCCTTCACTTTTGCATTAGTCTTGTCCAGTTCATCCGAATTGAATGTGAATGATATTTGCAGTTTATCATTCTCAGATTTTAGTTTCTTTACATCTTTTGCATGCATTGACAACACATTTCTATGGTTTGAAACCACCTCTTCAAGTTCTTGATTCAAAGTTGTAGCATTCCTGATTGTGTTCTGCAGTTCAACCTCAATTTGTAAGCGTTCGTCTTCCATCTGTTTGAGTTCTTGTTTGTAATCATTGTTTTCAGCTTGAAGCTCTTCATAGGAACGTTTGACAGGTGATGGATGGGATGGAGCTGTGATTGGCGGCACAAAGTCTGTCTCTAAGAAGTTATCGCATGCAACCTTGCTGTGTCGACGCAGACGTAGTTTCTTTGCTTTTGCAGCGTTTATCTTTAGCCGAAGGCTGTCGGGTTTGGACTCATGAATAGATGACTCTGGATGAGCCAAAGCAATCAGCAGATCCGCCGTCTCCTTAGCATTTTGAGTGAAGGTCAGGATCTCCAAGACTAAGCCCGTCTTTGTAGTCCTTAGTTTTCCAGCAACTGGATTGGTTAAATCCTTGATGGTCAGGCCACAGTCCTTGGAAAAAGAACCAAATGAAAGCTCGTCATCCTTCGTATCTGCCATGTTTGAGAATTACCTGAAATAAAAAAAGGGAGAAATTAATAGGCCCTAATACATCCTATTTTTTTTATCAAATGAAACTATGCCTATGGATGCATTCATTAAATAAAAGATTTCTAAAAAGAGTCTTTGACAAAAAATAAAGTATCATTCAATAAACAACTTAAACATTTATATTGTAAACACACCGATGATGTTTTAAAAAAGGCGAAACTATATAAACTTTTGGTCCACAATATTTAAAAAAAAATTGTGTATTATATTATTGTTTTAAACTATAAAACTTTAAAAGGACTCCTGACTATGTTGCAAATAATAATAAAGACAATAAAAAGTAAATAAAAAGCGGAAATAGTTTCTAAATGTTCCTTATAATGTTAATATTTGTTATATTATTGTTTCAGTACCATGCCCCTCATAAAATAAAAATACTACCCCTATTTTAATGAATGAACGGTCCACCTAGGACAAATTGTAAACAAACCGATGATGTTTTAAAATAGACATAGGCCTATAGGGGGGATACAACTTTGGGTCCACAATAAAAATAAAAAATAAAAATAATAATAATAATTTAAACTATATTTGGACTCTTGACTATGGTGCAAATAATAATAAATACAAACTAAAGTAAATACAAAGCGAAAATTTGTATAAATTTTCTTTATAATGTTATTATTTGTTATATTATTGCTTCAGTACCATGCCCCTCAGATAAAATAATAATATTACCCCTATTTTAATGAATGGAACAGTCCACATAGGACGGTGCGACCGCACCCGTATTTACGCAATGGGCGATACCATTATTCGGACATTGGAGTTGTAGGGGATATCGTAACTTTTCATAAATCTACTGACTACTGTCATTAAAATTACCCTGGGCGCTTTATTCTACCCCCGATTACCATAGTTCTTCGTCATTATGTACTAAATAAAATAAAGAAAAGTAGTATACTCACCAAGCATCTCAAATTTAAGAATTTCATTTGATTTCTGACGTCTACATTTTTGGCATCACAATGCGTCGCAGTCGCACATGCATCGAATTGCTAGCGAACCGACCGTGCGTGGAATCGTGTTGACACTATGACACATGATTGAACAACAACAATTGTGACCGGAGCGGTGCTCTAAAATCACTCCGGGGGCTTAATTCTGCCAGGTATTACCATAATATTTCGGATTTATATACTTAAGATTATGAAGAAATATAATCTACTCACTCAATATTCAAATCTGAAAAAATTCTTGTGATTTCTGACTTCTACATTTCCAATCGGCTGTAACTTCACTTCTTTAGCAGCTAAAAAGATCGAGTAACTTGCAAACTACAACTACACCCCTGCAGAACAAGTTGGGAAACCCCCCAAAACGTCAAACAACTTTCCCGCCCCCCGAATTCGTGTCGAAGACAACCGATCTCGCTCCGAACGCTAAAAACAGGGGCCGATGTTGGCATCCGAGTAGGTCCACGCACGCTTCGGAAATTAGTAGGCGGAGCGATGGCTTCATTCATGAAACTCTGAGGGCTTACGTGGATACTATTTCTGGACGATGTTTACACGATTGGAAAGAGGGGATTCCGAGCTTTCCAACGATGCATATTTTTTAAGGATTTAATTTAACTCAAAAGAAAAACGGCAAAATGGAAATAGGGGATTTTTGGGGTCGTTACATGGGTGTGTGTGTGTGTGTCTTCGCAGTCGAGGTGAGTGACTGACAACCCTACTAAGATTCTGTATGTCATGTATGTGTATGTGGCCGCTTCATCTCTCTTAATTTAGGTCAATTTATATCCTTACCTGTCCAGAAGGGTTGACAGAATGTGTACAGTCTGATACTGGATAGGCACAGCCACTTTGAGTTCAATTAACTATTTACAAAGTGTCAAAACTAGGAAAATATGTAATTTTCGTTGGGGTCTATTATGGTCAGGTGGTCTTGAAAATGCTATTCGCTACACTACATTTCAGTTCCTTCATTTCAGTTCAGTTCCACGAGTTCCATCCGCAAGATGGAATGTGCGCTTTAATTTTCCTTTCATTATAATAAGGATAAAGTTCTGGTTTTCGTACATACATCATCATTGATCATGATGACATGCATGACGTACATTTCGATTTTGATTTTTGTCATTTTTCTTTTAATTGCCACAACTTTAAATAAAAGACACTTTGTTTGTCTTTATTTCATGGGTAACCCTAAGAATAAGGTACAAAGAGGTGTGACTGTGATGATCATTACCCTACACTACAGTACAGTTCGTATATAAATCTCAAATCTTAACTCTGACTTCCTGAGTCCTGACTGTTTATCAAATATATATCAACATTAACGTGTCCGGATACTGGACAAAGTATTTACTTTGTCAGTTTGCTATCGGTCAAGTTCCACAATCACACTCAAAACTTGTGCTAAACAGTGAAACTCTTATAATTTGATTCAAAAATATTTATCTATTTCTATGTAACAACTGTTATACATCTTTACCTTGCTCTTTGTCTGCCATTTTTGGGATTTATTTCGAATATCGCCACACGTCCGACTGGATGGATCCACTATCAACACACACGTTTCCGCGCCAAATCTAACCCCGTTGTTCGAGTGTGTCACACTTTGCTTAGATGGTAACCGAGCGCATCGGTTTTTTTGCTTGAGAGCTACCAAAGTACCAGTGCAAACGAAAAAAGAAGTCAAGAGAGGGCGCTTTACCAGTTGTTCTGTGGAAGGTTAAGAAACCGCAGACATACCTACGTGTACATATCCCAGCTGTTGGGAAAACGAACACATAGGCCTACACTACCAACCCACAACTTGGGCCTATTTTGGGGCTTTCAGTTCGATGAAATAATATGTCCCACGTTATGGAATTAGTTTTAGTTCTTCCACCTAACCTGCAAGGTGATCGCAAAGCAAAATCGTGTGGTCATGTTTTTAGGTCTCATTGTCAGCAAGGCGTCCACGGTTCACGCGGCAATGCTGAAGAAGGCCATCCTCGAAGGCTAGCGCAAAGAATTTCTTTAGTTGTATTTATTTTAAGACTGACAGTGACAGAATACGTGTCAGTCATAATAATCGCTGAGCTTGTTTCCTTTCTGCTATACTTCCTGTTCTGCGGGTCCAAATAAATTGCCAAACTAGATCATGGCCACGATCCTAGTTGCAAAAAAATGTTGAAGGTTGCGTTCATCTTCAGGTGGGTAAACAGCGGCGGATACCCAAGAACACTAAATGAAAATATAACGAGGCCAAGATCGCTAAGTCACTTTTACGATCGAATGAAACAACTGCTCAAGGATTGTCGGCATGGGAGGTGTTACGTGTTATGTATAGTAGACCAAAGTGCCTCCCTCCGGCTATAACGGAAGATTTTTTTTTAAAGGACGTAACAATATTTACCCCCCCCCCCCCCCCAATGATCTAAATCACTGAAGAGAGGGGTAAGGGGGTACGAACAAAGAACCCACGATTAGCCTTTTTATAATGGGCATGGATACCAATTATACTACCAGTTCTGAATCTTTGGTTCGTTTTCATAGGGTAGGGTGTGCTGCTGCCGGCTTCAGTTCGAAACGGTAAGGTTCGCTCGGCCCCAGCGGCCTATCCAGGACCGCTGGGATGGGCTAATCAGCTTGCACAGATTGCTAATCAGCTTGCACAGATTCTTGTTCAGGAAGTACGTCATGCGTGCAGTGCTTGCAGTGTAAGTGTGATGCATGATGGGACTGAGCATTAACCAATGAGCGTGCTTGATACGTTTGCCCATCCCAGCGCCTTTGGTTTTCAAGGCAAGGCGCTGGGGACGAGCGAAACGGTAAGGCGGATCGTTGCTGGGCGACGCACTACTCAGTAGCAAGTGTTGAATGTTGTAGTTGGCCGATTTGAATAACATATGTACAGCCTATGCATGTAGTAAACATTATGCTATTGTAATAATAATTTTCAACGGAAACCAGACCAGCTTGGGTACCCTAGGCCTGCCGTAAGTAAGTAAATAAATAAATAAACAGATAAACATCTTTGGCCCGTTCATCATTCAAAGATCTATAGGCTAGGAGCACCGCTAATTAATTTAATGTACTCACTTTTTCCAGTTCCAAATTTTACGCCACCAGTAGGGCCTAGGCTGATGACCACGCACCAGTAGCCTAGGCTAACGACCACCAGTAGCCTACAGGCTGACGATCACCAGTGTTTCTGATCAGCAGAGTGTGGGTTCGAGTCCCGCCGGACCCCTTAAGCAGGGCACTTAACCATTATTGCTACATCCTTCGGATGGGACGTAAGGCGTTGGTTCCGTGTGTTGTGTAATGCACGTAAAAGAATCCACGTAAAAGAGAAGGGGTTCGCCCCGGTGTTCCTGGTTTGTATAGTGGCTGCATATTGCGCCACAGTAGCTTGTATTAAGCCTTTACATGCTGCTTTGTAAAAGAATAGGTCTCCTACTTCAAAAACGTAGCTCCGCATATACCTTGCAGGAAAATACTGAATGTTGAGGCGCCTTGAGCGTCACTGAGTGACGGATATGAGCGCTATATATACAAACCACTATTATTATTAACGTACTTCCGAACGGAAGATTAAGTTCACAAAATGTAGGGTCTATTTATTATGAAATAACCGCTCAAATAGCCTTAAAACAAACCGCAAAAAAAGAACACAAATTCTCCATCTTTGAAAGAACAATTGGGAGAAGCTTGAAATCATAAGCTTGAATTAAATTGATTGAAAATGTTGTTTTAATTGACATTAAAGTTGACATGTAGAATTGTCGAACTCTCTTTGCCGTTAGTTTGAGGTCTGCAGGACTGCAGCTCTACATTCGTGGGACTTGGATTGATTGAGACTAATTAAGAAGCCACAGCATGTCAATGTCTTATTGACGGTGCACATTGCTTCAACGATAAAATGATTAAGCATTTGAAAACATAATTGATGAATCTTACCACGTGCATCGTATGAGCAAAACACGTCTACAGTACAATCAAATTATAATTCAACATTAATGGCCCCTCATGACACAGACCTGGTTCCGTTTTCCTTGATTTCACGCTGATCAAGCCACACTCAAACCTTTGAAATGAACTGTGAATTAAGGAATTGAACGTGGTCTGATTCTTCCAAGTGGATTCGAATGAATCAAGACATTAAAATCTGAAACGCTCTTTTACTAAACGAGAAAAAAGTTCATCTGTTCGATCGGCAGCAAGACAGGACATATCTTACGCGAGAAGACCGAGCTGAAGAGTGCAGAGCTAACATGCACTTGATATCAGTTCCATTACGTCCAAACTATCCCGTAAACAGCCATCTAAATTCAGCACTTTAAAATCAAGCAGTACTCCGTAACGCCAAGTGGGGTTTCTAGTGTATAATTTCACCTTCCCACTCGCTTGATTAGAGTTTTTTATTACATTGTCGTCCGCAACTCTTAATATGTAAGAGTTACAAAAGAATTCAGTACAAAACAGGAGAATAAAACGCAGTCGATGTGAAAAAAATCGATCCAATCTGCATTTTGCTCCTATTTACCTTCGCTATGAGAACCTACCATTAAACCACAGGCTCTGAAAGTCCAAGATCCGTTTCACAATCCACCGTCATAGATTCTTTTTTACTCGATATTTAAGTATTGCTTTGGAGGAGAAATCATACGATTGAATGGAAAACGAACAAAGTACACCGGATTTGTACTTCTAGTGATAAAGTGCTGTTGAGCAATTTTAAGGCGTGGAGCATGTGACACGGTGCATAATACATTATTTATAACATTATGTAACTAACAGACTTTGTGTAAAACACAAATGTACATCATGTTATAACTAAGAGAAATAAGAGAAGGTTGGCGTCACTGGAAATGAAGTAGCCCTCGCACCAAAAAGAACACGCATTAAAACAAACCTAACAAACTAATCATAATCAATGTCTTAGCATTGTGTCTTCACAGTCTACTGCCTACTTTTTATTACACCACGATGACTGAGTGAAGTTGGTGAAGACGTTTGCCCTTTGTCCTTATTTCGAAACAGAAAATAAACGATACAGGCCTTTGCCATTAATATACAAGGTACTTCAAACACCCAATAAGCTTTTTAATTTGTTTTCGCACTCTGTTCTTTAGACAGTGGAATAATTCTTGATATGGAGTTTGGGCTAATTGAAAAATAGCACAAAAGCCCACGTTTCATATAGAAAAGATAATAAAACTGAATAAATAGAAAGACTTCGTCTTAATGGAATTATTGCCTGCTGAGAATTCTTGTCTTTCAATTTAGCCTTCCAGCTGTCGTGCTGTTCAATCAACCCTTGGGAACTCTTCTTTAAATAATTACCTCCAGGTTTCATTGTAAGTCCTGATGTTGTGGCTGTACGTAATAAAAAGTCAAATTATTGATATCTATATTAAAAGGGATATCATAACATCACTAGATCTGATGGATGGAAAGTGACACGTAAACATTAATGTCAGGGGTGATGACATTTGCAAACTTTATCTCACACTTTTGTTTGGTCATATAGACGTGGTTCTACTTCTCTTGATGTGACCCTCGATAGACTTACAGAAGATATGATTACATCTAAGATGTAGTAATACCTTTAGGACGGGTTTGTCCCTGTGAGATTGGCCTCCAGCTTGAAGAGCCGATGGGCAGATATCCCTAAACAGCGTCATTGCATCATGGTATTGCCAGGTTCAGGCCTACAAATCACGTATGTCTTGAGATTACAGATGCAATCATATAGTAAAGTACTTCTCAAGGGAGTACAACGTGCGGAAACGGCTCCAAATTAATATTTACTTCAAGGTTTAAAGTCCAAATATAGGCCAGCCCTCATGCCCAAGGAGGAATGTAAGACTGTGAGAATATATTCCTTTCACAGTTTCCGGCTGTCGGCAGCGAGAGGTAGTGATCATCTCATGGGAGGTAAAGCGGCACGAACACGGCGTGGTACTGCGAATGCTAACGCTAGGCTCTGATCATAAGTGGAATTGTAATTGTTAAGATGATTGTTCAGATGTGCGTTGCTTTGGGTAAGTAACCTCACGGGTCCTACACAAACTTCGTCGTTTAAGGGGCACTGACCACTACACTAACGAGTTCAATCACATGTGAATAACAACAAGATTTCCATTACTAACAATTCATATTATCTCACAGTGCCCTTGGAAAATGGGCCTAAGCCTTGATAAATTCATTCAATTAAAGTCATCGGAAAGTTAAAAAAAATGCAACTTTTGTCATACACAAATGGATACGGGAAATGTACGATAAAACGATGTAACTTACCAAAAATGTTTACTTTCTCTGCAGCCTGGTATGTCAACATCGCGGGAAAACGTAAGCTGTCTGCTCATGATATCGTGACTCAAATTAAATAATGCGACATTAACTTAATTTGTCTAAAGTTTGATTCTTATTTTACAATTGGCGTATCCTTAAGTGTAGCTTACAAGCATTTTAGTGTACACGTATTTAGTGGTTCCCTTTTGGTCATTCCAATTTTAATGTAATGTATGGTACTATTTGCACAATGCGCAACTCTAATACAAACAATTCAGTGAGGAAAATTATATACTTTATTAACATGTTATAGCTCTAGTTCACCTTTTCTATATAAAAAATAAGCCGAAAGGTTAATTCGTTATTTTCGTTAAACAGCGGACCATTCTCATTTCAACACTCATACACTGTAACAGAGCCACTCTACCTCAGATAGAATGAAAATTCCACTGACAGTGTTTGATATGATCAACAGGTGGCGCTCATACCCAGATCCTACTGTAGTTTGGAGATGTTCCTTATCACCGCGAGTCAGAGATAAGTTGTTGTAAAGTGGACTAGTTATTATGTAGACTAAAACACCTATCATTGGCCACATACTGCAACCCACCTGTTTTGCGGAAATGACATCAAAACAAAGAAATAAGAATCTGATGCCCCTTTAAGTTATGGTCTGAGTGAAACAGAAGTAAAGCAAGACGTCTTCAGCACTCAGTGTGTAGCTTATTACATTAGGTCTAGTTTTAAAGAAGACCATGCAGTGACGTAAGAGACTTGATACATACCATCAGGCAAAATTGAAACATGCGTAATGCGTCAAGAAAATTGTCTTGAAAATTGCAATCATCATTCAGTCTAACGTCATCGTGATGTAATATGCAATTCACTTCAGTAACACCTGCCTGTTCACTTAGCATGTACAACATGATGATGTATGGATTGATGTAGTAGGCCTATGTAGAATTAGGCTTGCATGAAACGTGCCGGCTTAGTTGTATTATTACACCTCACTGCCATAATCATAGCAAGTGCTGCAATAATCGACAACTGGTCCATGAAATAGTCTTTCCCAAACATGGCAAGAGACTCAAACCGTGCGTGTAATTACATCAAGATAGTGTGGAACTGCTTCCAATAGAAATACTTACAAATTAGACGTTGGCGGCTTGGCGGGAAAGCTTAAAATAACCAAGAAAATAACATTAGATGTGGATATCTCGCCTTCTGACCTTATACCGTATTTACATGACCTACCATCGACCGACATCTGTGCTTGTTAAAACTAAAACCATCAACAACATTCGCTCCCAGATTCCTAATGGTAAAATAAATAAAATGGAGCTCTAGCATTTGGGGTTGCATTAACATCGAGCACTGCACAAGTCTCTCCAAATAAATCAACTACGCTGATAAAGTCCCCAAAGGGTTGCGACAAAGGATATGCGGAGTTCAGCTCCATATTCCCTCCGTATCTCGGCGTTTCAAAGCTTCTTTCAGAGAAGAAACGAGATTCGATTCATCAATTTGCGATGCCTGGATCAGTACGTGAGATATAATCATACAAATGGTCCCTGTGTTCAAAACTCTTCTGTCCAATGAAATTGTTTTACTCTTCAGTTAGATCAAGCAAAAACATGCACCGATTTCATCATTAAATCATTAGTTTGAAATCATCCATAAGGCAATGATTTAGTATACGTGTTAATATGAAATGAGATCGAAAAAAAATAATAGCAAAAATGTCAATACAATTTCTTTAAAGAAAGTTTCTCACACAAATAAAACTATTTTAAATTTTCCACAGCAAAGTCTTTATCCAACCCGTACCCAGTATACGCATTACAAAAACACTCGAGTCTCATAGATACGAGAAAGGCCTTCAAAGTCTGAGAAAGGCCTTCAAAGTAAAAAAGAACCAGTACAAAATATCATCATAGTCAAGATGTCTTAATGTGTTATCAGCTAAACCCAAACCTAACGTACCAAACGATCATTTCAGTGGGAGAAAATGTCATCCATACAGATCTTTCTCTGAATCTTCAAGTGATAAGACGTGTTCGTAATTGCCTCTTCTGAGATTGTAATTAAGTCAATAGATCTCTTGACTCACAGTGACCGGTGTTGCTGCAAAATACGGACACTTCGCCACACTGACATTTCCAACAGATTATAAAATCACTCAACGTACAGTCAAGTGGCCCAATATTAACCATTTTGACCTGATGAACGAAGTAGGCCTACAGGGAGTATCGCGCAATGTCCTGATGATTGCAGGCCCATTGCATTAAAGCACCGTATGCATTGACGTCTTGTACCACGTGACTCATTCTGACACGTGACCATTTTGATCAAGACATTTAAACTGCTAGGACAGTACACGTGGTATACTACGATACTTGTATCTTTGGGTATAATGTTCGAGTTACATCCAAGGATGGATAGCAGTGATCTTAAACTTCTGAAAGAGCTTCCTTCAAGTTTGCTTGTAATGTCATAACTTTAACAGACTTTACCCCCAAATCACCCTTTGGGACTCATCTTTGTCCATCTTTGTTTACCTATATGATACTTCTTTTGTTGCGTCAAAGAGCTCGTTAAATCATGCGCAAAGGACGGAAAATTTTTTCTAGATTAGTCATGGCCAAGTTTTCAATCAGACCCGCAGTAAATTTCTAATTTCACACGCCATGTGCTCAGTCGACAACCTATTCCGCCCTTTTGAACTCTGTATAATATAAGGAGGAACCGGTTGTCAGTATGTGCTTGTAAGTTGACAGAAAAACTGGCATGTCTTCTTTTTTTTCCCTTCCTTTTTGACAAGTTCAAGGTGAAATAACGTACCTGAATTCTATCAAATCAATACTCTCGTTATATATGCTTACCTGGTATTATTGTTGGGTTTTTTTATAGAAAATTGGGCGACTGCTTGAATGATAAACAGTCATGTATGTTCAACTTATTTGGTAAAAGTCATTATGATTAGTGACGTTTGGACAACTTGAAGTGAATGTATAGTCCTTTAATCAGAATATTACGAATGACAGGAATTTGACCGTGACAGTATAATAATATTATACCATTTCCACATAAAATTATTCCCTGAAGGTTCAAACTTACATTATACTTTAGATGAAACTGCAATAATATTTCAGTTCAACCAAGCATGAGCTCAACACAAGTACATACCCTGAAATGTTTAGTAAACGAATTGGAGTTGACTAGCAGGTGTTCTTCGCGCCTATGGTCTGTGTTACAAACCACATTATACAAACTCTATCAAGCAAATCGCAGTCCCTGTGCGTACGCAAGTCCTGTGTGCTTTTCGCCAGAAGGACTACTTCCAAGCCGTGTCAAATGAAATTATATTCTATTATTGAGACATTTAGAAAGTAAAGAAACTTCAAAGAAACCGCAAAACCCAGTGTAAAAGCGAATGGAAGATGTTTGGACTACTCTAGTAGAGTTGCCCATGATGGAGTAGAGTGTTTCATTTGAGCTGACAGTTTGTGATAGCTAACACGTGATACCTACACTCAGACCTCCTGGTTATTGTGATTTGAATGTTATAGATACTTGTTCGTGGTTCATTACCATTGCCTTTAGGATCATTCATCACCAATGCATCATTATTAATGATATAATTAAGTTTGACGTCGTCCTGTGATAGTACATTGTTTTTCTGTTTATTTTCAGAGAGACTTCGAGCACGGATGAACTCAGAGTAGAAGTAACTCAAACGATCTACACACACTTCGGTCAGAGATATCAAATACACGCAAATGTCGGCGTTTGCGGACATGCACAGAGACAACCAAATACACACAAATGTATCGGCGTTTGCGGACATGCACAATCAAAAGTAATACGTCAAGACGACTGAATAATTTTACGATTTGTAACAAATGAGATAACAAAATCAAAATGGTACACTTAAATCCTATGAGATAATCTTTATCCATGTGTGATTTCTGATGATAACGACTCCTTTTTTTCGTTCCGGATAGACAATGGAGTTTGAAAGTTATAAAATGGTGCCAGTGCCGACGGCAAAATAACAAACAGTTATGATTAATGTGAAAGAAGAATGTAAACATTTTGCTGGGGATATCATAAACATATTCCTGGTTATTTTCTAAGTATAGAACGATGACACTATTATTGGATAAGTCTTACTGATCGGATGTTATCTAATCTTATCTTGTCTTGTCTTGTCTTGTCTTGCCTCGCCTCGCCTCGCCTCGCCTCGCCTCGCCTCGCCTCCCCTCGACCCGCCTCGCCTCGCCTCGCCTCGCCTCGCCTTGTCTTGTCTTGTCTTGTCTTGTCTTGTCTTGTCTTGTCTTGTCTTGTCTTGTCGTATCTTATCTTATGTTATGTTATGTTATCTTATCTTATCTTACCTGATCTTATCTTATCTTGTTTTCATTTGGCCGTTTAACCATTTTTAAGTGTATTTAGTAACAATTCAGGTCTCACTTTGATTTTGCATCAGTGTTTGATGTTGCTCGTAACTTGTATTATTTGTGCTTACGTCCAGATCAACAGCAATATTTTCGGAAAAACCATTTGGGTTTTTTTAGTCTTAATTTTTTTTCAGTTAAAATGGACCTGGCTGTCAGGCATTGTACATTTGTATCTAAACATAAACCACCGTCAAAAACAGCAGCGGATTTCATGAGTCAAGTGGTTTTTTAACAAGGACCCCATCTTTGTCATACTGAAATTTTGCAAAGTAATAACATTATTATTTTGTATTCTGTATATTCAATCAGTGTGAAATGAAATGAAAGTGAATTTTAAACTGATACGGTCATAAATCATTCATATATCCCATACCCCGTCATTCTATAACTGATGTTATATATCAAGGGTCACGATTGTAGCTGTTAGTAATCTTGACAGTAAACATGAAAATGATTGAAAGGTCAACACTGAACAACTGAATACTTCATTAGAATTTTATGATTGCAACTTGTAAGAATAAACCTTCGATACATTTATAATTAAACCTGAGCGGCTTTACGGCAATTAACATTGTGCCTTTATTGACCCTTGCCGTCTGAAAACCTCACGGTGCAACATCCTGGGTTTTCTCCTGTGTACCAATCAACCAATCAAGCAATCGAGGTCCATGTTGGTATAATGCAAGTAAGTATTCATTTGTAAAACATTATCGCTAAGAATATGAAAACAATAGAGGTCACAGGACAGCGGTATGAAGTTACTTGTGCATTGTGGCTCACTAACATGACTAGATTACTCGGTCCTGTTCATAAAATTATTCAGTCACACTCGGTCACTCTGCAGCTGGGTCCGATTTCATGGCTCTGCTTACCGCAGAATTCTTCGCTTACGGAGTCCATCAAGCAGATAAAAATAGGAGCCATATAAGCACACAAAGCAAAGACATGACATTTGGCCCTGATAAAGTCCACGTGGATTTATAGCCCAAGATGACGACAGGATTAAGACAAAGTCATGTCCATGCTTCGATGCGATTTAACTTGACTTCAAGCATCAAGTCCAAGAGGATTAGTTGCAGATTGAAGATTTACTGGATTAACCGGGCTTTATAAAACATGCCTAGTTTATCGTTGAATCGTAGCTCCTGATAGTGACCGTAGCGATTGAACCTTCATCCAAAAACCTCACACCGTGGCCCCTGGTCTCCCGCTGGGTTAACCAGTTCTCGCCATCTGTGTCTATTAATATAAAATCACAGCCAAGAAATAACAAACAGTCTGTAGATGAACTTAAGCAAAAGCAAAAAGCCACCCTTGTTAAACTCTCTCAATAATAGAGGAGGCTCCATCAGTCTGATGATCTTGATTTTGATTAACTTCAAGATAACTGCTTGTGGTTAAGAGTCAGATCGTTATCTGGAATTACACTTTAATTAGAATGAGTTTATTACCTGAACTGGTTTTCCTAATTTAGACTCATTATTATTAAAATATACTATTAATAGTTGTCGCAAAACAACGACATGAAATGTCTAAGAATAAAATAATCACAAATAATTTGATTGGAATTGCAAGTGAATTGCTAGAGTGATTGACATGTAGTAATTTAGTGTGATCTGAGTAAAGTGTCGGAGTGCCTCCCATGTGTACTGCGTGGAGATTCACATCCAATTAGTGTAGAAATCTCCAACTGGGATTCTTCACGGTGTTTACGTTGGGTTGTCATACCCTTAGGGCCCATAATCATTACCATAACAAAACAAGAGAAACACCCATCCGTTGCTTCAAGGAGTGACAGAAGACTACTTCACACGCTGCTACCTAGAGTCAACTTAACACGCTCAGACGGTTCCATCAGCTTTATCATTCCAAATAATGGATTTCATCTTCAACAATACAGTCGTCTTGAAAACATGTCAAATAAGCGTCTACAAAATCCACCTTTTTGACATGAGTAGAAAACAACTTTCTTTAACCAACGATATAGTACCAATCAACTACTCATGCTTACCTGTCCGCTTCGTGAATAATAAAACAGACAGCACGCAACTCATATCGATTGTAAATAAACATATTTTAAAAATCATTTTAGTGCGAGTGATCCAAATCTTTTACCAGTTTTAGTTTAGTATCACTTGTCCAAATTAGTCTTCACTAATTAACTAATGTATATACACAGTATCCTATACTATAAAACACACAGTATTGCTGGTCGAAGGCTTAATAAATAAAATTTAAAAAAAATATAAAATCCGTAGAGAGCATATTATTTAACCGTCAAGAAAATAATGCACGCGTTTGTTTTAGTGTTTGCTTGTGGTGTTTGCTTGTTTGTTTGTTTGTTTTTTGTTTTTGTTTGGTTTTTTGTTTGTTTGGTTTGTTTATTTTTTATCTTTTGTATTGTTTGTTTGTTTGTTGTTTGTTGTTGTTGTTGTTGTTGTTTGTGTTTTGTTTTTGCTTGTTTGTTTGTTTGTTTGTTTTTGTTTTTGTTTCTGTTTTTTTTTTGGGGGGGGTATTTTTTTACATACATATTTGATTGTTTGTTTGGGTGTTTGTTTGTTTGTTTGTTTTTGGTTTTGTTTGTTTGTTTGTTTGTTTGTTTTTGTTTTGGGGTGTTGGGGTGTTTGTTTGTTTGTTTGTTGTTCGTTTTTTTTTTTTTTTTTTTTTTTTTTTTTTAAGTGATATAGGTGTTGACGTAGACGCTACAGAGGTCACAATAGTTCTGACATGGGTTATCAGGCTTGCTTTATGTTCAAGAAATAACCCGATGTGTTTGCATTTCAATGCACAATTCCTGGAACGACACACTCAGAACAACTTTGTTTGATATCAAAATAGGAAATAAAAACATCTACAGAATTTAAGGCAACGGGGTAAAGTTTGATAAAGAAAATCAGATTGCTATTGATTATGTCTGAAGTGCCATTTTCCCTCAATTAAACAAAGTGAATTTACTATGGCACAATCGCGTGACATTTATGCAGTGGTCGAAGGCGTATGAAGTACAAAGGCATTTCTTGTGGGCTTCACTACTGTTCACCTGTTTAGCATCACAACAGCTAATTGACTTAGCTAATGGCAAGGCCTGTCCTTCCATCCCCTGGCATTTCGCCAGAGGGGATATTTTATAAGAAAGCATCGTAGTCTGTTCCTCGAGGAAGCAAACCCGACAAAAACTTCTTGTTAAAAAACATTATAGTATGTAAGTAGGGATGGACACGTTTGGTAGCCCGAAGGACTTGTGCTACTCGCATTATGGGTCTACAAGTTGAATTAAATTGGTAAATTGGGTCTCTTAAGTTCTCAATCATGAACTAACCTCTCTCAACTGTTCCATCACGGGAACTGGCCCGTGGATATGCTTCATCGTTACAGGATAGCATTTGACTGGGAGCTTTTTAAATGTCATGTAAATAAGAAGAGTGCTTTCGCTTTAGGATAGGGGGTGATGTCCCCTTCTTCATTATTTAAAGAGTCCTTAAAAGAAACTTAGTTGACTCTTTTGTCTTCAAATTATATCAAACTTAGAGAGAGAGAGAGAGAGAAAGAGAGAGAGAGAGAGAGAGAGAGAGAGAGAGAGAGAGAGAGAGAGAGAGAGAGAGAGAGAGAGAGGTGGAGAGGGGAGAGAGGGGGAGAGAGAGGGGGGGGGGGAGAGAGAGGTTTTTATATCAGACCAGTGTAGAGAGAGGTAGAAATGACCCTATAATGTAGACGGGCTGCGGATGTTCATCGCTGCATCCGAAGGCACGCCCCAAGGAGGAATTTCAACACGAAGAGAATTTCCGTGCCCAAATGTTGTACCCAGGCGATTGTGTTCTCTAAGTACGGCGGTTGATTATTGTGGCTAGCGGAGTGGGCAAAGCCTAGATTCAATAAAAAATACTTCTACTTATTTGAATATGAATGATATTCCTTCCTTTTTGGCGCACGTGCTTATCTGAACGTCTGTCCTTTCACTATGTTTTTACTTTGATTATAACATTCTCCTGTGCTGGCGTGAAGTTTATTGGAAAGGTAATTGACTTGTGAAGGAGTGACAAAAACACTCTCATCAACAACAAAGCATTCTCTCCAAACAACCACAGTGTTTGGAATTTTGATATTAACATCTTATCGCTCGTTCCAGGATTTCAGGATGTGTAGTGCACAAGAAAGCGGCGCGAATGAGCACTCTGTAGTGTTGAATTTTGTTGTTGCAGCTGCTCGAGTGTAAAGGATTCTCCGGGATTGTCAATTCTGGAACTGCATAATAACCAAGACGAGGCGTGAGGCTACACTCCACTCTCTGTGGTCACACACCATCACCCCACGCTTTATTACAAGATGTGTAATATCAATGCGCCCTGTCCATTCGCGACTGCTTTGAAACAAACATAAGGACACTTTCTCAGTATTGAAATAGGTTTTCTCCCCTTTTTAGATTGAATGATAATAAGAAGTGAAGGTAATATGATGAGATAAAATCACATTTATTCCTTGAACTTAAAAGATTCGTTTTATAATAATGTTTTCAGATAAATTCGAGCCAAACACGTCTTAAGCCCCTTGCCCCTTTTAACCAAAGTGCATTTACGTTGACTATGTATGAACTGGGAACGATGACAAATCACCTGCAGCAATCATCTCATTTAAATCAAATCCTTTCAAGTGTCATCAATCATTTCCAATTTTCTATACATGATATTTTATCTTTATGACATGTGAAAAGGCTATCTGATTGCCAAAGCTGGCGCATGTCTCAAATGTGAAAAGATTAGAATTTTACATGTTGACGATTACAGTCCGCCTGACTTGGTCTCAAAAAAAGAATGACAATTGTGAAACAGATGACAGTTTGATATGAAGTATTTTATTTTAAAAACTCCCTGAAGACGATATTATTATTAGAATATAGAGACTATAAGTTAAACATTATTGTTGGTTTTATTTCTCAATACGCGTTACTCAATTCCAGACAGTGTGGTAGAAAAACCAAAGGAAAAATGCAATATCATGAAAAACGCGAATAAAAAGCGCTATTCGAACATTGGCTTTAATTACAAAAATCAAAGATAGAATTAGCTGTTGAAAACTGCTTTGCAACCAACAGGACCTGTGGGTTATTATTTATTTGTTATAGTTTAAACACCAACATGGCCCAAACAATAATTTAACATAATGTCTGGGCATGTTTGTCTACCGTGTCCGTGTTTATGACCAAGGGAATATAGTTTTGTTTGATCGCCACTCCCCAGTTGCTCGGTATAAATGAAGGCAATTTCCCGCCGTGTTTTGCGACGTGAGAACCCATTGATCAGATGGCGAAGTACGGTAATTTGCTGAGCTCCGATGATGACATATGGGCACCTGACAATTTGCGTTCGGAAACGGCACGTCACCTTAAGTGAACACTTCTTTTTCTGACAGCACGTAGAAGTAAGAGGGGTATAAAACGAAGAGTGCCGCACCACTAAAGGGAAAAGTGCAAGCAAAAAAAGGGGAAACGGTAACCATAGATACCATGTTGACAACACCTAATCCTATAACTAGGTCGACCTAAGCTCCTGGCCATCAAACCCACCTTCATGTTAAAAAAGACTCGCCATTGGTGGATGAAGTTTGGTTCAGTAAAGACGTCACTGCAATTCCCTGTTGTCAAATACACAAACCGTGTGCGCTCGCCATTAATTTCCGTTGCAGACCAAACCTAGGTGAGTAGCAGATTTGACATTGTGGACAACGATCCACTTCAACACATGTAGTTGACAATCGCCAAGAGACTGATACAAAAAATTGTATTACTCGTCAAGAAAAACTCCTGACAAATATGAAATTGAAATGTCAGGCAGAGAATGCCAGCTTTTTATTGAGCTCAGTGTATTTACGCCGGGTGGGCACGGAAATGTGAAGTTGAAACTGTCATTCAATAAAATTAATGACATGTCAATGTAAGTTTGTTCCGCCTCATCAAGAATATGTCACTAGACTTAATGGTCAAACCGCAACTACTTGTGCTTCGACCAAAGTAGTTCTTATTGTATCTTGAGCCATTGCTTATAAAGTTCTGAACAACAATGTGTGGAAACAACCAATCAGCGCATTTGTTATCTTGCAGCGGCTATGACCGTGTTGGTGATTGGCTAACAGTTTGGGAGCATTAGCTGTGTTGAAGCTCGCTGTTGTTGTGACGTCATGCATTCGTCGGTTTGTTGTTGATAAGTTTACATAAGCCCGAATAGAACAAAGAAGAGAAAGTATAAGAGAATACAACATTCTTACAAACTAACAATCAAATAAGACGAACGATGGTCTCTAATATGTACAATGACCAGTAAGATATGTTTGAACTACACTAATTACAACGCTCGCAAAACAAAAATATTGGTTTAAGATTCCACGGCAAGCATTTCTTTCTTTAACTACTGAGGTAAAAGGAAAGAAGAGCTGGTATATCGATCGAGTAATGGAAAGTTAGTTTGATCAGCAGTAATCTAAGGACAGAAGAGAGCAGATTCTAGCCCGAGCTCACTGAATTAGAAAGATTATTGATGTGGTTAGGATTTACTGTAGCGGTGGATAGGCTATATGGACAACACACCTGCTTGCATTCAGCCTGTTCCTTGAACGTGCACCTGAATTACAGATCATGCTACAACGGTGCATTACAAACACACTCATCAACCACATCACTCTCAAATCTCTCTTTAACGTAGCTACACTAATCCAAAGTATAAGCTACTTGGAACAAAACGTGAAACCTAATAATTCCTTGTACAAGTAAGTTGACAGACTTTTCTCTGATTCAATATTATAATTTTCGCAGGTGCATAATTTGGATTTGCTTGCCCAAAGGACTTCAAATATTTCTAAACATAAGTCCATATTCCAACCAGAAAATCTAACAGAATTGGAACTGCGGTGCTATTGACTGTAATGCGTTTGAACTATGCAATAGTAGATATTGACCGCCGAGTATCTTTACCCCTCAGAAATCCTAACGGCAAATAAACATCTACAAAATTTGAGTGAATGGGATATTTCTGTTGTCACCTGCATGGTTTACTGAATGGAAGAAACCGATAGGAATCTTCGTGTAGTCACGAACGCTAATTTCAATATGTCACTCAGTGTCTAAAATAATTGCAGGTATTACAAGCTCACATGCCATGACTCAGTTCACCCCAGCACGCAGCATCCAGTGAGAAATCAAGTAAATTTGATCTCTCTTTCCACACGGGCTAACTCGCAGAAAGCCACGAGTCGCATCCCAACAATCGAATTAATAAGATGGCAAAACGAGCATTCAAAAATGTTTTTCAAATCCGGAATAAAAACAAGCTACAGAAAGTGAAATAGAAATTGTTGTAATCATTATTTAAAGGTATTAAACTGCTTCTGCAAGACAAGCAACCTCAGAAAAGAAAAGAGTCGTCGGTTAATATTATAGAATTTTTTTTATACGTATTAGGTTGAAGCTTGTTACAAAGGTTATGGTAAGTCAGCGCTGGGCTAATTTGAACAAGGTCTAAAGTAATCCATCATACCGGTTGATCTGAGGGCTGAGCGACCCCGGGAAGGCTGGCTGATTCTGCGCACTGGTAAATGAGACACGTTATTGCGTGGCAAACTACTCGCATAGCAAATTCTCTAAAAGGCTAGTGACAAGGGAACTCAACGACAAATGAAAAGAGCAGTGGGCTCGCAAGGTTTCAATGGGTACTGTCTACTGATGATTGCAAGGCGTTCTCTTACCAGAAAAGTTGGCGGTGTCAGTTCAACATTTTGCTCATTGTAGCAAACAAGTCACATTAATGTGTTTCCTTAACTACTTCAGACTGTTTGCAGAGATTCAACAGCTTTTCCCCATTCTTCTCTAACCTTGATGCTTTTTCATCATTGAACAGACTTTCATCGCGATGTGACATTCACGAAAGTTTTCTTAATTCCACACACGCTCTATGATTGATCCAGGGTAGTGTGTGAATGTAGAGTCAGTGAATTCAAACTACACTTATAGTCAAGTACCAGTGCATTTACTGCATAGAACTCAGCAAGGTTTGATGGACAAGTGGGGTGTTTTGTTTACACGTAATACCCAACCTACACCCTTAATGTAAACGTTGGTTTACTGCTACCGAAATTACTACTGACGCAGCCCGTATCTGTCCATTCAGACACCGAAGTTAGATACATCATGGACGCAACTTTCCCGATCATTAGCAGCTTCCAGCTTCTTGTTTTTCTGATCGGCGTACCGGGAAACCTTCTTATCTTGCAAGTTTTTGTGAAAAAAACCCGCAAGACCAGTACCAATGTTTTCATTATGGCATTGGCGTCCGTGGACCTTATGGCGTGTCTGTTGAGACCAGTATTTGTGGGAATCAACATGGTATACGCTGTAACGGGAGAGTATGCTACAGTGTGGAGTGAAATCATTTATTTCGTTTTAACTTACATCACTATTTTTAGCTCTGCTATTTTGACTGCAGCAATTGCATTCGACCGTTATGATGCTGTGTGTAGACCACATACTAGACTGCTAACGTACTTTGGGGCGCAAGTTGTTGCGATTTGTTGTTGCGTCGTGTCATTACCAATGACTGTACCAACCATAATGATGTACTTCAAGCCACAACTATCAGTTCGTCTATCAAAACACTGTCTTTCTTTAGCAGTCTACATCGTCTCTCTTCTACTTGTAATCATCTTTTACGTTTGTGTCTATAAAGCTGTTTTGTACCGCACCAAAGTGCGGACCAAGTGGGGACGCTTCACCGGTGTTACTGCAGCTGTGGAGAACTCCGTGTCGGTAGCTGGACAAACTGAAGTTTCATCTTTAGCTACAACAACAAGAGATATCAGTAAATTGAACCCTGTTACTGAGCAATGTGCACTACAAGATGTGAACCACGGACAGACTGATATGCAGTTGGATTCCAAATCCTGTCCGACATCTCCAAGTGATTTGGAAATCGTGAGTCTTAAAGACAAAAAGCATTCAGTAGTGTATCGTAACCTTAGTAGTGGTACAAATGAGGGACCCTCGAATGCCCAAAGCCCCCCAGGATATTCCTCACTTACTCCTGACATCCAAGAAACATCATCAAGTGCGGTGAGTGAAAATCTTAAAGTTCCTATTTCTCCTCAGATATCAGGGTGTGGTACCTCGACGTCGGAAACAAATCGGTATTCAAAGAGACAGCGGTCACCAAGTGAGAGAGCCAAATCATCTAAAAGTATCGCCGTTAAGATGCAGAACAAGACGACTAGAATGCTTCTGATAACTACAATTGTGTTCTTCGTCACCTGGATTCCCTATATGTGCTTAGCTTCACTCAATATTTATTACAATATTGTTGCAGTTCAACCCAATACATCGTTAATGCATTTTTTCACAACAGCAGCTCATCTTCTATTAATTAATAACGCAGCTAACCCCTTCATTTATGTGCTTGCTAATAGACAGTTCAGAAATGACTGTCAAAGGGAGGTGCGCCGATTAGCGCGCATACTTCAACCGTGCTCTAGATGTGTATGCCCCTGGTAAATATGCTCAGACGCTTTCGCAACACGACTGACTAACTCTTTATCTTTGTAGATATAATTTCGGATTATTCAATTCGGCAGTGGTTAATTGCATTATATTAGGCAGTAAAAGTAAGCAAAATAACCTTACAATTTGCATTATTGCTATAAAACTAGCCTATGAAAGGTGTACATATTGGTTTAACTATTGTGAAATTATTTGTACTCACAATCATTGGACGTGGACAGCAAGGTCTAGAGTTCCTTTCATAACATTTTAAAAACACCCTCAGTGTTAACACTCAGTGTTCTCTAATGATAGTTTGAATATTGATCAGTTTATTTAGTTGTGGCTGTAGGCCCTGAGGCTTTAGGTATTGATATCTATCGTTCCTGTACGTATACTTTTTAGCACTTGTATTAAATATTTTGTTACTTCGCTTTAATGTTCTATTAGGGGATACGGAAAATCGTTATCCAGTTGTAGAAAATCAATATGAAGCAAAGTGCAGGAATTGCCACGTTGTATGCAACCTATCTCAAGGGGTTAATGCTTCTGGCGATGGAATGTGCAATCAAAATGACAAGTTTATACTACACATGACAAAGGCGCTGTATGTACATGTACTCCATAGAGTTTCAATATATCATCCCTCATTATTGGAATATACATAGAGTATTTAATGCTACGTATTGTATGCTGTATATAGTACAACACTGCGTGTTTATATGAGTGGCTGGCAATGGTAATAACACCCGTCTTGCGACTCCAATTGGAACAATTTATTTCAGTTTTAGTCTTCGTCTGACGTGACAGTTTACAGTAGTGTTTACCGCCAGCAATTTCGCTGTTGGGTAACACGAAGACTAATTCAAGAGTAGTTTATATGGCCAAGTAGAGTTCTGCATTAAAAAGAATATGGTATCACTTTCCATGTGTCTTGTAAATAAGCTATGAGATGTAAACAGCATAAGTGTATAATGCACAAAAACAATATTTATGTACTCGCTCTGTGTTGTGTAAACAAATACTTTTAAAGCACAGATCCAATGATGAGAGATTCTTGTGTCTAAACAATCACGTGACACTTTGGCTATGCCATATGAGTTGCAAAGGCTCAACAAGTTACACGAGATGGTAACCGTCCGTGTTATTCAAGCCTCATTGTAACGTAGTCATACTGTCCGTATGCCATGTCAAACTAAATAAAAGCACTAGATAATTAGCCATATACCATTCTGGTTTGAAATAAATTAATAATATCATGTCATTTCAAAAAATATCTTATTAATATAGTATATACACACACACATATATATACATATATTACATGTCTTTACCTATTTTAACAGATATATCCTACTTTCATTTTTAAGCAAACTAAAGAGTAATTTTGTGTGCCGTATACTGTTGAATATTTTATCAGTATATTTTTAAAAAGAACTGCGCTACGTGACGTTACAATCATCAGCATAATATAGAACCCCAAATCCTGTACAGGAAACTTGTGACAACGAATCGGAAAAACAAGCAGAGTCACAAGCCACAAACACACGAAACTGAGCTGAGGAGTGCAGCTTTGTTGTATCTTGAACCATAATGACACAAACAACATGAAGTATGATAAAGTATTCAAATAATAAACGTCACATATATTCAGAGAAAACAAAATTCCGAACTGTTCGGCGTAGAGCTTTCTTTATACAGTATGTTGAAAACTGTATGAAACATCCTCATAAATAGGTTTTTTCCCCTTAATGTTATATTTCCAGTTTCCAAATCGCAAATTTTAAATGCATTTGTAATTCACAACGAGAAACAGTCTATGCCTTACTGTACAACGGGTTGTTTTCAAATACGACAAGGATCGGATGAATGTATATTTAAGTTCTAGATATTATTTCATTTACAACTCAGGCGATTAGTATAATAATTAGTACAGAGTAATTACACAGTGAACATATTTTACTTTGAGTAAGTTACGGACAGTTTTAACCCATACTTTGACAATGAGAGTACGATATGCATGAACAGAAAGTAAGATTTAATCTGAGCACTTGTACACACAATTTGTCTTTGCATTTCGAGGATGAGCACAAATAAGGGGAATTTGTCAGCTAAATGAAACTTCAATAAAGTGGGTATTTTCTTTCAAAATGTCCGAAGTAATACTAATGAGAGTCCAATGTTAACCTGGTGTACAATTCAAATCAACGAATCTCTGCTGTGTTTTGATTGAAGTAATATTAGTCCATTCTGTGTATATACCAACAGTTTGTAATTAGAGTGTGCTATACGAGCTAATATTGGCTTTGAATCTTAGAGTGCGTCTTGAATTCCCTAGAAAGGTCAGTACAATGAAATTAGGCAATTGTTCATGGCATCTGGTGAGCCTTTAAGACAAATTCCTCTACTTTGTTTTGCTTGCCTACGAACCAAATTGAATTAATATAGCAAATGAATCTACGATTGGACAGACAAAAGGGACAACATCCTTGAGAACATTTTATTTTAAGGAAACGAAATGTCAGACGAAGGAATTTTAAGTAAGACACAAAATGCCAAGGATGCGTACTCAGAGTAATGCTCTTACCTTATTATCTAAGAACAAAGTACGTGCAGGAAAGATTGGAAGGAGAACGTCGCTGGGGAAGGATAATGCATGTAAGACGAATGTTTGATTCAATGTATGCTTCTATCTCGGCTCCATTGTGTTGCATTTTTCACTTAGACCCATTTCTATCTTCATTATGAAACCTTGAATTAAGCTTTCCGAATCCCCAAACGCACCCTGGACATGCTTGCATTCTACCGGTACAAATGTCATTAAATATCTGCTGCCAGCTTCTACTTCAATCAGAGAAAATGCACGCCTTCCTTTACACGTTGGCAGCACGATGCCATGGTCGAAATGTTCCGCTATAAATATGAAGACATGACAGGAAGACGCAGACGTCACAGACTTCAATAGACTGGTAACATTAAAACGAGAGATTACAGACATTACAATGACAACGACTAAGGGAACCAAGACTCCGGGGACAAGACTTGGACTAAACGTATTCGATGATGTCCCTAACTTTCTCAACATTTAGAACTGGTATCGTGTTGAAGCAGGTCATGTAAGGAAAGTATTCCAAGTATTTTTTAGACTAAGTGTTTTATGTATTGAGGTTTGTGACAATGAGTCAATTGTAAAAGTAGTATATTTCAGTTATTTTATCACGTGACATGACGAACAACACATTCCCAAATGACATTGGACGAACACAAGACACGACTTCTAATTTTCTTTTGGTTCAAAAGGGGCGTATTGAACATTGCGGTATTATTTACAAGACAAGAAACATCATAAGCAATGCTTTACCATTTCATATCTCATGCCCACGACACACCATAAAGCTATGTTTTATCATTTCATATATCATGGCCATGGATGTAAGCCGTTATGTTAAAGTCCAATTGGCCCGTATAGCTGTAGCCGTAGCCATAGCAAACCAAGGATTCATTCACATGGCTTCGTAAGAACAATACAAGAAGGCATCCAAAAATGATTTTGTTTAGCTACGACGTAGCCGTGGGTACAATGTTAACTCGATTTAAAGCATCGTTGTTTCGGGTGTGGCTTTATTTGAGTTTCTTTATTGATACACTCCCGAGTTCCATCAACACACTCCACCAAAACTACCGATACTCCTGGTAGTAAAGAAACAATTATGGTAATATGCCTTCGTTGAAATAATACTGGGTTCGAAAGCACTTAAATCTTCAATCAATACAATGAGAGTCAGGGTGTATGACCGCTTGGTCATTGCATTAAAGTTTAACAAGTGCATGACGACAGTTGACGCACAATCGTACCGACTGACTGACTGATGGTGACTGTACATATTACAATTGACAAGCCGTGAACACATTGACGATACCAATCTTACTTCAAATTAACCATTGCTTGTAACTAAGATAAACAAAGCTCGTGAACAATTACCGGGAGTATATTTAGTTCAATTTATCTCAAAATTTCTGCATATACGTGTATAAAATGTTAGACAGTGTTTGTGTAAACAAAGTAAAGTGAATTATGGACTGTATATTTTATCATTTGCTTAATAATGAGAAATTTATGTCTTAACTAGCTGATTAAGAGTTACGAAATTTAGGCCTACATTCTAAAAACTCCTTGTCAGAATTTACCTTGAATTCGGGTCCCAGGGGGCCTGATCCATTTCTGGGTCTGGCTAACTCGAAAAGTAGTTACAAAATTTGATTATAACTCGGATTCTGCGGTGTCAGGTTGACCTATTTCTGGGCAATTTTGACACAGATTCCAGGCCGTACTGACCCTGAACTAGGTCAAGCCAGGACCCGGATCCGGCTCGATTTGGACCCGGAAGTTCTTAGAGTGTTGTAAGAAATACAGATGGTTATTAGTTCCTTCGCACCGCAGGGAGCTCTGTGTGCGTTTTCCTAAGAACAGCAGAGACTCGACTGTGGTCCCGTTCAGATAACACATGGTTTCTTAAAACATGTTATGTCATATTATTGTTTTGTTACCCGAAATGTTAGTGTGCATATCCTGATAAAAAAAAGATGTGTTGCAGTCATCGGGTACAGTTGAAGATACATCAGTCGAAACGTTGACTATTCATATATCTTACTACAACTTCCAATTGTGATTTATTATTCATTCACAAAATAGCAATTGTGAATTTATTCCTAATGAGATAAAACTACAACGCAATTTGTTTTCCATAATTTTAGATTTATTTTTAAAGTAAACGTTCATTAAGTCAATAAATATTCAAAAGGTGAACAAATAAACACGATTGTAAATGGTTATGACGGAGGTGGGCAGTATTCTCCACTGAACCCCTATGACATGATGATTGCTCTGAGTATGAGGTGATAATTAAGTCATAAGTTGTAGATATTCAAATGTCCGCATATATGAAAAGACTATATTATGAGTAATATAACTTGCTATAATAGTACTGTAGGGCCAACAGCGCAATTATAATATACCAAACTGTTAAATGTATGCTTTTTTTCAATAAACTTGGTACGAAAGAAGATTCTGGAGTCTTGGTGTGTGTCTGAACTTTGGATCCCTAGAGATTTTAACGAAGACGATTTTATGCAGAGACACGGATCAGCTTCAAGTGTTTCCTTACTACCCAGAACCACTGTAGGCGGTAGCTGGAGAACAATCAGGCCATGCCAATGCAATCATGAACATAGCCTTCCCTTTACGAGTCAAATGGAAATCAGAGGCGAAGGGAGTAAATATGGACGGGTTGATCAGCTTGAAGGGGTACATAGAGCTGTTAGCGTGCTGGAGGATAAGACTAGCACCTGCTCCCTCGTTGAAGTTTGAACGGTGAGCCCGGCGCCAGACCAAATAACCCTCACAGGCTGGGATAGAGATCTTGTATGGCTCCGTGTGCTTGATTACACCACACGTTATTGTAAGTCAGACTACCGATCATTTCACAACGATTGCTTTCCACTTTCCCACTACTCGTTCAGATTGTCCGGAAGAAGAAAACTCAGAATCAATACCTAAGTCTACAGAAATATAAACATTTCAAACAGTTCTGTTACCGTCTTAAGTTATCTAATCAAATCTTTGTAGCTAATATGAATGGACTTTCATGGAGAGACGAATTACGGCACTAAAGTGGTTTAATGTGTACTGTGCTGCCTCGAACCCTCTTAAAGTGGCATTGTCAGATCTTTGGATTTGTTTGTTTCAATTTTTAAAAAAATATTATTTTAAAAAGTTCAAGTGAAACGAACACCACAATTCTCAACAAAAGATGCTGAAACAATACTCTTTTCGTTTGTGGGACAGCACTTCAGAGAAAATAGTTTCCTTGGGTTAGATTGCTACTGTAACCCTGGCCTTATAAAGTCAGCTGGCAGATGAAGTTTCATTAATTTGATAATCCTGCAGTACGTCTGTCCATTGTAACACGAGATACGCGATTTATCTCTAAAGATAAAAACCTTTCAATAACACCTATATTATTTTATGGTCTCCGTTTTACGCTAGGTGTCACCTCTTCATGATACCGATGATGATATAGTCTGGGGTGGTAATGTCAGATACAATGCTAATGGGGACATGTAGACAGCGTGGAAGGGTGGATGAAATAAGGTATATTCCCTCCCCCCCCCCCATTCGACTCTTAATTCAACATGTTCTGATGGGTAACACGTATGGCATTTCGTCTAATTCTATTAGCATTTCTGGCTGCAACAAAAATTGATGTTATGATTTAAATTAAAGATCGACCGATCTGAAGAGGAAAAAAAATGAAAGTTGTGTTTTTCCAGATGAAATTCTTCAAATGCTGGAAAAACCTTTAAAGAAACATGCTGTAAAAGCCTCTGAAGAAAATGAAAATACCAAACTAAGCGAAGTAGGACCTCTGTTCAATTCCCGATAAGCTTGACTGAGTGTCCAATTTCTACATGAGCTGAAACGAGAGTACACTCAGTATACCAGATATACTAGATCCAATATTTTTGTTAAACCAACCGTTCGATTCCCATGGAACGTGTTAAAACGATATTTGCATTCCTCTTCGTGACTCGACTTTTACTATACAATTTTTTTTTAAGTATTGAGTTATCGAATTAGTACCACATAATAAAAGCGATTGATCCGGAAGGCTTTTTTGTCATTTCCCTGGACGCTATATCTTGGTTTTCTTCAGACTTTGGTTGCCATTTTATCATCATAACGATTTCATTTTTTTAATACATCACATCTTCTTTTAAAATTTGTATCTTGATATTCCCAAGCTGTGGAAATTGTTTCGCTTGCAAGAGTTTAAAATAATCTGTAAAAAGTATCAATTTTAACTCAATACTTCTTAAGAAATGAGTTTGGCATTAACAGGACGATGTCCACTGACATCTGCGATAACTCTGCCACACTAACACGACTGTTCTATAGATCTCTTGAAACTAAGTACAACACCTCAATCTTTTGACCAGAAGAGGTTTCATTTGCCCTTGGTGTGTTTTTTGAAGAAGATTTTAGACTTTGGATCAGTTTCATGAAGTGAAAGCAATCCCGCATCTTAATCTTTAAAGAAAACGTAAAAGGCCTCGGGTTCTGAAGTTTCCTCGAAAGAGAAGGAAACCAGGTAGAAAACGACACTGATTAGAAACTTTTTAATGTAAGAAATGTCGCCAGACAAGATTTCTTAGGAAGCTCTTATCTACTCGATGTTCTAGAGCAATCATGAAGAGAGGGGAGACAGTTTCTAATAGTCATTAGAACCTTGGGTTTCTAAGGTGTCACGTTCAATCCCTGCAGGATGGCATCCAGACCCGTTGACATATTATGTTAAAACAAACAGGTGGGCGTTCACCTTTTTTTGTAACTGTGGTTCAATAACCGTCAAGCTATAGACAGATGGATAGCTGATATGCCAAAATTTACAAACAGAATATGCCCGTTCACATGTATCTCTTTATACACACCAGAAATATGTTATATTAAAACATGACCCAACATGATACAGAAGATGCATAAGCAAAGGCCAAGACTATGACGTCAACCACTCAGTTACAACCATCTTATTATAGTGAGACAAACCGATTCGTGTTGATGTGTGTGGAGAACCGGACATATAACATTCATGTAGTAAGTCTCTTAACCTGTTTATTGTTGCTGATTCAAGCGGTTCAATTCTTTATACAGATGCTAGAGTAACTATGATATTTTAACCCTCGGTGCATACACGATCTCATGCATCCTTAACATGTTGACTGAGCAAGACGCAGCTGCTGATGGAAGAGGAAACGGTTGCCCAGAAACACCGGTCAGCAGCCCACCGTCTATTTTCACTAGAATTCAAGATGGGTCAACAGATGTTAGGTAGCTCGTAATGCTTCATGCTTATCAACGGTTTGTTAGCTAAAGCCACCAATAGCATGTTAAAATGCTGGAAAGAAAATGGTGCTGTGGAAAGAGGGGGCATTTTTCATAAAATGTAGACATATTGAGGAGGAAAATGCATATCTGTTGGACAGAACAGAAATGAAATTCAAGATAATGCGACCGGGATGTTATTCTTCTCAAAGACAACATAATTTTCGAGAGATTTTTATATATTTTTTTACTCTGGTCGTGAAGCCAAGGATTTTCAGAAAAGCGAACTTAAAATTATACTAGCAAAGAAGCTCATGGGGAGAAGACAAAGAAGGACGTTTCAGTTTTAGATGTGGGAGGAAAACCCAAGAGAATTATTTCAGGAAACACTCGCGCCATCAGGTAGGGACTGAAAGCCCAATCCACATAGTGCCTCGGCAGGATTCGAACCGGGGGCCTAGGGTGGAAAGCGAGGAAAACTGCTCTAAATAACCTTTTAAAGAAACAAACAATATAACTTTGTCTTATACATCATCGTGCGGGGAACACACCAGCATTTTCAAAAAGGATTGGATTGGAATTACATCAGAAAATAAAAAAGAATTATAATAATTTATTCTTCATAAAGCGTTTTACATAAGATCTCATAACGCTGTACAGGAAATCACAACAAAATGTACAGTAAACCAGAAGATCAATTAATGGTTATTTGATTACCATAGAGCAATATATAGCCTTTGTACCATAAAGCAAAAAATGCTTAACATTTTCTTTATTTGTTTATTTTTTATAATAAAAATCTGAAGATTCAATATTATATTACAAAAAGGGAATTTCTATAGGAGAGAGACCTAAAAATGCCCACGAAAATGTCAAGGTCATTTTGTTTACATCTTCAAACTGTATCTTAAAATTTAACAATTGACGGTCCAATTACACTACTGGGTAATGCAAGTACTAAGTCAATCTAGACATGTCTGAGATTCAGGAAGCTACAACCACTACACATGAAAGTATACAATCAGTAAGCTCTGTTTTATGCTCGGAGGGTCCATCCCCAGGGGTGTTGTGTAAGAATGGAGATAAAAATAAAAATACCGAACCCAAAATCCGATAAAATTAATTTGTGAGTTGTCGGTGATTCTGACGTTACGAGCGTTTTCATTAACGTTACAGGTAGCAGGAATATGAGAAGAACACAATCTCGAAGGGGTTGAATTAAACTTTGTTTTTACAGCATCAAGTTAGTTTATTATGATTGCAATTTGACTATAAGACCTCGTAGTGGTTTCAGCTGGGTTATTGATAAAATCAAAATTGTTATTCACAAATCGGATGAACAGGTTCAGTTAGCCCTGATTGAATCCAGATTGTTCGCTACTTTCAAAGCCTTCAGCCACGTTTCAAGTCAATGTACTATATGCTAAGGTTGGGCACGGATAGCGTGTCAATAGTGGCAACACTTTTGTTTCATTACTGAAAGTGCAGCAAAAGAACTCAAGTGCAACCAAAACACGGTGGAGTAATACAAACATCATTAATATTATAACGTCTGCATGTGGTACATTGTGATCACTCGACCTACATCCGATTTCACAAACTGGAGAGACATACTGGGATGGATGTAGCAGTAAGTGTCAATGAAGGACGAGGGCGATCGACCTGCATAAAGTACTTTTCCCCACTATTCAGCACCAACTTTACCAACATGGCAATTGAGTGCTAACTACCTTCACTTATAAAATGAGTAACTCTGGAAGGAGGATAAGTTGCTAAGCCCATGATTCCTGCCCAAAGTGCGTTTTCTTCCCATAGAGTTGAAGTTCTACACGGGTGTGCACCTGCAGATACTGGTACCCGGCATTTCAATTAGCAGTTTTCAAAGAAATGCCGCTGTGGTTGATACATGGTAAGACACCTGCTCACATATAGCTGACACGGTCACATGGACTTATAGTCTGTAGTGATGTAACATTGACCAACACGCCCATAAACCCCCATCCCCATTACATAGAAATGGATTCCATAACGATAGCCGCTTATACTATTTGCTTAAGTACGGAATCTTATTACCGCCACCTGCAAATTTTAAATTATCATAATTAAGTCGCATGCACGGGGAAGTGAGTCAAACAAACAGGAGTGTGTCAAACGGGTACGAGATAACGGGCGTGGAATAATTCACCGTTTTTCACACTTTTTGATCTTTAAAAGACCTAAGGGCCATTACCCACCTTCCCTTCAAAGTAACTCAAATATTATGGTCACCGATTTTGTTACGACTTGTTCCATTCCTCTTTCAGCGTCATCCTCTTTCAGCGTCAAAACATGATATTTGCACTAACAATAGTAATTTCCATTTTGCTTAATGAGTGCCAGACCATTTTTCATTCGTTCGGTCAAATTAATTTGAATAACAATTTGATTCTACTGAAACAGGTCAATACCCATGAACTGATCACTGCACATAAAGACGAGTCATTACAAACCTAGACTTTTTGTGTGTCTGTTTCCTTCTAATTACCACAATTTATTGAAAGAGTTGATGAACAGGTAGTTTTGCTTGATAACGTTTATTTTGGATTCAAAGAAAGAATGATAGAAGGGGGAGTGAGGGTGAAACAGCATTACATTTAAGCCTGGTGTAGAGTCTCTTTAATATTCTATAGAGAAAGCCGCCTGACACTGTATAAATGGATTTAGAATTGCCGTCTCAGAGTATATAGACGGGTATACAATCAAGACAACGTAATCACGTTCCATTGACGGGTCGTTACTCAGTATGCATAACCTCACAACTCCTTAAAACCAATTAAACTTTGAACAAGTGTGCTCCCAAATCAACGAGGTAGTTCCATTTACACACAGACGAGTGTACTTATCTTAACACACCATTAGGGTGGTTATGTCTCCACTACACAGAAGCGTGGACAAGAAACAAACATGGCATTTAAAATTCAAACACGGAGGTATGTATAAACTGACGCCATTACCGCTGTTCAAATGTCTCAATAACATTGCTACAGGCACTTCAGCTTTTATAATAAATGCCCTTTGATAATGACCACGTTTCTATCTACATAATATCTAAACAGGAGGAGAAAGGAACCAAACTCTCGTCTAATGCAACCCAACTTAGAAATTTACAACTGAATAATTTAAGATGCAGGTTTGAGGTAACACTGCATAATATTTTAAGTGACGATAGATCATGCCGCAAGAAACTTCAGGTAAACCTCGGGTTCTCAAAACCACACATTACACTAACTCGAGAGAGTAATATACATGACGTCACCACAGACCTACATCTCGTTGTATACATTCACCACATGCAATAGAATCTGTCTCAAATATTAAAAGCGTATTGCATCTTAAACACAGTTTGCAAACAAATTTACTGTAATTCTATAGTAGCTGAACATGTAACACTTTTGATTTGAAAAGCATGTCCATCGGGACAGCCATCACGTTCAAAATGACAAAGGCAAGATGTAGATCATATTGTAAAGTACACAGCCCTGGGTTTTTACCTTTAACCTTTACCCATGCGCATTCTACAATGTCAACAACAACAGCCTAAATCACACGACCACGAGCATCTGTCGATAAGTAAAGGTATGAGAAAGTAGAAAGGCATCAATAAGATATAGAACATCATAGAAGAGGGGTCGACAAGATTAGGAGGCAATGTGAAAACCGTATCAGAGGGTATGGATAGGGGAAGGGTTTGGGATCTAACAGAGTAAAATAGCACACGGCAGAAAAACTACTTTTAAAACATTTGAGAATACTCAAATTTCATTACAGTTGGAAATGGATTATAGGAGCAAGATATAGAGGAATGACAATAAGATTGATAGAATAAAACACGATTAGTAGCTTACGAAATTACAAGTCAGATGTAGATTAATAGAAACAATAGCAAATGAACAGTGAAGGAGATTGAATAAATGGAAAGATTGGATCAAGCAATTTGATAAAGATTGACACAAAATTTTGCATCCAATATCAACTTTAAGCCAATAAACTGCAGAGTAACGACATCAATAATAACTTGCAACTGAGAGACGAATTGTAGAAGAGCTAGAGTGATGAACTAGGAAAGGTAGGGAGAGGTAAATGGTCGAATTAATACCATTGACGATCAGAGGTGATATAGTTAAACAAAGAAAGATATAACCAGGAAAAAGCTATCGCCTTAGCGGGAGTTAGAATTTAATAATTGGACAAGTGGATAGAGAAAGGGTGGATAAATGGGGAACGATCTGAATTCAAAATGACTCGAGAGAGTAAATCGTTGCCGCTAAGGTGCTACGAGGAATCATGTAAGACGCAGAGGGTGTTTGGGAAGCTGTGAAAGGGTCGATGATACGAACAAAAGAACATATTGAAGATAACTGGAAGGGGGAGTAGCTGACTTTATGGAAACTTGAAACAAGACTAGCAGCTTGTATCGATCATGCAATGGTGATTCAAAGATACACCTTGCTACGTAAGCACGCATACAGCTCTTTAATGGTGTTGTTTTTTGTATATGGAAAATTTCAATAGAACAAGTAAGTGAAAGAAGAGAGAATAATAGATAATAGATGGAGGGATTTTTGGTGACGAAGGACAATCAACTGACCGTCATAACTGTGCTTCAGGGAATTAAATAAGAGAGCTGTTGAAATTTAACAAATTGGCGGAATTAAATCGAAGAGGGCTGTGGACATTATAAAGATGGATGGAAAAGTGAATTGGAAAAGCGGAATGTAATTTATCGTGAAGAAATGAACATCAGACATTGTTGAAGATAAATAAGGGGTGTGTTTATACTAGCGAGCGAAGAAACAGTAACACGAAAAATCACAATTGCAGATAAACAGTTTCTTTGAACTACTAAACAAGCAAACGCAGAAACAGTAATATGAAAAGTTCAAGGAATGATGGGAAGAAAACTGATCAGAATATAAACGAGTTGAATTTGAATAGCCCCGAAATGGATGAAGAAAAGCAGGTCGAGTCAGAGACAGCAGAAGAGAGGAAACGTCGGCAGAAAGGAAAAGGTGAGATAAATTTTAGTAAGAAATATAAAAAGAGATATAATTATTTCCCGGAAAGGTTGAATGGGGTGGTCGGTGTGGCTGTTACGTCAAAAACTGTACACGGACCAAAAATTAAACCCTTTGACTTTTAAAAGGCTAGAGAAGGGATATTTGGTTGATGCACACTCTGAAATTTGATATGTTAAGAAATTACAATAAAGTAAGAATAAAGTATTATTTACAGAGAAGGAAGGTAGCGCAATTACATCAGTAGTGGCCACTGACTTTTCCGCCTTTAGTCTTGAAGATGCTGCCATGTGACACCACCCCCTTGGCAGGAGGCGACATATGGAGGAGACCAGCGACGGGATAAGATTTCTGAAGAGGAGAGAGCTTCTTATAAAGAGTTAAGACAGATGACCCGTGGCAAAGATTATTAAGTAGTGCATCACGCTACGTTGTTTGTGCAACATACAATCAGCTATGAATGAATTAATGACGAGGAATTTAGGAAAGATTGCATGTACGCAAACATTTTTTTGAGATAAACAAACCAGACTTAAGGTATTTTCCATGCCTTATTTTATCTTGACGTTGCTCCCGAAAGAGGTACACTTTAATCAAATTGTTGATGCAGATATGTTTATCTATCGATCTCTATACGTTGAGTCTACAAAAGTACATATTAATTTGATAATGGCAGGGTATTTATCGATGTTTGAATCTTCGTACAGCAGGCATGGAAACATTTAATGAAATCTGAATCTTCAATATTTAATTGAAAGATGGTGAAGAGTCTTATTGAATCCTTGTCTTGTACCTAACCTCTGATAAAGTCCCCGCTGTGTTTATCAATAACACGACAAGAAATCTAAGGTTAGACTGGAATAGTTTCTTGTTTTGTTAAGACTGGCAAGACGAGGAGGCTGTTGAGAGAAACGGCCCAGTAAGTCTGATCCAGATTTACTGATGCATGCAATGAGAAGACTGTTCTCTCCTTGACCTGATTTAGAAGTCCTCCTTATCTCTTAATCCTGGAGTAAAGATTGTCATGCATCATTCAGTGTCAGCCTAGAGTAAGACAGCCTACACCACAACACACAAACAGCTGCAAACATAGGGTTTGGATCAAATCAAATCTAAGCCAAACACAAAATTAAAGATAATTAAAAACACACTAATCGCAAACACCTTCCTCATTAGCAATTGTCACCTGATAAATTGGCTAGATTTGAGTCTTTCACTTTCTCCGAATGTACGAACTGTCAATATTACAAACGATAAAAATTACTACGCACAGTAATTCATTCTTGGATATTAATGAATTGATTTATCTGTCTCGGTAAACAATAAATCGCTTCAGATAACTAAACTGACCTCAGACTTGTCACGTGCGTCTTTATAGATCGTTCCATTGGCTGTCATACCCACTCATCACGAGTTATGAAGAAGGCATTACTGGTTTCATATTTTGGCACGTGTTTTACAAAGTAAACATTTAATTACTACTAACAAATTTACTGTATGAGATGAAATTCGGAACTGTTAGTCGTGCTGGCTTCACTGGGATTAACATTAGTAATGCTAGACAGACATATTGGACATTCGAAAAAGTCGTGCAAAATAATTTGCCGCAAACATTTAATTACATAGTTTGAGGTTCAATATTGACATAATTAATGTTTGACAACAATAAAAGAAGTTTGGTTCAGATTTAAACAAAACAAAATATACCGGGAATCGTTTTGATGTGCTGGCACATATTAATTTCTATGTGCCAGCACATCAGTTCTATAAATGATTGATAACACTGTGCCATAAAGCAGATTTGTAAAAAATAAAATTTCAGACGCGTGGCAAACTAACTGCGACGGAAATGTATGTAAAACAAGGCGGCCTTGATGGTTAGATAACTACTGGTGACATTCACGATGACTCTAGGAGCGCTATGACTGAAACATAAAGGAGCTTCTGAATCAATGACTTAGGTCTTCATGTAACAGTGTGTCAGTGATGGGTATGAAATGCTTTTGAAATGTTGAATTAAAATTTGAAAGAGTAATGAAGCATGTAACCACGTGACACTGTAACACTTACCTGTGAACATTTTATCACATTTGGTGGCTACAGTTTCGAGAAAACGTAATTTTACGCTGTAAGTCTGGTCGGTATTTTATTAAGTGCTTATTTGGACCTCCAAGCAGAACTAACAAGAGTGGCGTAGGACAGTTTATTTCCAACACTTGTGTTTTTTTAGAGGGAATATTTATGATTAGACGGTAATTGGAGTTCTGGTATGTCAAGTATAAAGGCAATTTGCTGGATAGTGACACTTCAGCTTTTTGTTTATTCCTAATCAACCTTTAAACTGATTGGCAAAAACAGCCTGAGCTCTAATACAGTATCCTCCTGCCTGGCCTTTTATCCTGAATTAATGCTTCATTTTGGGCGTCATTTGGCGTAGTTTGTTAATGATTTATCCATTATAGCAAATCCTGCAAGGAAAAGACAACCACGTGAATTATTGAGACAGACGGTCTGTATTATTGTTTAAGCCCCCAAGAAACGATGTCAACTGTATACGCACAAGGGGATCAGTTGTCAGTTTATATTCAAAAATCATCATCGCTTCCAGATACCCACGAGACGAAATACAGGGTAGAGGATAATGTTTCTTTAGTATTAGACCGAGGCCTGTGGGGGATCGGATGCCCCGGTACATCACCAGTTTGTTTTCATAAAGAGAAGAAACTAAATCTGGAAATTGTAACAAATCTTGCATTTTGTAAAATGGCATTTGTATTTGATTGGACATGATTAGTTGATGGTTGGGGTAAAGCGGGTGATTCAGTCAATACAGTAGAGGGCACGCTTTGAGCTAGAGAGAAACACGCCTCATTGAAATAATGACATAAATCAAGATAATAACAAAAACCACTTAACCCACTTGCATACACTCTCCTGGAGCTCATCGCCTTCGTCTTCTTATATCGATTGACTCCCGACCACTTATGACGACATCTTTTATCCCTGAACGGTTCCACGGCTTCTTTTAATGCTAGGTGTACGCATTACCCTCATAAAGAAAGTAGGGGTACTGGCTTAGGTGGGACAAGTAACACCTTAAGCACATCGTATTCAATAGGATCAATCACACAGGTTAAAGTTCCATCTAGGCAATTAGAACCGCCACAGAGATTTTGAATTAATCCAATCAAGTGGAAATCAAAGTGGCTTGGTGGCCCACCAATCACGAGAGGCTTCCTCTGAATCCATTTTATGGTTGATGCTACTGCATGACAACTTGCCGTATCATAAATCCATTGCAATTACTTCAATCCCTTCAGCTATGTGGTTTACAGGTCCCCTCTCTTTATTAGTTGAGTGGTTTCAAGCTGTTCAACATTTCATGAGATTGATTCTAGACACGTTTGCACCTTCAGATTGCATGACAATTGCTTGATAGACACCCAAGTGTGTCCCTAGAGCGTCCTTTAAGACGGACCTGTCCCTTGGCGGTTCTACTTCAGAAGCTTGTTTATTAAGTCCAATTATCACCTATCTCCCTTGATTACTGAGGTACCGAGATTCCCTTTGATACAGATAAATTCTCTCATGTATAAGTTCATCAGTAAATAAACACCCAGAGGGAAAACCAAGTACACATGTTTGAATAGAACTAGGGTATCAAATGAACATGCCGCCCCATGAAAAGAAAAAGGTCAGAATACTTAACGAGTAACGTAAGGATTGAAATTGACCATATTACATCCAAACATAATGGTATCCTATCCTTAACAATAATTCCACTGTTAAACATTTCATTGGGCGACTAGACACACTCTGACTACAATGCTCGACAAGTGGCAATACATTCTTTTCAAATTGATGAACTAAACATTAAATTTAGTCAATTAAATTATAGCCGTGGTATAAAAGGTTGTAATGCGTTTAGCATTGATTACTCCCGAAGCGGGTAACTGAAATTATATGGAGTGCATTCTGCGTGCTACATAAGTTTAATAAAATTGCTTTAGGCGCTACGTTATTAACAGACGTTCGATCGGAAAACGAAATAGGCGTGAAATCTGAAACCTTAATGAGTAGGAATCGAAATTGGCTTGTGGCTACAAATAATGGACAGGTCAATCTGGCAGTGTACAATAGTTCCTGTAATGGTAACCGACAACGCGGGACGAGTCGTCTTGAAGGTGTTAGACGATCATTTAAACTGAAGTCAGACTGGTATGGATCCCATTAACAGTAATAACTTGTATTGTCAAGTCCATAAAAAGACCAGGATTAGCTGGTACCCCTCTCAAGTCCTACATGTCAAAACAAACAGGTTTAACTCACTGGTTCCCTTCATGTACACTATGCTTAAAAACAAACAGGTTTAACTCACTGGTTCCCTTCATGTCCACTATGCTTGAAAACAAACAGGTTTAACTCACTGGTTCCCTTCATGTACACAATGCCTCAAAACAAACAGGTTTAACTCACTGGTTTCCTTCATGTCCACTATGCTTGAAAACAAACAGGGCTTTCTTCTAAACTCGATGAAATAAAAAAAAACGCATTCAAAAAGAATGCAGATCACAGGTCTGTAAAATCACGGCTGTAGATGACGAACAAAACCAACTCTTTAAAACCTTGTGTCTTGATTTTGATGCTTCCGATCACACACATTCATCGACAATGACTCCCCCGGCACACTACATCTTCTCAAGAACAGTGAGTTCGAATCCAACCGAAATATGCCTATGGATTCGTATTCCAAGGCACTCAGGAAAGCACTGAGCGTAAGGGGCTTTTCACAAATCGGTGTGAGGGTAAATTAAACACAAATGGTATTTTACTTATCCCCGATAAAATGTTGTAAACATTTACAGCTTATAAATCCAATATTTCAAAGCACACAGCATGTTCAAGTCAAATATTGATGGTTTCCCTAATCAGTGTACGCACAAGAAGTCATTCCAATATAAACAACCATTTCTTTAATGCTTCAACTCAGTGCTTCAAAACTTCCTTGATAATAAAGATTAATTTAACTTAGTGCTTCAAAGTAAACAGAATTCGAAAGCCGTAACTCCTTTATTCAACTCAATGCTTCAATGAAGCCAAGGTGTTCGAATGGTACTAGAAGTAATGGTGTTCTAAATTTATTCAATGCTTTCAAATTTTACTGCTGGTGGGTCCAATTCTTTATGGCTTTTCAATACTATAACGTACACATCCAACTGTTCGACTTATTTTCAACGCACTAGGTTTGTGATCCTACAGATGGTGGTTTAATCTTGTTTAAGATGCTTACAATTAGCGTCGCACATTTGATCATTATGTACAAGCATATGGGCAAAGTGTTATGGCATTAAATGGCATAATAATATTAAATTGTCCACACCCGATTTCACCGCATGCAAGGATGAATGACCAATCCTTAAAGTTGAATTCTTCAAGAGCTTGACATGTGCAGATCTCGCTTCTACGGCAAAATTGTTAAATCTAATTTACTGTTTTGCTTTCTGTTAATATACGCCCACTCACGGATACGTGAATGCTACCAAACACTGCAAATCATCAATGTTTTAAGAGGGGTCTGCTGGCCAACTAGTCGCTACCACAAAAGGACAGCTCAAAATTATGTAGGCCCTACTAGTCCGGGCTGGCTGATGCTTGTCATTTATACATTTTAACCACTGATTGTTCTAACTACTTCAATTAACAAATGCAAATTAAGGAAACCTTATAATTTAGACTAGGGAAAACTCTAAGTAACCAGTTCATGAAAAACTAACTGTCCTGCTGTCTAGTCATCGTAAATGTTAAAATCCCAGTCGGATGTTCACAAGATCAAGATGGTGTTGGAGAGACTGGAATCACTACGGGTGCTCTGTGAAAATAATGGCTTGACTATATTCGAGTTCAGATTGTACACTGTTAGCGTTATATCGCCTGACCAAACGAACTCTGTCTAACATTCAACTGAGTTCTGTATAACATTTTCAGTTTTCACCTGTTACACACTTGAGTTATTTTAATAATTTTTGTCGATAGAAGTCGTAGGTTGTTGAGGTAGTGGCGCAAGTTAGCTGTTTGCATAACTGAATTCAGTGCTTTTCCATCCAAGGTTATCTCAGCAGGTGCATCTTGTTGTCCAATCAATCTTCACGTCATAACACGGAATCGTTTACCTCTTACTTGTCCTGTATGTAAAAGCTTAGTTCGCAGATGCATCCAAATGACAGTCACGTTGGGAGAAATAGTGATTGTTAATATATTTTGTTTATGCATCAAAGATACAGAGATGTTGAACTTCAATAGAGTTCATTTTTCTAAGAGAACGATAGCCCTATACTGGGATACCCACTCGATTACTTTGACCTTCGACCCTATATAACAATATAATTCTTCGCTGCATACATTTATTTATCGTGCTCGATTAATGAAAACTCACAAATCGGCGGGTTTATAAGACTAAGTGCATGGTCTGACAGGCAATGTGTCCCTCCAAGGGGTAGGTTTCACTTTCTTAAATTGCCCAAGTCATTTATATGAGACTTAATGCAGGACTCTGTTACTGGTGAAATAGAATGCGTTCAGTAAACAACTTTCACCCTACAGCACCCACTATTCCAATGCAACTGCAGTGACTGGTATGATAAAACACGTGCTATAGAATGTCAGAAGTAAGATTACTCCATAATGAATTTCATCACGAAAAATCATTGCCCACTCCACTCAGTCTTTGAAGATGAAATCCGTATCCGCTCAAAAACAACTTACTCGTATTTTTCAAAAAAGTTCGGTCAGCGTGTTTGAGACAGGTCGTTCACATTGCGAAGATACTAAACTATAGTAAGAGTGATGACGAAATTGGAAAAGGTCGTCCACCATTGCAAACAGTTGTACATGTTGCAATGAGAAATGTCAGAGTGGTTAGAATAGAGCCGTACAACACGCTCTATAATCGATACCAAGCCATTTTCACCTGCTCACCTAATCTCGAATCAACAAGATTTTTTTCAAAAGCTCTATTTTTACGGGTTTTGATTCAGTATTTTGGTCCTATGTTTGCATATTCATCCAGCACGTACGCGAAAGCGTCTGGTGCGTTGTGTCAGTATGCAATATGTACTTGACTTTCAGTAAATCCCTGTGGGGAACCAGACAGCTCCATTTTGGATACCTTTCTGCTGGGTAATTCAACACCAAGTCTCATAATCAATATTTAAGAAAGAAAAAAATGGATTTCGGAAGTCAGTTTTACACTGACAATTATTTTGGTCAATAGAAAAAGAATCTTGAATAAGTGCTTTTCAGTATTGAACACGTGTTTACTTAGCCTCTTTTTACTCTTGTTAAATTTCCCCGCAACGCCTAAAGTGCAAGGTATGTAATTTGGTAATAAATATAGCAACCACAGTCGGTCACTATTGTTGACTTACGGAAATCATTCGCTAGGAAAGGCGACAACTCAAGAGATAGCGTGGCGGACTTCAATAATTCATCCGGGAAAGACAAACTTGGCGTTTTCTAAGAGGTTTTCCGTTGTTTTTCTTAGCGGGAGGATTTCTTTAGACTGTTTCTATTCTCGTTGAACGGCAAATATTTACTCTCTTGAATTACAATACTTTATCCTTTGACCATTGACTCACTTTCTATAGTTGCTTTATTCGATGTATTCATTTTGCATGGATCCATAGATAAACTGAAATTAAATTCACCAGTCACTCACGCCACTTTGCCTCGATTATTTCTCATTTCTTGGTGTATGAATTGTGAGAGTGTTCGTGGCCATACGGGATTGATAACTATTTCTTATCTGACATCATGCTGACTCAAAGAGACTCAAAGGTGAGCTGGATGTAAAGCCTTCTTTGGGATGCGATCCCTGTACACCATAACGACGACATTTGGGAGCTATACGTCTTACAAAATAACAAGGGATGCCTGTAACCGATAATTGTGACCACCTTTCTATCTCTGACTCACATTGACGGTACATGGGGAGTACTTAACAAAAACCAATCTCTTACTCAGGACTACAGGGAAATGCATTTAGCATTCATATTTTACTTGAAATGGGAAACAAATTACAACTAAAGTCTCACTCGGGCGCGAATTCCATTGCTATTATAATCCGAATAGATTTGTTTGCCAAGCCTGTGGTTTAGTCGCACTTTTTGACTCCTGCAATTCTAGTCATAACTTAAATTCAATCCTCCAATCTGAATTTGTGTTTGTTTTTAAATCTGCACCTTTCAGATTCTAACAAATGCTTCACAGCCAAAGGTTACCGAACTGCAGGCGCGTCATAATACTCAGTTATTATAAAATCTTCTGGTAATTTAAAGATTACATTCTCTCGATTCAGTTAGTTGAAATAATCTGTATCTATTGATGGTATCGGTCTTCACTGATTCATATCAATAGTGTAATCCAATGTCAGGATCAGAGACACATAAAATGGGCTAACTTTACGAGTCTTGTCTTCCCCTTTGGCAAACATACGCTCCCCGTCATGCAAGACTTCAGAGCTCAGTGAATACGGGACGGAGCTATATTAATTACCAATTCATTACATGGTCGAATTATGACCATCAATGTTTAAGTCTAGGTAATGTCTAGGGTAAGTTCAAAGATCCTTTGTAATATAAAAAGAAACTTGATAAATGATCAGAAGTTCCGCATCTGCAATCATGCGCGATACCCTATTATAGGTCCGTATACATTAGCTTCTTAGTCAGAATTCTGATTAAAAATTGGACCAGTTTCTATCGTCATTTTCAACTGTTCAAATGTTATAATGAACGATGCAATAACACATGTGAATTTGCGCATAACACAGAATGTGTACTAATAAACGACCAGGCATTATATGACATTTAACTATGATTTGATAAGAACTAAAGTATTGGGGGGCTTGATAAAGGAAAGACTAAAGCCCAGCCAGTGGCGTCCTGAATAACAACATACTCTCGACTGAAGGGGTCAATTCAAACCAAACGTGTATTTGGGCGAACTTGTGTTGTGTCATATGGACAGCCTTCCATTTGAAAAATAATTCAATTTTACTCTTGAAGAGGGGTTGAATAATTTCCAAATAAGATGATTAAAAACTTGTGGTTTCAATGGCCATCATATACAGCTTGATAATGCTGGGAGGACTGACCGACTAATTAACCACTGTCGACTGCAGGGAAAAGGTTACAGTACCCGTAGATATTTTACTATATAACAAAATTTAAAAAGTGAAAATCAAAAAACCTGTCGACGTCACTCTTACGCCCAAAGTGCCAGTTCAATGTTATAACGCGGTTTTCAATTTTATTTTCAGAGTACACCTGATGTATTTTTGTTGAAACTAATCAAATGGAAAAAGGTGAATTTCCAATAAAAAAAAGGTCCTTTGACCAACCCCTGTAGGTACGCCATAGACGATCAATGAAACGAATGACGATTTCTGTGTATTTGTGTCTATCTTTACACACCCTCGCTCCATCTTTCTGTGTTTGTGTATTTGTTTGTCTCAACCCCCAGTGCATTCAGATTTCTAGGCCAATTTGTAATCCCAAGTCAATATTCTTATCATGTTAGACTAGAAGTTGTTTGCAACTCTACTGGTCAACTCATCTATTTCCCTGAGGCTGCTCTATTTCTTTCAAATTATATACAACTCCAACTTTTGGCAATCTTAGTCAGTGCTACAGTAGTCTTTGGTCGTCCTTGTTGCGAGACGCAATTAATTTACACATTGATCATCCTCCTGCTTGTCGTCTCATTTTAGCTTCAACCGACCATTTGAAATTCTGTTCCAGTATTTTTTCTTATGTTATTCTTTAAGACTTCTCTACACACACTTTCACATTTGTCATAATTTATTTGTCAAGAAAGGTCGTATAGCTGAGTAACTGAATGTGTGTGGACAGCCTTGATGTTTGTTGTGTAGATTAATGACTGACTCCTCAACCTTTTCCTATTCGTGCCCAAACTCTCGATCTCTCCAGCCCTTCAAGATGTGTCCACATTACACATTATTGCCTTTAGATTAGGTAATAACAGGGAGAAGTGTTGTTACCACTCCCAAACAGAGGTCAGTCACGTAACGACACTAAACCACTTGCTTCCTATTTGTTCCTGTCTCTTGATTGCTTTCATTCCTTGCAGAGTCTTGAATCTGATGAGAATTTTTTTCAGATTGTGTTGATTCATTCTGCTCAGATACTATACTTAAGATAAACATGAAGCGTTCCTCCTCACTGTGACGTCATAACAAGTATCAGCTGCAATAATATCTAGGAAAAGAAGCCCGTTCACAGCATAGGTGGTGTATCACCCATTGGAAATATACCTTGGAATGAACATACATGTTGCCCCAAATCAAATATCTCAAACTTTGTTAATTCTTGACACAGAAGATTCGTTTACTTTCTTCCCTTTCAGCTGGTTGCTCCTCTTTTAAGGTAAAACGTTATTGAATGTTCCAAAACTTTCCCCATTTCATCTTTCACACTAAATTCTTCTGTTGAGAAAACTACCAAAAGCCAAACAAATCACGAAATGAAAGACGCCGTTTGTGCCGTGGGTCCTTATGAAGGCGACATCAACACGGATGCTTGATCGTGCTTGATTTGACATGCGAGGCACAGCATGAAAGTACAGTGCTTGTGCGATGTACTTAACCAAATATCATACCTGGTTGAATACCCACACCTTTATTTATTGAATTTGGCTGAACTGTCTTCATCAAATGGTTAAATGCTCACGGTCTTCACCGAATCAACACCTTCTGTATGGATATCAGTAATTAAGTAAGAAGGGGAGTTGTTTATTAAGAAGCAATTGAACATATGTAATATGTCCATATTTGGAGTCGTGTAAGACATGAAGTTATTCCAGTTCATGCAAGGCGTTCTTTATTGATTCCCAGGTTTCTCACATAATATAAAGTTTTAAGACAACATACTCCTTTCACATTGCTTCTAGCTGTTCATCATCACAAACAATATTACATCGTTCTTAATTCCACTCTCTCTTATTCAATGTTTTATTTTAACATATTTTTTATTTTTACAAGAAAAGGGAGAAGCTGCAAGGTTGATGACGTCAAGAACAAGATGCACTTTCTCTCGTGGCCAAAAGAAATTTAGTGTACGTTTGTCACTCTCAAGTTCTACTTGACTTGTCTAATTTGTCGGTAAGTTGCTCAAGATCTCCTGAGTTTTGAATTTGTTTTTGTTTTGGTGTACAATATTAAGTTTTAGTTTAGTATACGTTTATAAACTGACATTTACATTTAGATTTGTGTTATTTCTGAAAACCAAATGGAACTCATTATTGGTATAAATAAAATAAGCTAAAATCCTGATTGCAAAGAAGAAACTCCTTTTTCTTTTCCCTGTACGGACAGTATTTTTCATTTTGAGAACCCAGTGATGACTGGCTTGTGGGTGTAACTCGACCAAGGCTTAGAATACTGCATCAAGATCTGCATGCATTAAACAAGAGTGGGGATGCTTTGTATTTTATGACACAAAACCGATTATTCAAAACTGTGGGTGAATGGGTTAACAGAAATAACTTAAAATCGAAATTAAGTTGACAATTACAATAAAAGGAAAAAGAAACCACTTTGTTTGAGGTGGAAATACCCTTCCAGGTTGTCGTTCATGTCGGTGGCGTCTGTGCTGTATTGTTATTAGTCAACCTTGTTTGACAGCGAACCTGACTGCCTGATGGGGAGATGGCAAAGTCCTCTACTGTTTCAACACTGACAAAGTTGCATGTTGGAAGCCATTGAAAGCTCTAGAGCATGGTTGAGCATGGATCTAAAATATCTGCTTAATTTAAGGCATTACTTTAATTGTTCTTCAGTGTATATGCTACTATTAAATAGTCTATCAATATAACAATTTGGGATGTGTGGGTGGGTTAAAACAAATTCGAGAAGAGGTCGACATTTTTAAACATTGATTATTTTGGATAGCCGCTTATGGAGTAAATCTTCACATATTTTGTTGTCTACAGCATTTGCCGAATCTTGAATATTGGAATAAATGTACCATTCCCCCATGGAAACTGTTGCTTACTGCATCTTCTGAGTGAACCGTTCCAGGACATGAGTAAACGTATTTACAAACCTCCCGACGATGTGTTTGCTAAGTCAGAGTCCAATTAACTTGTTTAGGGAGGAAATTGATAGCATGAAAAGTAGAAATGTTGTCTTTCATAGTGTTAAGTGCTACGTTACCAGCTGACAATCCATATAGCCTTGCTGCATCAACACCAAGTCCAATCCAATTCACTACCATGTTCAAATTCAATTTAAAGGGAGAACAACATAAAGTGGCATTCGTGGCCTTTTTACTTTTTGGGTTATAAACTAAGTTTGAATGTAAACACCCACGACCTTTTAAACATGACAGGTTTCTGCGTGTTACAGTTAATCAATGTATGTTTAAACTTCTCAAACTGAGGTTAGTTTCCCGTGAAAAATACATCTCCAATTATCCAACAGCTCGCTCTCTCGTAACCAATGTTTCAAGGACCCTAACCAATCTAGGCCTAATGTTATTAGCACCTCATCGTCGTCATGTTGAATGCCGGATACATTGCTATATTTTTGTTCTTTATAAAAAAAGTAATATAGTTGTGTTTGTATAACCTTTTCATCGAATTTAACTCCAAGCATGGTATATTAGTCCCGCAACTCAAGCGAGTTGTAAATCTAAGAACAGCTCGGCAAAAACCCTGAGATTCTAGCCCCCTAGGGTATTATTACAAGGGTTCAAAATATACACCAAAAACAAACAAAATGCAATCGGACAGAACTGCAAGTTGAATTTAATTGCATTCAAGGCTGACGATTGTGTTCACACGCACCGATATCATCTTGACCTGGAACAGGGAAGTAAAGCAAAACTTATAAAGAAATATAAGAAATGTTTCCAGAGATATCTATCTGGTTTATGCTCGGGTCAAAGCCCTACTACACTATTGGCAATAGGTCGCTGTGTACACGCCACCCGTATATCACAGCAAATACATGTACATGGTAATCAGCTGTCATAGCCAGGTCAGATAAAAATGTCCACTCACATCTCAACAGAAAGCTTTTTCCCAAGAACTATTTTTGAGTTGGGAAAATCATGTTAGTTCAGCCTACACCACAAAACACTCATGCAGAATAAATATTTATTACTCCACTAACTTTATGCTTTTATGATTCAAACTTAGAATGCATGGCAGTATAAATCCATGCGGGTGTGCAGTCAACCTAAGGCAGTTTGCCTATGTTATATGTTATAATGGCGAGAATCCACGAGGTATCACAACACCAAGTCATTAATTGAATCTACTGAAAACAAAATATGCAAGCTGGGACGCTACGTTAAACGTGCACTGAATGCGAAATGCTTCGCTTGATTCATCACACAGCAATCGGCACAGCAAAAACAACTACAGTCAGCATAATACAATTAACGCTTTGCAAGTTAATACCCTTTCTGCTATGTTGATTGTGATTAAATAACGAAGTAAATATCTGCGGCTGGCTGAATTGTTTTTTGAGATCAAATAAAATTACACAACTGATTCAGCTGAAGCCTCTGTGAACACCGGCTTCCTTACACTGCCGTATATTTTTGGAGGAGGGGATCTCTTCGTTGACAGTTTCTTCAGAGGAGGGACAGCCTCAGGCACGTCTTGTGATGACAGAGCATCTTGCTGTGTGTCTTCCTTGGCCGACTTCTCCATTTCGCACTTGTAGGGTTTCTTGCATCCATCAGATGCTGGCCAATCTTTCTTAGATACGGATTTCTTGCGATGAGATCCCCGGCTTGTGTCATGTGACTGTTTTCTCTTCTGATTGGCTGCTAAGGTTGAAACCTTTTGTTTGATGCCCACTTGAGGTTCGGTGGCAGTTGGGGTCTTTGGCCTACCGGTAACTCGAACAATCATCTTGGTATTATTTGAGCTACTCTTCTTAATTATCCTAACGGGTCGTCTTAGAATGAAAGAGGGATTCTCCAAGCTTTTTCTTTTCACTATCTTCAGCTTCCGCCTTTTATTCGCAAAATCGACGGGGACGTGTTGAATGTGTCTGGTATTTTTGTATTTCACAATTGCATCATTCTGAGACTGGTTAGTTGACTGAATGGTACACGGTTGTGTTTTATATTTTAGGCTGTTATTGTTGGTGTCTTTGTCGATCTCAGTAAATCCATCCCTGGATGTGATTTCCAAACTTTCAATACGATTGGTCAGATTGTTAGTGTCGATAGAATCAGATTGCCTCCAGGTAGGTCTCGGTGAGGCTTTCATGTCGACAGAGATGTTTGTAGGCCTAGCTAAGGCTTTCATGTCGACATCCATGTTGGTAGGCCTAGCTAAGGCGTTCATGTCGACAGAGATGTTGGTAGGCCTACGTAACGCTTTCATGTCAGCAGAGATGTTGTTATGTCTAGGTGAGGCTTCCATGTCGACAGAGATGTTGGTAGGCCTAGCTAAGGCTTTCATGTCGACATCCATGTTGGTAGGCCTAGCTAAGGCGTTCATGTCGACAGAGATGTTGGTAGGCCTACGTAACGCTTTCATGTCAGCAGAGATGTTGTTATGTCTAGGTGAGGCTTCCATGTCGACAGAGATGTTGGTAGGCCTAGCTAAGGCTTTCATGTCGACAGAAATATTGGTAGGTCTACGTGAGGTTTTCATGTCGACAGAAATATTGTCAGTTCTTGTGGGAGCTAGACTAGCCTTCATACTGGTCTTCCGGTAGTTAAAGTGATCGGAAAATGTCTGAGTTCGCATACCGGATTGTCTGAACGTTAGGTTTACTCGATGGGCAGTGGAAAGTTTGTACATTTTTGTCTTGGCACTTGAACGGTTCTCTGACATACTTTGGGTTACTTTACTTGATGCTTGGGTCCATTCCTTTCGCACCTCTTCCGTTGCATTGCCTTTCGATTTGATTGTTTTTTGCTCTTCAAAATCCAAATTAAAGCTGAATTTCTTTTGATCATTGTTTGGCAAAGTACTTTTAGAATCATTTTGAGGGATATTTCTCGCCAGAGCAGCCGTATCATTTGGATTACCCGATGACTTCATTACGTTATTTCCATTCTTGATTGGTTGGACGTGGGTCTCTTGGTAATTTTGACTGGTAGGTTCCAGCTCAGGTTCTCCTATATCACTGTCATGGTCGTTGGGGGCGTGTTCTTCTTTTTCTTGCTGCAACAACAGCGCCATTTTGAAGTGAAGACTTCCATGTTTACGACCCGCCAGCTCCATCGCAGTCTGTAGATAACAACATTAAAAAATGTTACCAAGCTCCAGTTCCTAATGCAGTACGTTTTATTTGCCGCTAATCAAATTACTATTACTCGCTAAATGTGAATGACCGGTCGGTTGGATTTGAATTAATGAAGGATATTAGAGATAATAATCACGATTAGAGAATAAGACTTTGCAAGATTCAATCCCGTGAATTATTTTATCAATCATGCTTAAGATGTAGTCTAAAAGGGGTGATATAAGAAACAAGGAGTAAATGTGGCATGTAAAACGGAAGCTAGCTTTCCTTTCGTGGAGACATTTTACATTAACTTTTGAAAAAGTTTGGGATAATCTAGAATTAATTTAAATCTAGACATTGTCTCCTTACTCAAATCTCGATTTTTCTTTCACTTCAATTTTCTTTAAACCGACACTTTCTTGAAGCCCAACTATTAAAGCGGTAAAAATTAACCACACACCAATATCATAACAAGTCATCCATAACTGTGACTCCGATTACAACAAAAGAGGCTTGGGCTTCAACCAGGGGCTTGGACTTTGACCAGGGGCTTGGGCTTCGACCAGGGGCTTGGGCTTCGACCAGGGGATTGGGCTTCGACCAGGGGCTTGGGCTTCGACCAGGGGCTTGGGCTTCGACCAGGGGATTGGGATTCGACCAGGGGCTTGGGCTTCGACCAGGGGCTTGGGCTTCGACCAGGGGCTTGGGCTTCGACCAGGGGCTTGGGCTTCGACCAGGGGATTGGGCTTCGATCAGGGGATTGGGCTTCGACCAGGGGCTTGGGCTTCGACCAGGGGATTGGGCTTCGACCAGGGGCTTGGGCTTCGACCAGGGGCTTGGGCTTCGACCAGGGGCTTGGGGCTTCGACCAGGGGCTTGGGCCTTTGACCAGGGGCTTGGGGCTTCGACTAGGGGCTTAGGGCTTCGACCAGGGGCTTGGGGCTTCGACTAAGGGCTTGGGCCTTTGACCAGGGGCTTGGGGCTTCGACCAGGGGCTTGGGCCTTTGACCAGGGGCTTGGGGCTTCGACTAGGGGCTTGGGCCTTCGACCAGGGACTTGGGGCTTTGACCAGGAGCTTTGGGCTTTGACCAGGGGCTTGGGGCTTCGACCAGGGGCTTGGGGCTTCGACCAGGGGCTTGGGGCTTCGACCAGGGGCTTGGGGCTTCGACCAGGGGCTTGTGGAAAACCATCTTTTTGATGACAGATTGCCTCCAGATTGTACTTCCCTGAACTACTCATGGTCAAGATGTTTTTAGTGTCCGAAGATTTAAAATAATTACAATAAAAATACATTACTAGTTTGTTTTGTCTTTTTTCGTACACTGATCGCAATTCCACGTGATAATGGTCACGTTTGGTTAAGCTATGTTGACCGATTCACCAAAATGCGCCGTCGGCAAAGCTTATTGTTTTCCTCCTACTGCGCAAAGGGAAACCAATCAGAGAGTTTGCAAACAAATTCAATTATTGCGCGTTTGAAACACATATTAAGTTGCCGTGATTTCAATAATGCGTCTAGTTTTAGAGTAAATAATTAATCCAACTGTGGCACAGAGATAGTAATTAACTCTTGGATTTCCTGTTTGCCGGTAGCCAGACTAGAGGATCTAGATCAGTCTTCATAACATCATCTCATGTAACTTATGCATCTTTAATCTTACTATATCACTTTCCTAGACCTAGCGGTTTACTATACAGTGTTGATTTTAAGAAGATGTTAAAATAACTACACATCGTGATATGACAATCTCTGCTCATACAAAACGATACTGACTTTATCTTCCAGCCTCGGTTTTATTACAATATTTTAAAGAAGCAAAGTAAGATGGCCACAGCACAATAATGGTTTATTTGTCATGAATCACCTTTTAATCACCATGAATATTTTTGATACGTACCGCTTCATCGTAGAGTTTGGGAGCACTTATCCCAAAATCCTTTGCATCTGTTCCTCTCTCATCTTTCGTACTCTCGAGTCGCCTCAACATCTTAAAGTGATGGCGATCACGCCTGCGCAGTAACATGTAGTATATCGCTGAAAATTCATCACATCGTTTACTGATGACGGAGTCAGTCACGTGAGAGATGTTGTAACCCATATTAGTCCATATGTAGTCGAGAATATCCGTTTCTAGCTCCATTCGACTGATTCTGCCGTTGGGGGTGGAGCTTGCTGTACGGGGGCGTATAACAGTATCCATGTCTCCGATTAACCATTCATGATTCATTGCCTCTAAGATGGAGTAACGCTTTCTTGGATCAGGATGAAGGAGTCTTCTGATGAAATCTTTACACTCTGAAAAAACAAACATCAAAGAATCATGTAAGACGGTAATCTTTGGAACTTTACTCCTTAAATCCACGCACGTCAGCTGACTTGTTATTCCTCCTAGCCAAACACTTAAATAATAATAGGCAATTACTTTCATTCTAAATTATTTGTATCACTTTGCCCAATACTGGTTTACAGTAGACCGAGTATTCGGCACGGTAGCCACAAACACAAAAATACATGGTAAAAAAGACAAGTACTAGATCATTCCTTCCTAACAGTAATGTCTAAACCTAAATACGTTTGATTTTTTAATGAAGATGAATGAATGAATGTTTACCATTAGTTAAATTGGATGGAATCGCTGCCATTTCTCTGTTGTTAATCTTCTTCAGAAGAAGTTTAATATTAAAAGGTTCGACCGTGAATGGTAACGAGCCGGCTAGCATAGCAAACGTGTTGACTCCACTGGAAATAAAAAGATAGATAATTAGACTACCAAATATTCAATTCAACATAAGAATTAGAACATTTAAATTGAAAAAGACAACATTATGGCAACCAGTCTGAAACTATATCAATTTAATAATAACAATAAACAGTGCTTATATAGCGCTATTCCAAAAGAGGCATAGTCATAGCGATTTAGGTACAACATGTGTGAATATACATGTATTGTCATTATCGGAATGTCAATGCATGAGATTAAGCAAACAAATAGAACTCTAAAACAAAACAAGTTTTAAATTGTGACAAATTGTTTTCTGAAATAAAAAGTGGAACTGGTCTAATGAAAAGTTCCCCTCTGAGTTTAAAACCCTTGGTTTTTTCCTTTTCTTTCCTTTTGAAAATTTATCTTAAACAATTTTCAACGAGACAGCAAACATCGTTTCGATTAGGTTTTCTTGATGGAGAAGACAGCGTTCAGAATAAGGACCCTTCAAAAATTAAGCCGAATCTAAAACGAACAAAACAGCAAATCTCAGGAGAATTAAACAACTACTCTAGACATTGCAAACGGAAGGAAATGACTGCGTATTTCAATTATGTTTGCAGTATTGTAGGATACGCTGCACTGAATATTCTAATACTTCTAGACGCCATTGAGTAATTGGCTTCAGATCTCAATGGCTGCCTTACCATCGCCAAACAGTTATTTTCATTTCTGTCAAATCTTCGCACATGTAGACCTCCCCCCCCCACCCGCGGTTGTAAGGATGGAGGCAAGATCGATTTCAACAAGATGAAAGACAGACGAGTTGGCTTTTACTTAAGACGTCATTGATTAGAAACTGCTTTCAGGGAAAATGCCACTTATTTTCAAATAATCAGATTATTGTTTAACGGACACTTTACTCATCGAGGAGCATTGGAGAAGAGTGTGAATTAGTTGTTGGTCTAGCTGCGTGCCTGTAAAGGTGTGACGACCAGGGGTGGGTGTAGGGGGTGGACACCTCCCAAATAATGTTTCCTCTGTCGGCATTTGAGAGTCATTCAGCAAATCAGGCATTGTTAAATAAAATACAACAAGGACAACCAGTTACAAATTTAGTCACACTACCGAATACAATTTATTGTTTTTACTTCAAACACTGAAACTTGCAAGAATATACGTTGCTTTGATATAATTAAATTCAGTAAAGGGTTGCGCTTGGTAGCAGTGCTCGTCAATCAGTGCAAGTCATTTCTCAATTTGAAACAGTGTGGATAGTCAGCGAGTCAGCACACTGGCGTCCATACCCCCCCCCCCTCCCCGTCTCCCCAGTTGCTTTCAGACACGCTCCCAACGAAAATGCCCTTGCGACGCCCATAGATGCCTGATTATTGAAGAACTCTTGAGATTCAAATAGCTCCAAGGTATTCTTTAATGATCAGTTTTGGGATGGTCAGATTGGAATATCTCTGGATTGGTTTAAAGGTTTGTTCCATGGTGGTCTCATCTTGTTTTTCTTCCATGCGAATGTAGACGATCAGACTGAGGCTGAACCAGAGATTAGACTGGCCCTTCTTGTACAACAGAATAGTATATAATTATTACGTATAACCCCGGGGTGTTAGACGACGGCAGCGGTGGATATCTATCACCAAGTGCTAATACACGCCTCGCTTTTATCGCAATAAACTTATTTACATACTGGAGTAAGGCAAACCCATCTTTGACATAACGCGGAGCAAGGGTCAAGTAATAACTACGCGAGATTTGACGAGAATTTGTCAGATGTCAGTGGACATGATAGTTGAAGTAATTACGTTTTGTTGCCATCTTCGTGTGATGTTGTCATATATCTCTCATATGGGAGTGTCACAACATGAACATCATAGGAAAAGACTGCATACAACGTCTGGTGCATAGTCGAATCATTGTTTCGTATCCTCATGTTCTAAATGACATTTAACACGTGATGGTGAAAAAACAGGGCCCTCTAAATGTTGTAAACGCGCACCCCACCTCCTTTAACCACACCCTACAATTATTTTATCAATCATTCAAGTAGCAGACCACTCAATTGTAATGCAAATAATTAAAAGATACGATAACAAAGAAAATCACACACACAAAAATGTATAAATGAAAAACAAGAATTTGACATAATCTAGTGAGTCAAACATTGAGTTAAAAGGAAAAAGCGCTGTTTGCACTTAATAAAAATGTATTTTTCTATCTTCTTGATTTGTTTTATCTTCTGCGGGTCTGCAGATATAAAAAAAAATCAGGGTATAAAATGTTGAAAGCATTGTTGTTAACTTCAGGAGGCTGGCTGTTTCAGTATTTATGACCCGCAGGGATTTGTAAATAAATGCATTGGGGTTAAGTATTCACGGAGCTGTACGGGCTGAACGAGTTTCTCAGACAACTGAAATTGTCCTGTTTGTTTGCGCTGATATGAGAATACTAATATTTGAGAACAAAAATGACTAATTATAAACTATCAAGTGATATTTTGGGGTCAGCTATCTGCTAAGGTGCTGGTGTGCCGTTATACAGAAAGAGAATACATTTGCAAAAAAAAAATTATAATAATAATAATGCGGTACCAATTAAACCATTGTGCACTAACTGGCATAGTGGCATATAACATGTTTCTGAATAGCAAGATTTTATCTGTATTTTTATCCAATTAGGAAATAGGTACCTTGATTTTGCTTTAAATTCTCTTTTAAACAATCATTATGGACTGATCTCTGAAACGCGTCTCTCGCACTTTAAATATCAATGTCTTTTCCTGAAGACAAACATTGCACTTTTTGTACACTGCTAAAAGCGTTGCAACTTATCTCAACTCTGATTCATCTCATCAGAAACATAGCTTCTTTCAAGACGAGGTTTCTAGAGTCGGAAACTAGAGTTTATTTCTGACAAGTGTCTTGGTTTAATATTTTTGACAGCAGAACAAAATGACGTAGTATGGGTTTATTAGAGAAACATGATGTACAATGGTGTATGTTGTAGACCTCAGTGCATTGTTTGTACGTGTACATTAATTTTATCCAACGTACTGTTCTGATCTTTTCCTACGGTACAACCATGGAGGAAGCTCCATGGTACAACCTCGTAAGATTGGATACATCTCACAGAGCTCAGGGTAGATATTATTGCATGATAATAGTAAAGCACAAGTCAGTCGGAACAGCCATTCGCAAACAAGAGTTTACAGCGTTTTTCTGGATATTTCTTTGGTCGGAAAATTAGTGAAGGCTCATATCACTCCCTGAAGCTATTTGCGCAAACACAACTTGCTAAGCACTAAATATTGCTCAGCAGAAATAGCTTACCCACGAATGTAATATAAATATATACATGTATGTATATTGCTTCTGACTGGTATCCCGCTTGTTTTACTTAGTAAAATATAAACAATTGACTGAAAATTATTTGCTGCCTTAACATCTTGATGAAATTAGATTCTGTTGAATGATATCAAGAACGCTATGCTTGGTCTTCTCGTGACAAGCAAAGACTCCTTCCAGCCATTTCAACTTTTTATCATAACAGACCTGCAGTCTAATAACATACCTCCATATTTCAATTAATTCACCTGGCTCTTTTCTCTCGCAACTATAGTTTTCAAGAAGGCTGTTTTTGTGCAGACAGTAAGATGACATCTTATACATTATTAGGGGATAATACATGTATTGTTAAAAGGCGTGGCATTTGTCTTGAGATGCTATCTTTTCAAGCACAATAAGACTATTTCCAGTGTTCAAGAGTTTGTAATTTATGTGAAACTAATTCGAACATAAGGTTTGCAAAAACAGGATCAGTGGTTTGTTTCTCTGCTTGCTTTGTTTTGTTTGTTTGTTGGGGTGTTTGTCGGGGTGTTTGTTGGGGTGTTGGGGTGTTTGTTTGTTTGTTTGTTTGTTTGTTGGGTTGTTTGTTTGTTTGTTTGTTTGTTTGCTTGCTGCCGCTGCTGCTGCCGCTGTCGCTGTCACTGTCGCTGTTGTTGTATTTGTTGTTGTTTTTGTTGTTGTTGATGTTGTTGTTAAATCACAAAGGTATTAGCCAGGCATTGTAATTACTAAGTTTGTGACTGGTTCCCGCTAGCATTTGAAGAGCACTCAATGTTATTAATGGTACACTCAAGTTACCAGCCAAACTGCATTATAATGACAATGTTTGTGAGAGCAGTCGCTGCTAATAGGACAGAGTCTGAACTATCGACTATTGGTTCAATAACATCAGACAGACGATGTTTTTGCTAATACCGGTACTGCTGCTTTATTAAAGAGGGAATGCAAGTTTCAAATTTAGGCCTCAGTTTTTCTTATCGCAAGCTCATTTAGTGCACGTTGGCTTGAAATGGAATAAGAAATGCAACTTCCGTTAGATTTAATTTCCTCTTCTCAAAAAGATTGGGTTTTTTTAATTAAGAGAGAATCGTTTTCAGGCCCCGGCCTGTTTTACTTCTCATCAAAATAAGCACCAATTATTGTAGACAAATACCACCCTGAAAACAACCTTCGTTTTTTCACTTTCCTCTTAGAAAATCGACTTGCAGTGACGTAGTCACCACGTTTACAAAGTTGTTATACTACACGTATTGAATGCCTTACACCAATGGGACTGCCTCTTTAAGACGGGAAAAACAAATCAAGTTGAAGTGGTACATACATGCTCCATACGTCAACCTTTGGTCCGTATCTCTTATTAGCAATAATCTCTGGAGCTGCATATGCTGGACTACCACACTGAGTGGCACGGAACTCAGCTCTTACACCCGTACCCGTCTTACTGGACGAGCTGCTGTAACCTATGAAGTTACTCAATCCAAAATCTGCAATCAGTCAAAAACAAAAAACTGTACTCAGTCCAAAATCTATAATCAAACAAAACAAAAGTACTGATTACAGTACTGAATGGAAATTCTGTAACTTGACAAACAAACAAAGATATTCATTTACTGAATCGAGCAAAGCAAAGATTTTAAAAAAAACTTTCTTTCAAATCATCAGTCTAACTTATACAAAAACTCGCTACTCAATCCAAGATCTGTCTACAGTCATCCACATAATCAGCACACAAACTCAAGTGTATAACCATGTACGTATTTCACTATTTCTTAAATTGTTTCAATCTTTGTTAAATTTTGCAACATTATTCAACAGAAAGTGGGGGGAAATATAAGAAAATCAATTGGTTCGGAAAGCGACAGACAGACAAATAACTCAGATGACAGCATCTCGCTGTCAGGATTTTGATTAGAGTTTTCAAATCAACTTTTGTTAGCGTGCGCTTAATCGTTACAAACACGGATCGGATTGTATCATTGTTCTTATTTATACATTATCCGAAAAGGCTTATCAAATTGAAAATGTTAGTATGAATATTTTGTAGGAGGGTTATAAATATTGCTGTATATGTAAATAACGTCTAGCCCAATTCAACGCTATCAAACTAGATCTTGCTCAGCCCACTTACATATCTACGTGTTTTTCTTGTTCGCGTTGAATTGCATTTTATTACAAGTTGGAATATACTTAAGTTTCCTATTTCAAAGACAGCCAGCCTTTTGCTTTATTTCTTCTTGTTCTAATAATACTTTGACAATTTTAGCATGAATCCTGAGGCATTTTTTAAAGTGACGGATTTTAGTTTGATTAAATCTCTATCAAGGTACTTGAAAAACATCAAAATGACTACACATGACGGCATCATGACGTCAGACCGGGGATTAGGAATGGTAATTTACATTGATCTGTCACTTTAGACTGATTGCGTGGCAGATATGTTTCGGTTTTACCTATTAGGCGTTATTTTCATGATTCCGCTTTAGATGTCTATAAGTTAAATTTTTTTTCCTTTCTACAAATTTTGTGTACATAAACTTTATGGCTTTTTATATATGCGTTCAAAGTTCATTTTGGTCATTCTGAAGTTTCAAATCTCTACAATTTTTGGTCATGTCATTTTCAAAAAATGCTGAATGTAGATGTGCACTGCAAAAATTGCGGTATTAACAGAATTATTTTCGGAATCTTATGTGACAACACTGACATGGTGTTTGTTATCCCCACTACACCGTTGGTGAAATTAAACATCATGACGGTGTTGTCACAAACACCAAGAGAATCAATCAACACCGGAGTTTTTGCAGCGTGAATGTATAGCGTATTCGATAAAGTCCTTTTGTAACTATGAGTTGTTCTTTGTACGCATTTATGTGTCACTCCAGTTGTCCAATTGCCATGGTTTAATCAATGTTATAAAACCCCGTCTTAAGTTGGAAGGTTAGCGTGAATATCAAACTGCTCAATGGAATGAATCATAACATATTTTATTGTTGTTGCCTTCGTTGCTAATTGCTCAGATTACTTTAACCGTGTAACATCAAATTAAAAGGTAACAAGGTGGCGTTGTTTTCCATCCATCGTCTGCCTTTAACTGTATTTATTGATAACTCTTTTAGAAGAAAAAACGAGGCCGATGTTTTCGAGGGTCAAGGTTTCAACGAGAGGAATGAACAATATCGTAAATTTGAAATTCCCTCAGACTATCTGTGTGTATGCCTTTTGCAAATACGTATCAGACAGCACATATAGCACAGGAACAAATATGGGTGCAAACAAGACATCCATATTTGTCAATAGAGTAAAATTATTGATCATAGCAGCCGTGCTCAATATAGCTTCAATGAAATGGTTGATTGCGGTCATGTGAATTTGAATTATACCTTATTAAATTGTGTGCAATGAATTCTCAACTAATATAGTTGACCGAATATTTCAAACGACAAGGCACGTAGAATAGACAACGTGTATATGGAGGAAAAAAACCACAATACAGCTAGGCCTTTGTAAAATAATACCAAAAGAATAAGGGAAATTTTATATCTTTATTCGTTATGTCAAAGGTGAAACATCTGTTCGGAAATGAAAAATTCTCTGCGATATTCATTTGTTCAATCCGATTTATTTATGGTTCTAAAACATGAAAATTCCAATTATTTTCAAAACAAGGATGATAAAAAGAATGTCATGACAACTAAATGATCTTCATGTGAAGAATTCATCAAGTATTTGTAGTTAAATTGCTTAGTTGTGACTTCCCGGCAGTTGAAACGGCAGCATTGGACAGAATTTATATTTGGATATGGCTGATGATAATGTAATTTCATATTCTTGCGCCATCGGGGTCTCTTGTCACATCTCGACCCCCCCCCATCAGTGTATGCTATTAGAGAAAAAATGGCAACCACCACCCCTACCCACCCCCATTTATTGGGTCGCCACTGGGTTGTTTTGAATCATTTTGTGTGATTAATGCATTTTATTAGATTTTGAAGGCTTATTTAATTACTTCGACACGGTTTGTTTCCACAATAACTTAGAAAGATCCATTTTATTGTATTAAACCAAAGTTAGCTTAGAAACAAAAGAGGGCGCTGGTGATCAAATCATTTGAAGAGAAAGGTCGGGTAATGTTACGCACCCGTACATTCATTACAAACTAGTGCAATGAATGCAAAATGAGCCATATATGAACATTGAATGGACATTGAAAATACCGAAGTATCACAGATAGAATATTGGTCGTTTGTTTGTTTGTTTGTTTGTTTGTTTGTTGGGGTGTTGGAGGGGGTGTTGGGGTGTTTGTTTGTTTGTTTGTTTGTTGGGGTGTTTGTTTGTTGGGGTGTTTGTTGGGGTGTTTGTTTGTTTGTTTGTTTGTTTTTTTGTTTGTTGGGGTGTTGGGGTGTTTGTTTGTTTGTTGGGGTGTTGGGGTGTTTGTTTGTTTGTTTGTTTGTTTTTTGTGTGTGCCTTTTCGCCTTTCTTTTTCTTCTTCTTCTTTATATAATTCAAATAAAATATAACCCAAATTAAAATAAATACAAACACAGGAGCAATTTGAGACGTTTTGAGGGAAAAACAACCAATACTTACCGATGATCTTGATGTTGTTGTTTTCATCCAGAAGAAGGTTTTCAACCTTTAAGTCTCTGAAAAGAAGACGCGATGAAAGGGAATTAAGACAAAGGCCTTTAAACTTTGCATCCAAGCAAAATATGTTGAGATCATGCCAATTTTTTAAAACACTGTGCGTTGTTGTTATTTGTTGTCGTTGTTGTCGTCGTCGTTTTTGTTGCTTCTGTAACTGTTGTTTATGTCTTTGTTTGTTGTTGGTGGTGTTAATGTTGCTGTTGTTGTTGTCGTTGTTGTTGCTGCTGCTGCTGCTGCTGCTGTTGTTGTTGTTGTTGTTGTTGTTGTTGTTGTTATTATTGATGTTGTTGTTATTGTTGATGTTGTTGTTGCTGCTGCTGATGCTGCCGCTCCCACTGCCGCTGTCGCTGTCGTTGTCGTTGTTGTTGATGTTGTTGTTGATGTTGTTTGTTGTTTACCTGTGTAGTATTCCAGCTTGGTGAATATGATCCACGGCTGAAACAATCTGCTTGACGTAGCGTCTGGCCTCATCCTCTTGAAGACACTTCTTACTACAGATATGATCCAGCAATGCACCACCAGTACACAGATTTAAAACCTACAAAGCAAGTTTTCACCAAAAACGGGCAAATTTAAGACAAGATTTGACAATTTTAGCTAAATTATCAGAGTGATCAAGGCCTAATTTCATGGCTCTGCTTACCGCCGAATTTGTGCTTGCGATGACTACTCTCCGCTTACTGTTCAAGCGCCGAATTTCTGTGCTTCTCGTGTAAGCGAAGAATGCCTAGTCGCGTGGAGTACAAGCAAACATTCTCTGCTAACCCGTGAAATATACTTGACGTAAGCGCGGAATTCCCTGCTTCCGGAAGCGCCGATTCTTTGCTTAAGGTAAGCAGAGCCATGAAATTGGGCCGAGTACATTTGCATTAACAATAACGTAAAGTGAACTTCTGACTTCGACTTAGGTATAGTGATGCAATTGAAATGACATTTTTTAACACCCCGGACCATGTTTCTCAATTGAGTAAATGATGAGACAGTTTTACCATATAGAAATTGTTGTCTGTCTCCATGACTTCATACAGCGATATGATGTTAGGATGCTGACGTAACGACTGCAGTAGACTCGCCTCACGTCGCATGTTCTTTCGTAGATACGGATCCTTGCGAGCTTCCTTCTTATCAATGATTTTAATAGCAACCTGTGGAATGATTTATGATTTTGTCACATCTGTCATCTTCAAGTTTACATTTTATCTTTGCAATTTATCTTGAATTGTAATTATTTACTTTGAGCGGAGACATAAACTATGCAGTTTCTGAGGTATTTGTATTAGGGAATAACATTCCAGGGGCCGATTTCAGTACTTTTAGTAAATTGTTTGAATGCTCGTCACCTTGGGTGTCATTTAAACCATACATTGTTGTGCAAGATCTCCTTACAGCTCTATATGGGAGCCCCAGACAACAGTAAAGCAGAGTTAACTTCCCGTACAAATCGTTTTAATGTAAGAAGACAAGAGTTTGTTTTGTCTTAGCTTCGTGCGCAATCTTAGCAAAGATGTAAACAGAGCATTGTTTTGTCTATAACCAGCGCATTTCAGAGTCCAGTCAACTTTATTTCCAACCAAAATAATTCTTTACACCGTTATAAATGGATATGTTCTGTACTAGTTTGGTATCAAAGGTGAACTTAAGAATGTAAGCCTAACGCTTACACTGGAGTGTAAACTAAAACAAAACACTTGTTTAGAAAATAAAACTAGAAACAGCATCAAGGCTTTGTTCGAATTGACCCGTGCTTTATGGTCTGACTAAAGAGTAGGAAATAGGATTGACTTCTTGTGTATGGTCACGGCACAAGGAGCTCGACAAGGTATTACTGATGGACAGTGTCACCGCTGGACCTGTCTTACCTTAGGCCCATTTCTTTACAATTTTCTCATGTTTTGCTCGAGACCTAACATTTCATAAAGAAGCCTGGTACTTCAAAGAGGCAGTGGAGGGGTGTTGATACAAGTCCCGCCTCCCTTTGAGCGCGCTCGAGCGCCCCTTGAAATGTTCCAGAAGTTATTATTATATTGCCCACACAGATAGGCTTTTTATACAACAGGTGTCAGGACACTTCGTACCTTTGCCACTTCGTACCCTGGACACTTCGTACCTTTTCAAGGTGCGAAGTGACTTTGGACACTTCGTACCTTGGACACTTCGTACCTTCTCACAAGACACTTCGTACCTTCTCACGAGACACTTCGTACCCTCAGGGGTAGTATCCAATAGCATATTTACATGCCGAGAGAATGAACCAAATTAAATACAAAAACAACCAGTACACTTTTACATCAATTTCATAAAAAGCTAAAGCTGGAAAGTATTCCATATCAAATTTGCGTGCCGAGATAATGATACATACAAACACAAAAATTACAAAATATACGGGGTAGAAAATATTGCAATTATAATATCTACAGAATTTATCACAAACATGAAAGTAAAACAACTATTCCTTCACTTATAAAATGAACAGAATTTTCAAATAACTAATGAGGTAAAGGCAATGTATTTCTTAAATTCTTTGTTGAAACCTTGGTTCGATGTTTTTGTCGACTCTTTTTCTCATGTTTTCAAAGAAATGTGGCAAACCTTACTTGGCTCCTCATTAGCTAAGACGTATTTTAAGAAATGTAACTCTTATTGCAAAATCTAACTGGAGGATGAGATTTGAGTTTTTTTATGTGGGCCTATTCTAAATTTGTTGCCTAATCAGGACAGTTGGTCATGGCTGGTCCTTCTCATAAGAACTATTTTCAAGTCCTTAATTATCTCATTATAACATTGGGTTAAGTTACTCTTTTTCAACATTGGTATTTTGTATGCTGACAAAACGATCGAAATATGACAGTGACGTTGGTATTTACTTTCCGTTCAAATCAGCGCCGTATCTGGGGTAACATTTAAGGGGGCTCAAGGGATGCACCTTTTTTTCTAGGGGACACTTCTGGCCAAGTTTCCATTAGCCTTCTTTTCGTAAACAAGCCCTCTATTCAGCGCCTGTCTATATAATTTACTATTGTTTATGAGATAAAAGCAAATACAATGCGTGTTTATAGAAAAGTACCTTTAAAAACATTGAAATTATCACATGAACCGTATAAAAATGTAACATTTTATCCTGGAAAAATTCAAATTCCACAGACATCAACTGGGGGGGGGGCACGCCCCGGGCCTGCCCCCACCATAGTTGCCACTAATTCAAATAAATCTATTGTTAAATTTTGACTGTATACTTTTGTCTATCTCAACAATCGAAAATCCTGTAAAGTGTAAGCCTACATCTTATGAAGCAACTTTTGCATGAAGATTTTTGTTCGCGGGTGAACGACAGAGAAACATAACACTAACACTAACAGGCCTAATGAGTTGGTATAAACTATATACATTAACCATTAGAATTTGAAAATTAAATTGTGAACAATCGTTTCATTGTACAACAGACACAATTTAAGTCTGAAACCTTTCCATTTAATAGTTGACTTACCTTCTCACCAACAACACTATGAAGAGCCTCTTTGACTTTTGCAAAGCTTCCCTCACCGATGTTCCTTCCAAGTAAGTACGGACCTACCCTCTTCACGTGTGGATAACGTACCGTCTTATCGCGCGTTGTACGGCTTAGAGCATCTTTAGTAGGGACGGTGGGTAACGTGCCAGACTCTACTTTCTCGTACAGATTACGAAGTCCGGTACTCGCATGTGACATGTGCGGGAGGCGTTGAACAAGTGTACCTCCTTGGACAGGCATTTTTGGATTGAGACAAAGTGTTTACACTCTACAAACGTCAATCTAACTCTAGAAAAGTGTCATTTCCAACAAAACTCCGGGTGTTATTGGGGTTTTGTTTTTGTTTTGTTTTTTATCAGATCGGAGACTGGTCGGTTCTCTGTTTAGCCACATTACATGATGTATGAAGACAGTCAAATATAAGGGTCCAATGCACAGTGTCCAAGTAAGATATCAGTTAGAACAGATGGCCAAAATATCTGACCAAATCAGTTGATGTCCTCTGCTCCAACTTCCTCTTCCTTTATACATCCAAGAATGGAAACTGTTCATACTCAGTAAAGATGCGTTGGTGAGTTTCCACTGGTGTACACGTTGCTGTTTGCCCATTTTATCAACACCTCCAACTGCGGACTATTGTGTTGTGTTCCGTTTTTCAGGAAATCTCTTATAAGCAAATGACAGCATATTTCCGACTTGGGGCAAACAATGGCAAACTTTTGAATGTTTATTCCAATGTTTGATTAGGATTAAGTGTGTGATCTTGGACTCTGTGGGGGAATGGGGTGACTTAGGTCACCTACCGTAACACCACCAAGACACAGGTTCGACATCATTAACATTCAAACAAAAAAGATTGCATAAATTTAAATAGCTGTGACTACTGGCAACAAACCTATGTGAGAGCATAAACCAACGGGTTCTACAAATAAAAAACCTCGTAAATTGTCCAAGTCATCTTCAGATGTATTTACTCACCAGCACAGTTATGTTTTATGACCATATTCCTGAAACCAACATAAAACTTGTGAGTCCTAGTTATTTAGCTACATCACTGGGCTGGTTTAGACGTCCAGCTTTATCGAAACGTGACAATTTACGACGTCTTCATAGCGACAGGTAATATGATGAAAGACGCCGACTCTGTACAAGACACGACGACTGTTTTCTAAAGTGCATTTGTGTACCTTACTGTGTCATAAAGCACACATATTAATGATAATGATTGCAACCAGTATTGAGTAGAATAGTTCACGTTTAATCTTTCACACTACCATGATTCAAAGCGTAAAAGGCTAAAATCATTCTGCAGAAGCTGCGACATAGAACAGTCGCGGACACCAACCACATTGCCTCCTAGATTTCCCTAACGCGTGAACACCAGCTTACAATTCTAACAAGATAAACATCTGATAAAGAAACAATTACCAATGAATACAAGGTCATTATGGACTATTGTAAAAGATCACTAATTCGATACGCCTACAAGGCTCGTACAATGCTAACATTGACCAATATAAGGCTATATTTGACAGGACGTGGTGCTTGGTTTCCAGACTAAGGCGGCAAGCTGTGGAACTGTTGAGACATGTATCGATCCCATAAGATTGTTTTACACTATTTCTAAACAAAGTATTAGTGTTAGAGAGATTGCTTATTATTACAATGCGTGAAATGATCCGAGAGGAGGCTGGTTGAGGCAGAAGGATCCAGCCGAGCATTTATTGACTGCGACACGGTAGAACGGGAGGCTTTGTACAGCGGCATCGATGACAACCTGTGATTTCAGTCAAGCTGCCTTCCGCGGGTAAGCGACTGAGGAACATGTTACTCCATCAGGACATAAAGACACGCACAGCTTGGAGTAGATGAGATTAAAGTAGCCATTTGCACTTTGAATTAAACCATGAACACTGGGGAAAGTCCGTCATTTTAAATTAAATCAATGTCATTTAAAACAACCAATCTGTGAAGTTTCATCTAGTTTGATGGTCAAGTCGTCTGCGGCGATCAAAAGATAAATTACGGTAGTTTTTTATTCATTACTATTATTTTTTTCAATACTGTTTTCTCTACATTGACAGCATCTCAGAAAGTAATATTTCTCTGGATGAACAGCACTGGTATGAATTACTTAACCAGTAAGCTGATCAGATTGACCCCATCCCCCACATTTGAAGTTATGGAAATGTCGAAGCTGAAATTGAAGTAATTGATCAGGATTCACGGCAACTCGTCTATAACCGCAACATGATGAATCACTGCCCGAGCCATCCTCGCTGTCCTCTTGCTTCAATACGTGGTATAGTTAGGACAGTAGGCGGTCGATGGATTTACATCTAATGGGTTACACCTCTCACTACATCGAGGTCAAGACGGATTGCTGAAAACTCGATCACTTTCTGAAGTGAAGCTGCAGACAAAGACCACTGGCTTAAATGTCAAGTCCGGCATCAGTAACATCAACAATCTTCACCCAAAATAAGCAAAGTAGGATTAAGTAACATTGACCAATACACTATAGGACAATGACCGGCAGGTGGTTACCATAGTTACATAAGGAAACGTAATCTATTTATAGAATTTCTAAACGCTCGTGCGGATAACATGCCGGATGTTATTACCATAGTAACATAAAGCCTACCGGCTAAGAAACATTGTCAGACACTGTGGTATCGAATATGGATTTGCACGTAAGCCGTACATCTCTACGCACAGAAACAGCCGGGTAGATTTCATCCAATGTACGGCAGTCGTGACAAGAAGAATTGAAAAGCGGGAGCAGGAGTAATTTCTCAGTTTCTTCACCTGATGAAATGTCCTCTCCAATAGTTCCAACAACATAAACAGAACGACACATCTTACGTTTACTATAATTCACGTCAATACGTAGTTTTCAATTTCATCAAATAAACAAGTTGGGAAAGTTCTGCAAATTGTTACCCACAAGTCACGTTTCTATGTAATTCAATTAATTTCACAGGTATTGGTCCTCGTTGCCAGGGTGGGCACCAGTGGTGTATCCGGGGGCGCCCCCTCAAAACCCTCCCCTTGCCCCCATCCCAAATGAGATCGAAAAATGCACAAAATGAATGGTTCAATACATTAAACTAAATGTCCCCACCAAATTGTTGTTGACCCCCCCCCCCCCCCTTCCTCAATGAAAGTGTCTGGTTACTCCAGTGGCACATTCCTAGTACTGGCAGTTTGTAAAATGACGCCGAGGTTTTCCCCTTGTATACATTATGACGGTATTTATGACAAACTTATACAACCAATTCTAAACCCTTTAAAAAAATCTTGTTAGTTGTTTCTCAGATATCTTACAGTGATTTCAAATCTTCCACCATGTACCGATATGACATAAATGACTCAATGTAGAGTAGACGCTTCGCTGCCACCATTATAATAATGTCTTGTTCCCCGTGAACAGGTCCGTGACTGAATTACTGGCTTCGGCAGTGGCTACCGCTGGGATGCCTACGTTATCGTTGCAGCCGGCAGCCATAGTCAGCAGTAGCCGTAGTCGCTTGATTTGGACGTGGCCTGATAGGTCACTAACAGATCAATCACACTAAAAGGATTTGAGTAAATTGCCCTTCGTTTTAATTACGTTGATTTCAAATGGGCTGAATATCAGAAGACTTCGTCATCGTCATAAAATGAATCCAAGGAAAGAATAACAGATGATCCAGAGTCATATCAATCGAATCTATCTCAAGTACAACGTGGTGTTGTAAACGCAAACTCACCTCACCGTGCATAAACAAGTCTATACTTTCGACAAGCAAAATTGCATAACATAAAAATGTGCATGTAGAAACGTCGACTGAATTTAAGGTCAAGTTTATTTTCTGCAGGGCAACTGCCACCCAACAGAATAACATAATGAGCCTAAGCAGAAACAAATTGTCGATCTCAAGTTGTACAGCGTTACTAATACATAATCACAAAATGAACTTCCCAATCCAATCCATTTTGATATGTAACGAATTTCGCTGTACGTAAATATAGGTCTATTCAATTCAGATTTCACTGTACAATCTTCAGATTTCACAATACAATCAATTCTTTAGATTTCAAAATGACACTCCTTGGCTAATCTCTGAATTTTTCGACTTTGATTTTGAAGCACGGTGATGCACTTTAGTCTCATGATCCCAAATGACATCGGTTCGATGAATTCCCGGGCGATACGCAATCTGATGGGGCTCTTTTAATGGACACTTTCCTTTGGGAGAACATGCAATCGACCCAAGAATATAAGATTTACACATAACCAGCTTTCACTCACAGCATTTATTTATTTTTTTTCTTCAGACTTACAGTAAATCATCAAAGAACACAACTGTCCATTTCTATTACACGAATAAAATCTTTTGGAAACAAGAAACACAAATGTATATCCATATCCCTAACTATGAAATAATCCATTTGAAACCGAAGAAATAACGCAATACCTCTCTTTACAAAAATACACTCTATAAAGACATATACACTGGAAACTCTATCAAGCTCAAGGCTATAGGTTAATTCTAATACCATTAACTGTAAATAATAACAATGGTTTCTGGGGGAAAACACGAATCACTTCAAATCTATTCCTTTTTGTCCAAAACAAGTTGGCAAACTTGAGCACGAAGTTGAGCGTAACATTGGGGCACATTTTGAACCCATCGCAGTAACTCGTACACAAATATTTCCAAGCAGGACAACTGACACTGGTATGAAATGTTGAGATTTAAAAATGAGTTGATGTTTTATATATAATCATTTACTTTCTGTAAGTTAAATATCCGTTCAAGAACTACAATGAATATAGCGGGCAAGAGACAACATATTTAAGTCAATTGGTCTTCAATGTTTGCAAAATATTTCTGTCTTCAAAAGCATAAAATAACCTGTGGCAGTTCATTAAAATGTATTACAAAAATAAAGTACTACTCTTCAAACATTGAACAAATTTGTTGCCATGACAATTTTTTTTGCTGGGCTTTATCAAATAATTATTTTATTTTATTGTTAAAATTCTAATTACTAATGATTTTAAGGATTCTAATTGCTAATTACACAGTTAAACAATTGTCATTCAACTTCACGCCGTTCATGAAAGTCCGAGTAACTAATTAATCAATTACGCCACAAAACCACAACAATGATTAAATCTGCCACATTTACAAATGTACACAAAAGCTGAACAACATTTACTAGATTCTATACAGTGTCAAGTCCACAATAAGACATCCCTTATTTAAACTCACTTGAGACGTAGAACCATAACTCTAACAAAATCTAACACCATTCAGTAACTCCACACCCAAACTGTTGGACTCCGATTATGGTGGTATGCCTGATCCCGTGTAAAGCATAATCATTTTATTAGTGCAGTCCTCAGCTCTACACCATACAGTAATTTAACACCCAAACTCAACACTCAAACTGTTGGACTCTGGTATGCCTGATCCCATGCAAAGCATATTCAGTCCACAGTCCAACAGAATCAAACACAAACTAGACATAAGAATTTGTTTGGTAACAAATTCGAGGTGTTCGGATTTTTGGCCTGAATTAACGAGTCATCAGTTTTCAAGTAAAGCCAACTGGAGTGATCGTGAGCTGTGCTGTTTGTTATTGTGAAAACAGAATGAATAGCTATTAAATAATGGGTTTTTTAAGCGTTTTACAGAACTTCCAGTTTAGACAGGTTAAAAGGTCAAGACAAGGTCACCAACATATTCATTTTTGTGAAGTATGTGGAGCCCATGTTGAAACAATTATAAAAACTCTGCCAAAGGCTATACTAGTAAAACTGTATTTTGAACTGTTTTTAACCTGCCGCCAGATGGCGCTCTTAAACCTTATTTTTTTAACCAGACCCTTGTCAGACTACAACATCGTTAAAATTAACTCCAAAAAAAGTTGCCACTTTTAATTACAATGCACTTTCGGTTTAAACCGGAAGTAGAGGACACGTAATTTCACGCAAACAATTAAAATCGAAGACCTATATTACTTTTGTATAATCCCGCAAAAAGCGACCCAGGGTCTCCTATTCTCGAATTGATACTAATTTCAAAGATTAAAATATTAAATGACGTAAATTTCCGAAGCAGCATCTGTCACAGAGCGAGCAAATAATAATAATATTTCAGAGCGGGATAAAAGCATGAGTTGTTTGAAATAGCGCCATCGTGTCTGGGGAACGTATTGCTTAAGTTTCCGTACGTGGGACTGTACACACACACACACACACACAGGCTTGGTGGACTTTGAACCTTATGATTCACTTCTACTCCGTGTTTTCCATTAAGCCATCAGACGGACATAAAGGAAATAAATTCTCACTGAACTTTTAATGAGTTTGGGTTTTTATGTGCGGAACAACGTGTTGTTAAAACGTACAAGAATAAGCATTGCAATGATGTAGATTTCCGAGGCGGCTTCTATCACAGAGCGAGCCAAAAATAGTGTCCCAGCAGTGCGCGGGATAAAAGCATGAACAGTTATATGAAACAGCCCGCTTACATTTCTGTTATGTGGGACTATACGCGCAGGCCTCGTGGACTTTGGACCTTATGAATAACGGAGTGGAACAGTCAGCTACAATGCTTTTCTGTATACAAAGTTTATATGCATGTTAATACGAACCTTGGCTGTAACGCCCGTTTAGGACTAGAGGTTAAGGTCATATTGGTATCATCTCTGTGCAAAAGTTTCGGCAGGATCACAAACCTACAATCTGATGTAAAAATTGTGATGAAATGATAAGTAGTTCTTGAGATATGAATTTTTGAAATTTTCAACTTCCGGTTTGAACCGGAAGTCAGGGTCAAACGAGGTCATACTCTGTGTAGCGTTTTTAGAGTCATAACAGGCCTATCCGATGATGTATAGATTGTGAAAATCCATTGTGTAGTTTTGGAGTTATGTTTTTTTCAAATATTAAAATTGATGACGTCATCATGACGTCATTTCAACGGTTTCCTCTCCTAATAAATATCTTACTATTTGCGAAGTTTGAAGTTCATACAAGCTTCAGAAGTATGCCTTTGTTTGCGGAAACTCGGTAAGGAATAAGAAGAAGAAGAAGAAGAAAAATATGGGAGGAGACAGAAGTTGAGATGGAGGGAACTAGATACAGGAGGGAACTTGTTTCGGGAGCAAACGCTAACATGAACGAGGAGTGGATTTGAAGAAACATGCACATACATTGTGTGTATACCATTTAGATGACGCTTATTCAACAAACATAACATCAAACTATCATAACTTCGTACGAGGTAGACTTATTTTACAGCATTCCTGATTTTTACTGAAATCAAAAACAATTTAAATCAAACAGTATGGTCGAGACATTAAATCCCCAAAATACAATAGTACTTCAACATCACCATGTATTGTTATATCTGTGTATTCCCAAAACCTATGCAAATCAAAATATAGACAACTATTTTAAAACATTAAGAAATAGAGCAGAGCCATTCCTCATCATGGATCCTTACTAATTAAAAAAACCACTGAATTATGATAACTGTTTTTACAACTTTCTTCTCATGTGATATTGTTACAAAAAGTCACTTGCAGGAAGGTTATGAAATTTGTGTCATCCCCATCAATAACCTTTTTAGTGGGTTTGTTTGGTGATTAGAACTTTAAAACTTTACTTTAATTCAAAAAAGTTCGCAGAGAAACCAAAAATTTTCCAACTTTTGAAATACCTTTTTGTATAGCCCTCTCTCCAAAATTGAAAAATCGAATAATCTTGTATTGCATGGAACATCAATCACATACAAATCCTGATCTGACTGCAGCTTAACCCACTTCATGAGCTGTTACCCACTTCATATATCTACATCAATAGGATCAGGTAACAGATCCAACAGATCATCCATGATAATCTGTTGAGCTGTTACCCACTTCATGTATCTACATCAATAGGATCAAGTAACAGATCCAACAGCTCATCCATGGTAATCCATTGAGCCATTACCCAGTTCATGTATTTACATCAGTAGGATCGGGTAAGAGATCCAAAAGATCATCCATGACAATCCGTTAAGCTGTTACCCACTTTACTTTTAGTTATCTACATCAGTAGAATCTTCACCTATCACAAATTCACCCGTCTACATTAGTAGAACCAGTTATTAGCTCCAACAAATCACCTGTGGTAATCCGTTTAGCTGTTTCCCGCTCCCAGCAGTTAACGAAAATATCCAGTTGTTCTGTTGGGTAAGTGAGCTCAAGTTCATTCTGACAGACCTGAAGGAAGATGAAAAAGTCAAGTTACAATTATGCTACATGACCAAGGAAAACAAATTGAGACTTTAACACTTCATAATTCACCCCCTGAAGGTAAATACAACATGTATAATGTAACGCAGATGTCGTGGCTCATGGTCTAGTACACTGGACACCAGCTCTGGTGTTGTCAGAATGTGTATTTGATCATTGGTCATGCAACTTGTAACCCTAATTGCTTCATTTTGTGGGCAACAAGTATCATTAAGAGAAAAGGTTTGCCCCAGTGTTTCTAGCATGTTGGCTGCAGGTTGCGATGCTTCACCTTGCAAACCCTTACAAGGTTCTGTAATGGGTCTCATAATACAAAAGGCTCTGTACACCTGTCATACAAATAATGAGGGCTTTCGGGAAGCCTGTCATAATGTTGAAAGGCACTCATGTAATTATTGTTATATGAAATTGACTTGACATCTCAATGATCTTATTCGGATGAAGAACAATAAATGACAAGACGGGCCAATGACCAACCTCCTTTTAACCTCTACACGAGGGTGCCCTACTCAAGTGACGCTACACGCATAAGGTCTAATTTAGTCTAAATTTCAGGAAGATACAAGAGTTAGAAGAGGATGAACTCGACACTGACCATCTGTCTGATGTCTGCCGGTGACCGATGACAACAACTAGGATATGGTTTGCTTCTACAAAGCATTTCATATAGCAAGCATCCAAGACCCCACACATCGGAGTAAAATCCCAATGCTTCACCATCACACAAAACCTGCATGACAATCAGATAAAATTAAATACAAATTATGAAGTGGTGGTCAAATCCCTATATAGGTTGGTAAAACTCGAAAACCTGACTTAAATTTCAAGCAAAATTCAAGTTTTTTCAGCCTTCTGATGAGTACAAATATTTCATCACAAAAAATTACATTTCTAATGGTTGAACAAAAAAACTTATTGTGAACAAATGCGCTGTCATAAACCACCGAATAACCTCGCCACTTCACTTTTCAGAACAAACATTGACTTATTAAAACTCAAAAGAATAAATGAGCAGAAAGATTTGCAATACGTGCTAAGGTGTTTCATAAAACTTTACATGACAAATAACATTACCAAAAACATTACCTACACTTTTATATTCACAATTTGTTCCCTCCATTCACAGTATAAATCAAGTAAACAATGTTCCAGGGGTTGACGACTATGTTAATGAATATTAGCTTACCTCTGGTGCAGCAAAGCATGGGTCAATAGATGATCTAACATTAGATGTACTTGTCACCACCACACCTTGCTCTAAAACCATCGCATGGCTGAAGTTACACAACTTAACATTTTCTTTATCACATAATAAACTGGAACCTTCAAATGAAAAACAAAACAAAACATATTTCACTTTCAAGATGATCAGGACAACAAATTTAATTGAATATTAATAAAGGTCCAAGATTGTTTGAATATCATTAAAAAACAATAAAACAGACTAATTATAAATCAAAAATAACTAAAAAGAGTTAGGTTTAAGTTTAAGTAAAGAAAGGATAAAAAAATACCAGTTTCACAAATAAATTTTAAACAACCAATGTTGTGATTTTTAGATACCTACAGAACATTATCAAAGAATAATAGTTAGTAGTTTTTCAAATAACACTAGGCCAAGATTTCACTTTCCACTTATTCTTATCACTGATCAACAGGTATAGTAACCATCTACATGTGTGTGTGAAATATTCCTGAACATTAATGGACACCTGAAGGAGCTTCCATGAATCTGATGGTGGTTTTGAGACTCATTTATAATGTCATCTCAACACTCACAGGTTCAATAATATACCTGGGTGAGGAGAAGCAATTTAAGGACACCCTAACATTCAGCAACAAGAACTTGAGTACAAAGTATTATGATATTGACTAATAGGGAGACCGCCAACATAGCTCAGCTGATAGAGCGCTGGTACATTAATCCGGAGGTCACTGGTTCAAGTCCTGCTCCAGTCAATTTTTCTTTGTTTAAACCCAAGTTATTTATTTAATCATTTGCACAACTTTTTAAACAATAACATATTGACAAATAATAGATTGTAAGCAAGGGATACAATTGTTAGCTGTCATTAACGATGCAAGGGTTCACAAAACAGCCAGTACAACCATAATAAATCTTTACATTAAAATGAGAGATTCACACTTGAAAAGAATTTTTCAATGTTGACCATTATTTCAATTCCTCATTACACATTTATTTTGGTTTGACCTTTACACCGATGTGTGATATATGTGATGTCATAGAGTAAAACCGAAACATTAGTAATGATCCAGATGCATTTATTATTACACGTTTTGGATGCATTTGTGTGCATTGTCATAGAATAAGCACAGGGTGAAATCTGGACTATTCCATTTCATGAAAGCTGAATGAAATGGAACTTAGGCAGATTATATTCTGCAACAAAGTAGGAATGAATTGCATTCACTATTAGTTTTATATTACTCACACGTAGATCCTTGACATTTGAAATCTTTTTTCACAAAACCCCCACAAAAATACATGAAAAATTGTCAATCCCACACTCAGCATCTCTATAAAGACACCAACCTTGTCCAGCATGATATGACTTTGCCTCGTTTCGACAAACGGGCAAGAATCAATTTTTCGGAAACGATGCAGCAAGTAAGTGTCTCATAAGAATCCATACTGGACCCCAAAACATATTTTGGAATGTCGCGGGAGTATACAAGACAAAATAAAGGATGACTATGATGTGTGTTCCACCAATCAAATGACAAGGATCTGTATTTGTGGAATGCAATACACATTACAATCACCGCAAACTGTGAGTACAAATTCAGTCTCATCAAATATCAAGGGTAATATCAGCAGAAAACAAAAGTAATGGACACTTTCAGTAAGTTTGGGGATCCATCTGGAAGGGTTTGGATAAGTTAGGTTTTGGACTTGACTTACATTTCCAGCTGAGATACACGACATTGAGTGAATGTAAATACTGTGCAGCTTCTGCAGCTTGTCTGAGTATAGCAAGGCAGCGGTCAAGGGTCAAATCATGATCGACTAATGACGTCAGATTTGTCAAATCTACATGGAAATAACAAGAAAGAGTCCAACATTTAAACTTTTTTTTTTGAAAGAACAGCACAGCTAAGATGTCAGAGGCAGCTGGGTTAAATGCACAAGTGTGCCACTTCCAAGATTCGTGACCATTTGTAATAGTGTCAAACAAACAAATTATGAATGAAAACAAATTAAACTACAAATCAAGATTCATGACCTATGTAAAAGTTTGTCACCGTCCCACTACTGGTATACACCAGACAAACAAAATTATAAATGAAAACAAAATAAACTACAAATCAAGATTCATGACTTATGTAAAAGCTTGTAAATATCCCACAGCTGGTGTTGACCAACAAACAAATTATGAACGAAAAAAAACCAACCTACAAATCAAGATCCATGACTTATGTAAAAGCTTGTCAATATCCCACAGCTGGTGTCACCAGACAAACGAATTATGAATGAAAACAAAATAACCTATTAACCCAGAGAGTTCACATGATACAATTGTTATCCACTGTCAATCGAAAAACCAAATAAAACTTTCTCATTCATACTAATTCTTTTGCTACATTGCAAAACCATTTCAATTTTACAATTTAAAACAACATGTCTCACATCAATTTATGCATGTAACTAATGCAAGCAGGCAGGTGACAACAAGCATATTAACAGAGGTAAAAGCAATGTTGCCAAACTTTGATACTAGAGGAAACAAAGAATGAACAGGGCTCTACAGTGAGACCCTCTTCCCTGGTGACAAGTGCAGCATAACTTCTTTGCATTTTGAACCCTGTTTTGACTGTTATTGTTTTGTTGTCTTTTAGTCATGGTAGTGATAAGTTCATTTGCAAGCGCAGGTCTCCTTGGCACCTTTTGGTCGGTATTTGTCACATATAAGTTTTATAATCATTTTTACTATTAATACATGAAGTATGTGTGTGTAAAATGTAAATAGCTTTTTCAGGGTTCAAGATAAAGGTAACTCCGAGATTGTTGTTCACAGAAAAACACTTCTGGAAAATCTGTTAAGGGTTGCAGTGAAGGTTAACTGCCACCGGGGGCTAACTCCACAGCTTTCACATTCACAACCCTAAACAAAGTGGCCAGAACTTGGATAACATTGTCCTGAATTAACCTTTACCTAACCTTGAAAAGATATACACAAGTTACCTGAAATTACCTGTATAGAGAGAACACACCAACAGTGTATCATCTGGTAGTTCATTACTATACCATAAGCTCTTCACCAAATATGGTGAAGGTTCCTTTATTGCAAGATACACATTCTTCTCTTTTTGGCCAGTTTGCAAAGCCTGTCACAACAAAAATAGTCAAAGTAGTTAACTGGTTTTATCATTTTGGCCGGTTTGCAAAGCTTGTCACAATGAACAAACAGTCAAAGTACTTAAGTTTCATCATACACACTGGTTTGCAAAGCCTGCCAAAACAAACAAACAAACAAACAAACAAACAGTCTACAAAGTTAATTGGTTTGCATGATTCAAAATCGAACATGTAAACATAGTTTATAACCAGCATTTAAACAGTCAAGGTACCAATAAAACACAAATATCAGCTGATGGTAATGAGGTAAGTAAAAGATTCTGTTAACAAAAAGTACACAATAATGAAAATAATACTGGGATAATTTATTAGGAACATGCTCAGAAGAAAACCCCTTTTGTTTAAAACAAAAAAAGTGTTTGAGTCTTGTCACACACATCCAGTTTTGACAGGTAACTTGATGGTCCAACCAACTCAAGTTCATTCAAAACAAACACTTCAGTTCCATAATGAGCATTTTTCGAACAGTTTCTTACTGTCCCACAGGAACGTTTGTGAATATTGAATATCATTTTATTTATTTTTAATATTTCCTGGAATTGGTTGTCTTTAAATTTGAGTTCGAACCACGTTCTATAAAACTACTCAGATAGACTTAATACTATTGCAAAAGAATTCTAAGAAAGCCTACCTTTTTTATGACAACATGAACTTTATCTGAAGCACCCGACTGTTGCCTGAAGCGCATACAAACATGTAAGATGTTGGCGTCACAGAAATCTCCCAAATGTTTAAAATACTCAATCACAGCTGTTTGCCATATTGCTGACCTCTCATCGTCCACCTGAAAAATTACAGCCATAAAACAAATCCTTCATAAATACAAGCAGCAATTAACTCTCCATAATTGCCATTTCCATCCCTCATCATCTTGTCAATGAAAGCAAATATAACTTTCAAAAAGCATCATTCTTTTGAAAAAGGATGAAGACAGTTTTAACTGTCCGTCTATGTTTTCACTTTTACAGAATGTCATCATTTGATTTCTCTTTATTCTACAGTTTATTTTATTACTATATAGTTCTGTTAATGAAACAAATGATGCCCAGAAGTTAATCACTGTAGCTCGCAAGCCTGAGGAAACTTGTAAATAAGGGCGCTTGCTATGTGAACCAGAACCACCCGGGTTAACCCCTACTTTTCTGAGATAAGTGTTCTGGTTTCTCTTAATGTGCATTTCAATCATTTCGAAATGGTTGATTAAAACATGATTCACAGCTAATACTGAATTACTCATGAGCTACAACTATACACAGTGTAAAAACACACAAAAAGACATCCAAGTACACGGTAACTACAGCTTAATCCATCTGAAGGACAAAGCACTTACAGTAAAGTATCTTGCTCCATGACACCAAGTGTCATGACCGGGACTCGAACCTACTCTGCTGATCAGAAGCACCAGAGGTTGAATCCAATGCTCTTAACCGCTCAGCCACCACACGCCATGAAGGAGGAATAGGTCTTAAGCCGTGTTCACATTGGACTTATTTTGGGTAAACTAAACGAGCAAATGGGTGACTTGACCATTTTAAGTCCAATGCGGACAGCCCAGGAAGTTTACCCAACCTGAAGGGGTAGTTTAACCAGCCCACTTCTGCCCTGTTAAATTGACCAGGTCAGTTTAACCAAGCAGAAAAGTCCAGTGCGAACGCGATCTGGGTAAAAGCCGTCCCGGTAAAAAGCCATTTACACGCACATGTTTACACGGAAGCTTGATCGCACTCATTGCATTCTCACTGTCATGCACCCAGTCAAAGGTCACTGCAATAGCACCCTCTTGTGTTTGTCTTAAGTTAGTTGGTTAGTTTCACCGGTCGTGTGTCGTTTGGTTTACAAACGTACTTAATCCAAGTGCGGACACTGTAAGTTTCACCTATTGGAATGTTAACCACGGTCTCGGTAAAATCTTAATCCAATGCAAACAAAGCTTTAGTTATAGAAATGAAAAAAAAAACTCTCCTAGTGCCCCAACTCCCCTCAGCCGAAAAAAAACATAACATATCAGTAACTTACTATACGAAATGTTCCATTCTGTAAGACATCTTTCATTGAGTCTGCAAGTTCGTTAGTAGGCAGGTCAAGACATGGCCTGGTCATCAATTGTATGTGTTCATCCAGTGAGAGTGACGGTCTGAAAAGCCAAGACAAAATGTCAATGTTACCATGACTACAGAGGTGAAAAATACAACCTGAATTACAAAATGTGTACAAACCAAGCAGTTAGTACAAAAATAAACAGTCAAAAACAAAAGATATGTTTCAAATTCAAGTGCCAGTTAGGGGGCCTACTGAGCATTACGCAAACTTTTCAAACAAATGCAATGATACAAAATAGACTAAACATGTCTCATTTATATTAAAGGCAGGGTGTACTTTTGGTAATTACTCCACAAGTTAATGACCATAAAAAACATGCTTGGTAAAGAGCACTGGAGAGCTGTTGATATTATAAAATATTGTTAGAAATGACCCCCTTTGAAGTAATGTATTTAATCAACGTAAACTTTGCATCAGGGATAAAGAATATAACTTGTTTCTTACCCTTACACCGATGTGTATTAAGCACCGTGAAAAAACAGGCAAATCACTCAGGTGGGATTTGAACCCACGACCTTTGCACTGCTAGAGCAGATGTCTTACCTCTGGACCACCGAGCTAGCCCAACTGCTAGAGGCAGTCCGAATCCTGTGTTTTAGCAGCCGGTAATGCAACAATTTAAATAAAAAGTAATGTAGTTTTAGAGTAAAGAAGCATTATTTCACCCAAAAACTTGAATCTGAGACAGGCGTCAGGCATGAAGCCTTTCTCAGGTATCTGAAAGCACACAATTCTTTGTAAAAAGTGTGGTTCTCTTTAAATATTTTCTTGCAACTTTGATGACCAATTGAGGCAGATTGGTTATTTGATACATATGTTGGGATACACCAAGTAAGGATACTGGTCACGCTGGTCTGTCATGTCTGTCACAATTACCAAAAGTATACCCTGCCTTTAAATCACTAGGAAGTGTTTAAAAGTTCCCAAAGGTTCATACATGATATAAGTCAAAATAATGACAGTAAAGTTAGTTTGATATTGGACATTGGACATTCACATAGGTTTGTACAGCGGATATCAATGTTGCTTTTTCAATATTGGACATTGGACATTCGTATAGGTTTGCACTGTACAAACCTATTTGAATGTTCAATGTCCGATATCAAAAAAGCAACATTGATATTCGATGTTAAAACCTATGTGAATGTCCAATGGCCAATATCAAACTAACTTTACTGTCATTCCAAAATACTTATATCAATTGCAAAGTCCCATACCAAGAACATACATGCTGAAGAAATCAACTTGTTCTAAAGACTACACTCAATTTCATATATGTAATAATGCATGAGGGATACAAAACAATTGTCTTGCTTTTTTACACCGTCACACCGATGTGTGATAATAAAAATACAAATTAATTCTTTATCCCTGAATGCAACGATTACATCATTTAAATTGAACCCGCTGAAAATTACACAATTGGAACTGAAGATTTAGTATGGAAGCATCTTTGATTTGAATCATGACTGAAGCCGTATCTGAATTGACGGCTAAGGCTGCTAAGGACGTCCTATGCTTCCAACGCATGATGGCCAGGAATTTTAGCCATAGCAGTAGCTGCAGCACCCAATTGGAAACGCCAACATAACCTGTAGTTTTTTTTGGGCAGGACTTGGAAAGTGAAGTTACGGGTAAAACAAAAACCAACCTTCGATGGAATGAATCACACAGGGGTACCACACAATGGCATTCAGTACATTTCTTGCTGTGAGACCACAAAAACTCTAAGACCTTAGGATTGCAATCAAGCAAACTCTCCCTCTGAATCAAAATTTCCAACTTTAAGATATGTATCTGCCCCTGGATAGAGAATAAGAAAACACATAGCAATAAGATATAACAGTAATGCAGCATTACTGGGCAAGTATAAACAAACTGGAACAAGCTGTTGCGAAGCTCAGTATTCAACTGGTTACCAAAGCCTACAAAAACTGTTAGGCAACAGACAGAGTGAAGTCAATGACTGCATGACACAAGCACTTAAAACAAACTGCACATTTCTTTAAATTACATTAGTGGAAAATGTCACTCCACAGATTATTGTTTGCAGAAATGAGGCTCTACATCAAGAGACTCCAGTTGTTAATACAGACATCATTCAATTCACATGTAACTTGAAATAGGACTTCTACCAGTTTGAAAAAAGAGGAAGCTTACGAAACCATTTTACTACTACTGTGGGCAAACATTTGCAATATACATGTAGGCATTATGTGATTAATACACAAATTAGGTCTTTGATAAAGTGATCCTTGAATCTTTGGATGGTGTGGAAAATAAAAAGTAACTATAACTAGTAAACTTGTGGGTACAGCCATATGTAAATCTCTTTTGGGAGGAGCTGTAAAGTTGGCTCTAAAAAGAGCTGGTGTGGTCCTGACCGTTTGAAACAGTATACTGTGCTTGTCTTCAGGAGAAACAGACGAGCAGAGTTCTCCTTATGACGAGCTGAGTATACTGTTTGAATTGTCGAGACCACACTAGCTCTTTTGAGAGCCAACAAGATTTACACATGGTTGTACTTGCAAGCATACTTCTAAGGCCTTCCATGTTTATACGGAGCCCCTGTGCTGTGTTTGATGGTGTACTGAAACAAAGGAATATTCCCCTACCATAAATATTGTAAGGAAGGGTAATATACTAGTCATGTTTCTTACCCTTAAACACATATAATCCTTGCAAGTTCCTATTCGATTCTTACAGAAAACAGCCCGCTCAAGACACTCAAAAAGTAACTGTGGAAGAAAACAGATTGGATACAAAGATTAGTAACAAAGAACTGATCAAGACAAAGTTTCAAAAGGTTGTCACACCAGGGCTTAAAATCATAGGGCTTTAGATAATGATGATGCACTGACAAAGAATCAATGCTTAATTAATAATTAAAAACATGACTTGACAATGTAAATCACTACGGCAACAAAGGTATCTTGCAAACTCTGGGAATCTCTTCAGAACACACTTCATATTAAGTGATTGCTAATAAGTTGATGTTTTAACATGAATATGTTCTTCACAACTTCTTCACCCTACCGTAATTTTCGGATTATAAACCGCCCGGCGTATAAACCGCAATGCTCCAAAATATGGAAAAAAATATTTAGTGTCAGCGTATAAACCGCGCGGCGTATAAACCGCGGCCAAAATGTTACAAAAAACTAACCTCAAAACACGGAAGTGAAGTTCGCAAAACTGCGTTTTGGGTGATTTTTTATCTCATACTATCAGTCCTGAATTATACTTTTTCCATCAACACACGTTTTCAAGAATTCGTGATTTGATGATCGGTTGTGTTGACCATGTTTTGAACTTCGTTGGCAACAAAATCTTCGTGAATCAACGATCGGTCGACAACGCACACCGAGAAATAGTTGAACTTTGCCCTGCATCGCATCGCCCTCTGTTGACAAAATCTGTTCACGTTTGATTAGACTTAGACTGGGCCCCGAGCCTCGAAGTGTGGTCAGATGTTCAGGCTATGTGTTGTACAATGTGCAGCAGGCGCTATCTACTCGAGCCGTCAGAAGTCTAGCCAAGATCTTATGAATGGAACTATCAACGGCCAATCATCAACGGACAATCATCAACGGACAATCATCAACGGCCAATCACAGCATGTGTATGTGTACACACACAGAGGGGCCGTGCGTGTTTGCGGTTCTCTTTGTGGCGATGTGCAGTGACAGGCGGGCGGCACATCAGTCAGTCATTGTAGTTGCCACAGTGCGAGTTGCGTTGTAATTAAAGTCGAAATGTATTGAAGTTGACAATATTGAACGTAATTGAAAGGATCTATTAGGATAGCATTATTTTAGAATATTTTACAAACGATCTTTCTTTAAAAAAATGCTGTTTTTACTCTTCAATATTTATACGTTGGCGTATAAGCCGCCCGGCGCATAAACCGCAGGAGTACAAAAAAATGTCAAAATCAACGTATAAACCGCGGTTTATAACACGAAAATTACGGTATTTGCCCTTTTTTCTCTTGCATCCATTCATCTTCACACTGAAAACAGTAATCTCAAGTGAACTTTGGTTAAATCCAGTGAACTTTTCTTTAAAGAGGCAGTGTTGTCATAATCAACGCAAGCCTTTAGCTGTCATGGAATAACTTTCTCTCTCTCCATGATATGATACTGGGGGAGGGAGGGCACAAAAACTGGATGTGAGTTTATAACTTCATGTACAGCCACAGGCCTACTTTGATCATAACGACACAGCCCTTATGAGTCATTCGATACTTCATAACACAGAGCGCTTTGAGACATCCTCGGTTGTGATAAAGAACTATACAAGAACTGTGTATTATCACACAAGATGGAGTGGAATCCGGAAAGATATAGCGCTTCCGAGTCCCATGAGGCTGAAGGCTGATTTGGATATGGAATACAGTTATTTTCCATATTCCAGGAGCAAGTATGCAATAACAAATTTGTCTTCAAACAAACTTGATGCGCAGCTTGATGCAATATATGCATTGTTAAAACAGCTGTGCATTTGCATATTAGCATTACATGTACATGTACAATGTAGTGCATCATGCAGAGTTACAACAGCGCAATACACAGGGTGTGATATGGGCCGTGCAATACTGTAAGTTAAAACACAAGCGCGAGTGGAATACAGAAAAATATAGCGCCTCTGCGTCCCATATTTAACAAGGCTGAAGGCCGAGTTGAATATGAGATGCATGACGCGCTTTATTTTTCCATATTTCATGAGAGCGGGTGTGACAATGAATTTATCTTCAAGCAACTTAATGAGTGTGCACGCAACACATGTGAAGATCAGCATGGGACGCAAATGCGCAAATTTTGAATTTGACTTCTGTAGCTGTACGTTTTGCATATAGCTGAGAAAAGCAAAGTGCGTGGAGTTAGAATAGCACAATCCAAAGGGTGTGATATATGGGCCGTGCGAACGTTTATATCACACTCCTTGTTGCTATGGATCGACCAATCAGAATCAAAGGTCAACCAATTAAAGTTGAGGATTCAAGTTTGCTTGAAGATAATATTATTTGTCTTTGAGTACATTAAATTGTTAGTATTTTGTATTAATGCTGATGTTACCTTTTCTTTCGTCAAACACCTTTCTCCATCAACAGCGTCAGAGCCATCTAAGCAGCCATTGACTTGCCTGTCAGGTCTTATCCCATTGCACGCCAATGTACATGTAGGTACTAAAAATAAAGAACCAAAGGCCAATTAATGTTCACCATTTTTTAAGACTAGAATAACTCCATTTATCAGGGGTCGAAATTGCCGGTAGCCCGCTAGCCCTGGACTACCAGATTGACAGCCGGGCTACCGTTTCCCCCAGTTTTAGTAGCCCGGCGGGCCTAGTGGAAAAATTGTTCCTTTTCACAATAAATGAGGGGTACAGTGGTAAAATCCCAAAGATAATTTTTTTTTTAAGTTCGTAAAATGGTTTGGCAAGTCTTTACATTTGCTAGATTTAATGTGACCGCGATCGCAATCGCGATCACGATCGTTCATAAGTAAAACACGCATGCACATAAAAAAAATGGTAATGGTAGTGAGTATCCATAGGCCCCACAACGTTCGCTCGCCCGCCTGTAGTCCACGCACACGCACACAGCACATGGTGTATTGTACAGTACAACAGCAGGTCCAAAGTCCATCCTAACCAACATTCCGCACGCTGTGATTGGCCCGTTAATAAATACCATATTCATAAAAAAGCTTGGCTAGCCTCCAACTCTGTACACAATCACGAGTCGAGTAAAGAGTTGCTGCACAATGCGGCACACGCTCGCGGATTCTGTACTATACACAGCGTTGGGCTAAGGCTATTCAAGCATCGACAACTTTTACCGATAGAGGGCGTTGCCTGGGCAAAGTTCATTAATTTTTTTCTCCATCGTGCGTCGTCGATCGATCGTTAACACGAAGATTTCATTGCAAAAGAAGTTTACTATAAAACCGATTCTCAAATCACAAATCCATGAAATGGTTGTTGATGAAAAAGGATTATTAAGGGAAAAAATTAGGGGATAAGCAAAAAACGCAAATTTCCGTGTGTGTGTATAATTTTTTTTTTTTTTGTCTTTTATGCTTCGAAAATTGTGTGCATCAATGCATACATGTACGTACGGCCCCGGGAGAATGAAAAAAACTTGCGGGCGACCCACAATTTGGTTGACTCGTCCGGCGGGCGTTTGAAAAAAAACTTAAGGGAAACCCCTGCAGAAGAAATTAAATCCTATAATCCGGCCAGGGCTACTGAAATTTATTCAGGGCTAGTAAAAATTCAGGGTTACTAGCCCTCTGGGCTACCTTGAAAATGTAGTTAATTTCGACCCCTGATTTATCTTTCTGAAATTGTTGACACTTCTCCATTGATACACAAAACCTGCAATACAATACGTTCTTGGAATACTCACTTTGAATGGTTAAATTTATATGAAGACATTGAGTTTTATTTCTTACCTGATTCTTCTGACATAAAGAGTTCAACACTCTTTTCAAGTAGATCATGAAAGAGTTGTGAATTGTCACAAGATTTTAATAGTCCTATTTCCTCATCGGAACATTCTGCATCAGGGCAAATATCTGCAACAGAGTCACCGGATTTTAAGATGTCATTCATTTTTGGCAACGGTTTTTGTGGATTATTTCTTATTATTTCCAATAGATCTTTGGCAGGTTCTGATCGGCTCAACAGGCTTTTTAATTCACCTTCATACTTCTTTATTACATCAGGCTTAATATTTAGAGTCGGTAAAAACTTCCAGAGTGGAGCAGTACAGGGCAAGCTTGATTCCTTCAACTCTACAGTGCGTTGTCCATTGGTGGATGAAGCCGTTTGGTCCAGAGCTTCTTCTGATAATTCTGTCACTAGTCCGCCACTTTCTGTAAGTGGCTTACTACTGAGACAATATTCTGTCTCAGAATTGGGTTTTATGTCATTGTTTGAAAGTGATCGTCCAAAAACACTTGGATATTCATCCTCTGGAGCTTCTTCACTTCCACCAGTGCCATAACCACTTGATGTTTTCAAACTACGAAATCCCTCACTTTTTTCTTGCCCAGTTAATGAAATACACATTTTTCCATCATTCACTTTCACTGTTGGGACAGCACAAGCTCCATCCTCAGGAATGTTATTTAAAGCTGATGAGAGAGAACATTTCCTCACATCCCCATTCACAAACCCTTCATCACCAGATGATGAATCAAGACTAGTTCCTCTTGGAGATTTCTTGAATTCTTGCGGTACATCTAATAATCCATGTCCATTTGGTCTCTGTGTGAGTTTGTGTTCATCAGTTAAGTCCTCTTTATTATTCCTAAGGCTTGGTGTCTCAGTCAAGTCTCCTGAGGAGACAGGCAAACCATCTGAAAAATCCTTTTTTCTCTTCAATGAATTCTCACAGGACAAGTACAATTTCTCATCATTTCTTGTTCTCAGAAGATGGTTTCCATAACGCTTTAACTCCTTGTTACAACAATTTAAAAGTTTTTCTTTATCGATGGAAGTAATTTTGGTAGGACTGAGTTTAACACTTTGGGACTCTTCAGGTGCAGCAGTCAAACCTTGCACTTGATTCTGTGTTTCCTGGCATTGAGGATCATGGTTCAGTGCATTCTGTCTAACAAATTGTTTCTTCATTGTAGATCTCTTACTACATACAGTAGCCATCGTTAATAGCCCCTCATTAGCTAGTAAGATACACCTGTCAATAGCCTCGTCAATCAATTTATTTAAAACAGGTAGCCATGATGACCGGGATGTTACCTTTACACTGTAGTTGTACTGCATCTATGAATAAATGAACATATGAAGGTATTATATGTAAAAAATCTGTTTAAAACAATATGGCATACATATACTATGCAATCTGACTTAAGCCTATATGAAATAAATATTTCTAAATAACAGTTAAACAAGAAGATTATAACAGCATAACGGACCTGACATTGAGTTGTATTGCCGATCTCTTTAGTTTCGACACAAACACAAACTAATATCAGTGAATTTCATTATCCTGTATTTTAGAAAGAAACATAAAAGTGAGAACAATCAGTCTCCTGACGATGACTAGAACAAGCTAGGGAAACCGACTGGGTAAATTTGAAATAATTTGGGTTTGCAACAAAGAGAAATTGACTGGAGCAGCGACCTTCTGATCTTCGGAACCAACAACTTTCTGATCAACGTAGCTGCGCTCTACTAACTGAGCTAGATCCAGTCCCGCTCCAGCTGGTAGAGCACTGGTTCGTTAATCCAGAAGTTGTTGGGTCAAGTCCTGCTCCAGTCAATTTTTCTTTGTTCAAACCCAAGTCCTTTGTCATGTTTGTTATAAAACAAATCTACATGTCTTCTGAAGATGATACTGACTTAGTCTAGTATGGCAGTTCAATCATCTGTTTTTCCACTTCAAATTAATGAAACCAGAATGAGGCTGAAATGCCTAGTCTGGTCCCTTCTGTCATGCACCAACAGACTGTGCAAGTTTCATGCATTCAAACATTGTTGAGAACTTTTTGTGTTTATTCCTACATTGCAGTAACATGTAAATTATGATGGAAACAAAACTGCCCCATTTAACCACAAAGGGGGACCAATGTTCACCTTTTAATGATTAATACAAAGAGATATGTAACACCCAACCTCTACATTTGGCTTTTGTTAACAAAATCACATAACTTAAAATCAAGAACCGGAAAAGCTGTGCATGGTTCAAAAAATCCAATTTTGTGAGTTCAGATTAAATTCACAGATGATCAATTCTCAAGGTCTAAATACCTTGTTGATCAGACAGGAAAGAAACTAAAAAATTACATGAAATCAAAAGATTTTTTTTTTGGACCACTGGGGTAAAAACGCCTACGAGGTAAAAATGCCCACTTGACTTGTTGCCACTGCTAGTAAAACATGGCAAGTTTAATTATTAAACATGTTAAATGAGATATATACTTTTGTAAACTAATAAGAACATTGTATGTAATAATAACACAAACATTTTAATTCATTGTCATTATATTGGGCTTGAAAACTATTTTGAAAAAAAAAATGACAATCACAGTCTTTGCCTATTTCACTTCATATGATTTTTTCCATTTTTTGTTGACATTAAGAAGAGTAAGTTACACTATAATAAATTATTAAAAATCCAAAATTAATTTTAATATTTTCCCAGTAACAATTTTTTGAGTGGGCATTTTTATTCCGAGCAAAATCAGGGGCCTCAAGGTAAAAATGCCCGGTAGCATCTTTGACGCAAAACTCTAATGCAGCTTCATTTACCTCCCAAAACCTCAATGTTAGGATTTTCAACACCTTAGTGGGTTGGTGCTAAATATTGCCGAACAGTAACAAAACAGACCTTGTTTTAGAATGAAATTGGTCTTTTTTGGAGTCTTAATTTATACATTTCAGTGATTTGGACCTTCTGGGGTAGTGCTCCTGGACCAGCAGACCCTTGCTGAACCTATGGGTGTTTTGCTTTAGACTTTGCAGTGATGCTCGGTCATAAGCCTACAAATTTGTTGTGTGAAAATTATATCCGCTTGTTCAACTTCCTTCTACATAAGAACACTTGTTTTAATTTATTCATTTTTTAGTTGTAGTTAACCAGCTGTATTTGAAAATGTGTTTGTAATTTATGTAGTGTCCCTGAGTGTTAATTAAATTTGAATTACTGAGGAAAAAATATACATCTTTAGACATAAAAAAACGGGATGGTGTTTTGACCCTGACACCAGGATAAAAACACCCGCCAAACTCCCCCCCCCCCAAAAAAAAAAAAAAAAGGAAAAAAGAAAAAAAAAGGAAAAAAAAAGGAAAACAAGTTGGAAAATTTACCATAATCAGTATTTAAAAATCAAAATGAGTTTATATTTGCACACAATGGAGGAGATATGTTTTGGATAAAACAACAAAAACATCAAAACATAATTTGTCGCTTGTGCCACGAAGTTACCTATCTTGTCCACAGCCCCAAAAACTGCGGTTGGAGAAAATTGCACTGTTTTTCAAACATCTGCTTTTATTTTGTTTATTTATTTATTTTTTTAAGACAAAAAAAAAGCTGACTACTTTATCTGTACAGAACTGTCGATGTGTTTTCATTCCTGTGACTATTTCAATCAGTAATTAATTCCTAAACACATAAGCCTACGTCATTTCATGAAAATGATAAAACAAGTTTTGTCCGATTGAACCCTACTGCGGTAGGACACTTCATAAATATACTACGCTTCAAGATCGGTCACTTCGTGAAAATGCAATATGTCACACACCTGTACTGTGCTGTGCTAGCACTTTGTGTGTCATTGATAAGGTGGGTTATTGAGATAAATCACTTTGTGAAAATACAAAATGGCAAATCTATGATCGTTTTTATTTTAATTTAGGAAACCATTACTCTACGTATTAGATACTGAAATTGTTAACAGTAGTAAGTATATATTTTTAGATTTTAATTTTGTTGTATGTATATTCAAAGGATAGTTGGGGAGAGACTCAAGATGAGTCTCACGCTGAAAAGGCGTCTGGTCAAAGATTGTCTAAATTTCTCAGGCTTCTTGATCCCAGAATAATATCAGGGAGAGAATCCCAAAGTTAGGTATAGGGTGTGAAGGATCGCTGATGACTAAGTTTCAGTTCTAGTCTGTCTGATTGTCTAATATCAGGGAGAGAATCCCAAAGTTAGGTATAGGGTGTGAAGGATCGCTGATGACTAAGTTTCAGTTCTAGTCTGTCTGATTGTCTAATATCAGGGAGAGAATCCCAAAGTTAGGTATAGGGTGTGAAGGATCGCTGATGACTAAGTTTCAGTTCTAGTCTGTCTGATTGTCTAATATCAGGGAGAGAATCCCAAAGTTAGGTATAGGGTGTGAAGGATCGCTGATGACTAAGTTTCAGTTCTAGTCTGTCTGATTGTCTAATATCAGGGAGAGAATCCCAAAGTTAGGTATAGGGTGTGAAGGATCGCTGATGACTAAGTTTCAGTTCTAGTCTGTCTGATTGTCTAATATCAGGGAGAGAATCCCAAAGTTAGGTATAGGGTGTGAAGGATCGCTGATGACTAAGTTTCAGTTCTAGTCTGTCTGATTGTCTAATATCAGGGAGAGAATCCCAAAGTTAGGTATAGGGTGTGAAGGATCGCTGATGACTAAGTTTCAGTTCTAGTCTGTCTGATTGTCTAATATCAGGGAGAGAATCCCAAAGTTAGGTATAGGGTGTGAAGGATCGCTGATGACTAAGTTTCAGTTCTAGTCTGTCTGATTGTCTAATATCAGGGAGAGAATCCCAAAGTTAGGTATAGGGTGTGAAGGATCGCTGATGACTAAGTTTCAGTTCTAGTCTGTCTGATTGTCTAATATCAGGGAGAGAATCCCAAAGTTAGGTATAGGGTGTGAAGGATCGCTGATGACTAAGTTTCAGTTCTAGTCTGTCTGATTGTCTAATATCAGGGAGAGAATCCCAAAGTTAGGTATAGGGTGTGAAGGATCGCTGATGACTAAGTTTCAGTTCTAGTCTGTCTGATTGTCTAATATCAGGGAGAGAATCCCAAAGTTAGGTATAGGGTGTGAAGGATCGCTGATGACTAAGTTTCAGTTCTAGTCTGTCTGATTGTCTAATATCAGGGAGAGAATCCCAAAGTTAGGTATAGGGTGTGAAGGATCGCTGATGACTAAGTTTCAGTTCTAGTCTGTCTGATTGTCTTGGGATGATAATGTACAGACCTAAAGTACATTTTGAAATAATAAAGACAAAGAAATTCATTTGAAGAGCCACACACAAATTGCCTTGCTTTGCACAATAAAATTATAACAAAATTATCAAAATTTGTACACAATTCCTGACAAAACATGAACAGTAAGTTTTGTTTTCTTTTGCTTTTTCACTACAATGTGACCAGCGAATTTAATTAAACTATCACAGGTTGGCGGCTTGCATGATAACCCCAGACGGCAATAAATTTACTTTTCCAAAATATTGTTGTACATTCCATTTAAAATCCAGTAACAAGAATATCGGGGAAACTAACATTCTAACCATGATTGTGTATTTACAGCTTAAAAGAAGAAAAACTGATACGTAAAACAGAAATTTACATCATGACCTACATGTAGATCCCATATCTGTTGCTCATGCAAAGTTTAAACTTCACTGATTATAAATGCACCACGTCTATGCTTTAATGATGGCGATTTGATAATGTGTTGGAAATATTTCCTAATCCTTCTCAAGAAATTAAAAATACCTATAATATACACACTCAAGAAATTTGCTGTTAGACAAGACTAGATCTCAGTGAGTTTTGTCTTTTTAAGCGGGATATTGTGGACACAATCAGTTGAAGAGGAAAGAGCATTCCGTGTGCATGTCTCTTTCCGGAAGTAAGGGATTTACATTCAACCCTATAAAACATGTTGATTTCCTTGTCAATGGAAGAGGAAGGAAACTTAAATAATTCCAACAATAGGCCTAAGAGGGGAACAATGTTGCAGATTGGTATTAAGATTTAAACTATCTCGCAACAAAATTAAGAAAAGAAACCCAGGAAAATAACTTATCGATAGATAATTGTGGCCCCAATTATCGGAATCTGATTTTTGGTTTTTGTCACAGGTCTACAAAAACCTATAAATCTACTGATGTGAGGGACATTTGGTGATTTTGAACCCCCTTGTACTGACATGAAATGTCAGAGAAGATATATGGTTTGTGTCTACGTACATCTGAGTGCCCCAGCCTAGAAAAGGCTAATCACAACAGCTTCATTGGATGTTTGGAAGGGTTAGAAACAGGACAATAAGTCCAGTGTTTAAGATCAATAATCTGAATAATAAAATGTCAGAAATAAAAATGTGGTGGACTTCTTTTAGCTCTGGCCAAAGAATAAGTAGAAAATCCTACCATTGAGGATTTTTGAGCTGCAATAGAGTTTTACATCAAAGATGCTACCGGGCGTTTTAACCCCCGAGGCCTCTGATTTTGCTCGGGGTAAAAATGCCCACCCAAAAAACATTACTGACCAACTTATTAAAATAAATTTTATAATTTTAATAATTCATTATAGTGTAACTTACCCTTCTTAAATCCAAAAAGAAAATGGAAAAAATGTAAAGTTTTATTCCTTAGTAAAATCATGTGAAGTAAAACAGGCAAAACCTGCGACGGTCAAAATTTACTCCACGGCAGTAGTAATAGTATTTAGCAAAAACTAGTTCCCAAAGAACAAATCTACACAGCAAAGTTTTTTTCTTTTCACAAGCACCTATGCACCCTTATTCTTAAAGAATGACAATAAATTCAATTGGTTTGTTATTGGTTGTGTTATTGGTTGTTATGTGTACGTATATATATCACAAATAATAACTCAACTTGTCATTTTTTTACTAGCAGTGGAAACAAGTCAAGTGGGCGTTTTTACCCATGGGCGTTTTCACCCCAGTATACCCTACATAGTCTCCCTATAGTGCAGAGTGTATACACCATTTCAAGTGGAAAGCCATTGCTATGTGTACCTATCAACGGCAAGGTCAGTGCCATGGAGCTCTGTGGCCTGTGATTGTGAATCTTGTTTTGTTCATCCAGCCATAACCTTAAATCATTCCATGTCCCCCAAATCCACCAAATAGACTTTTATGTTATCTTGACAAACAATGGAAATAATAAGATAGTGCAGTGTTGTACTAGTACTAGCATGGTGGGAGGAGACTGCAATGTGCATACTAGGCCTACTGCTAGGGATGAACTATGCAACATGGTGGAAGGACCTTTTTGCAATACAGTAGGCCGCTAGGGATGAACTATGCACTCAACACTGTGGAAGGACCTTGCACTGTGGTAGGGATGAAGTTCACATTGTTTAACACCACAATGGTTCTTGCTCTAATTAATTTATAAATCTAAGGCCAGTCCACTAATTACACACATTCTGCTGCATTTTTCACTCATTAATTAATGTTTCATAAGCCTCGGGCAACTGTTTTGAAAAAAGTGGACACCACTGCACTCCCATATTGTGTCCACCATACCTAAAAAGCCTAATGTATTTGAATGTAGTGGCACTGGTCTTAGGACTAAGGCTCATCATCGCTGAATTGTTTAAAGGCAGAAGACCTCCAGTGACTTTAATTTCAGCTACAAATAAGGCCAGTTTTACATAACACATTGCCAATTCCTTGGAAATAAAACCACAGGAATTTCCTAGAAGTACGTGTAGGCCCACACACCAGTCTGACACTGTCTATTTTTGACAAAGGAAATCCTGTAAAACTGTGTTAAACAGGTTTTCTAGAGAAAACAATATACAATTGATGAGGACATTTGGTTAACCAGGCCTATGACTTGCAGGTCAATTAAAATCAAGGTACATGTACAGGTGTTGTACCAATTGTTGCGGCTAATTACATGTGTACGTCATGTAGTACCATGGAAACAATGGCTTCAACTACATGTAGCATACAGATGCCTCTACCGTAGTATCATTACAGCCTCTGTAGATCACAACTATTGAACTATTGCAACCTAAACCAGCTTTATAAAAATGACTTTTAGCAACCATTAGGTATGGCAGAAATACTCCAACATGAACTGCATGACAATATAAGATACTCAACAGACATCCAGTGACACGTACATGTAGTCTTTCTCTTTAGATCATTTAAAGATCAACTTGAACGAAATCACTAAAACAACCTTTTACATAATTGTGTTTAGTTGTTATTTGGTCTTAAGTTCGAAGTTTTCTGCGCAGCAATTTTGCTGAAATTTGATAAGAAAATCTAGCCCCCTTTTTTCAAATTTTTGAACTTAAATGTCTTTTATCACTGTTGGCGGCGTCCTCGCATGTTCGAAACCAATACATCATACTGCGGACTTGTGAATATTGTTTATGTTCGTCTCTATGCACTTACTGATAAGTGATTGGTTTCTTTGGATCATTTCCTAATTCTTCAAGGGTTTTTTTCCAATAAAAATAAGTTTGTATCATTCCGAGAAAATGTTCTTTGGGTGGATTCCGGAAACAGCAAAAAGAGTCCCAAGGTAAACTTTTTTTCTTTCATTTTCTGAGGAATACGGCGATAATATGTTATCAACTCTCGAAAGGACCTCAAGTTGTTAAAATGGTCCTTGAAGGGTTCATGATAAAGAGATCACCCAAAAAAGTAATTTTATAAAAGCTTAAATTACTGTTAAGTTGTTTATAGATCAAGAGTTGTTACTGCAGATGAGCACCGAAAGGAACATAATGGCAAAATGGTAGGAAAAAATATTGAAAACAGAAATAATTCAATTTTAATAGAACAAACATTTTTTGAGCGTTTGAACTCATATTATTCCCCTCAAATCATTTTGGTCAAAATCATTTTGTGCTTTCGAAATTATTTCGCTCAAAGCCATTTTTGCACACAAATACACGTTTGTGTGGGTTTGAAAAACGGAGTGCACAGTAGGCCATGCTGCCACAGTGTTTGTTTGATTCCTATAGTATAAGAATATGTAGGCGCTTGAGGGCTTTTTGTAAAATAATTTGCCCAGCGTAATACTGATCAAAATGTGGTGTGTTTTTTTGTTTACACTATGACACAATTTTCTTTAAGTTCCACTCAGTTGTATGTAATCATTGCGCACTTGTTTACTTTTTACAACAAAAACCAGATGATTTTGTTTGAGTTGATCTATTAATAAGAAAGAAACTTATGGTGTATGCAGTGTGTGTATGCAACACTCTATGTGGGAATTAAGCCCCATGCTCTAAACAGGAAAGGCCTTATTTAGCCCCCTACTTATACCACAACCTTATCATGACAGTCATCTTCAAGAAATAAAATTGTATCTTGTGGGAGTTCGGGGAATCATTCTAGCTGTTGTTGCACATGACAGAGCCTCACAAACCGTTCAATCATCAAAATATCAGTCTCAAACAGCACTCCCCATGACACGTGACAGCATTTATTTCTTTTACTGTTTTTCCTAACTTCTTTTTTCCACCCACTTGTTTGTAAATTTGCCCACTTTATAAATCTCCGCTATGAGCCTTGAGCATGTAAAGCCCTTTTTTACACTTAAATGAACTTCAAGGGAAAATTAGGTTCAAGACTTTTCCACACTTGAATTGCCAACCCAAGCAAGAAGCATTGTCAATGCCACAGTACTCAATATAGCCTGAGGACATACACTAAGACTGCCGGACTTGTCCAGTTGTGAGTTTACTGGCCCAACACTAAAACTGGCCTCGGCCTGCGCGGTCCAGTGTAAAATTCGAGTACTGGTCGCTGGTTAGGCAACATTTTTCACATCATATCTTACTGTATTCGTAAATTGTACTGTTAAATTTGATGTATTGCTTATTTTTGCTAAGCAGAAAATGTTTAAGCAATATTTTCTGCTTTAGCTCTATGAAATTAGGCCCAATATTTGCTTCTTGCTCCTTTTCCTTCCCTCGGTCCTTGCTCTGTGATGCTCCATGCTAATCTAAGCATGGATTCCTACTTACAAGACTGAGAAGTCAATCACCATACTATCACACTCAGACTCAGTCACTTTTTTTGTATTACATGTGATGTACAGTCCATTAGAGCCCATATTACTATTGTTAGTATTTTAAAAATTGTATTTTTATCACTATCATCAGACTCAGAAAGATCACATTTTCTCCCGTGGAGCCTCCATGATCATGCCAAAAAAGGGATCTGGGTAGACTCAAAAAATATACAAAAAAGATAACATTTGTTTTCATCAAAATAGGTGACGGTATTAAAAGGTGGCAGCCGGAAATTGAATACAATACTGTTCCCGATAACCTGTCAGATAAATTGATTTAAAAAAAATACTTACTTATGTATGTACGCCTACAACCACTGCCTATCTACGGTCGGTAGTATGGGTACAGAACCTGGTCGTGTGCGATGGTGTGATCGAAACGTCAACACCAGCAGGCTCCACGTTCACACACCACGTCTCAACTTGTACAAAATGTCCACTGAATTCCAATGTGGTTTCCTTAAATACCCCAACCACATGGGGCAGATACTTCCGATTTATTTGTGGAGTTCAAACTATTCAGCGAGTACAACGAGATACAGATTTCAAGGTAATTCATTGTCAACTTATTCGAGAGTGGGTTTTTTTCTTTTCCACGTAGACGTACCCCCACGGCTGTGTGTTTACGTTTGCGTGATGCCTGGGAAAACCCACAGCACGAAATAATAAACTCGTTCTAGTCCTCTTATCATATTGAATTTTTATCAATTATCTGGAAATTTAATAAGATATCTCAAATCAATAAAATCTTCATTTACGTTAGATGATGGACCATATCAACATTCTTTACCTTTTTTTACCAGGCAAAACTTAACTAGATTTTGTTCTTTAAATAATTGTACTGATGCACGCCCGATCTTGAGAAAGTTGACTTATGGAAGTTTAAAAACAGGCGCAGCCCTGAATCGAATAGACCTTTCTTTTGCAACGTCACAGCCCAAGTTTTTGCCAACCCAGGTTGGAAAACTATGGAACTCATAAATGCAAAACAAAAACAGATAACTACAGTTTGTAACAATGTTACACAAATATTCAAAATTAGTGTTGAATTTATTGGAAACAAAGCAACTGATCATGGGAGGTATTTTATTTAATTAGAAGATCATCGAAAATGTTGAAATTGGGTAAAACATCTGTTATCACTATTGAATGTTTTACTAACATTCGGCGGTCCATGCCAACCAGCGATGTTTGTGTATCAACAATGGAAAGGTCTATACGACGAATCGCTATCTGATTCCAGCTAGTGGCCCAATTTTCATTGGAAAGTCACAGTGCTATCATAGAGCTGTTGAATGCACCCTGTACCCGGTTCAAGTTGTTAACAGTTCCAAAAAAATGCACAAAGAAATCACATGACAATAAAGTAACGTAAAATAAGAGGGTATTTTCACAAGAAGTGAAAGCAATTTACAAAATACTTTTCTCAAGCCCGCTTTCTTCATTTCTTAATTTCAATAAGTTAACTTCGATAAGAAGATCGCGAAAGCAAGTTTGCTGATACAAAAGAAGAAAAATAATAAATAGTATTAAAGTGGAAATCAACTTGGAAACCGTTGATGTACGAAACGTATCCTGAAAGAAGTTATACCAGTGAAATGTGTTGAACTCTCACAGAGACATGTACAGATGGTGGTGTACCTGCAGCAGTTTGTCGTTTTTAATTAATCTGTTATTTGTTTATTGGTGGTGTATTTGAGTTCAAACTTCGCAGCCCTTTAAAATGAATAATGTTTAGATGCTTTAATATTTAACAACAACAACAACAAAAACTTTCACAAGATCTATTATGTATAGATATTTACAGACAACTTACTAAGTTGGCTAGCACTGTTATTATTATTTTATTTTCATTTTATATCCGGCTATTTCTTTAAAAAAAAAATTCATGTCGCAAAAAGCATATGATTTTACTTAAAGAATACAAAACTAAAACAACTAAGTGAATGAAATAAGACAGATGTGTTACTATATATGACTTTCTTTAGAGATGGCATGGGGGCGGGGGCACACTCATTGGCGTGGCGTGGCCGAGCAGTTAAAAGCACCACTCTCTTAAAGTTTTAGACTGCACTCTAATCGATTAAAACTGATGACAACCGCAGATGATTTTGTCACTAGTTTCAATCGAGTAGTACAGTGAATTTCAGTCGAAATTTTAAGAGAGCAGACTCAAGCTCTGGTTAGCAGAGTGTGGGTTGGAGTCTTGGTCGTGACCCTTGTGTACTTGATAATGATAATAACAAATAGAAAAGGGGCATGGAAGAAACAAAGACAACTGACCCAATTCAAGATAGAAACAAACAATGAAACAACCATAATGACTGGATGTTTGTTAGTCTGTTCCTAATTTTTAAAATGTGTATGAATTATGCCTAAAAACGTTCTTTGGTGAAGCGAATGAGATATGCAAGTGTGATACAAATAGTTTAGTTTCAATTAAATCTCTTCGGTCTCCCTAACCACTGGTAGAAACTCTACCTCCATGTTCACACCGTGGAGGGTAGAAATAGACCTCCATGTTCACACCGTGGAGGGTAGAAACAGACCTCCATGTTCACACCATGGAGGTAGAAATAGACCTCCATGCTCACACCAAGCATTCAAGCATAAATGAGTTAATCAAGTGACGCGCTTGCGCAGACATCAAAACTCTTAATGAGGTCTGGAGGGGTTCTGAGAACAGTGTGCTACATTCATCTTCAGTAGAATGCCAATTATAATCGAGTCAATTAAAACATATTAACACAACAACGGCGAAGGTTGACTGATCAAAAAAAATCTGACATTATTAAATAGAAAGTAAAATGCCCAAGAAATTGCATATGTTTAAATCATAGTGGTTATTTTGGGTAAAGGGAAATATTCACTGCTGAGAAACATTTTTGTATTTTCACAAAAAGGTCAAGTACCTAACACGGAAGTGGTAACATCCACCCACCCACGAGTTCCTCTTCCGAGTCCGCTAAAGTTTTGTTCGGGTAAAAAATGCTGCATTCAGCATCCATGTCACAGTTGTGTTACTTTTCGGCCAAGTATCAAGTATACTGTCAAGGTGGCCAAGCTGAGTATACGAGTACTTGACCCATCGATTACAAGTACTATAGTGTCGCGGCTGAGTACCGAGTATTCTAATATCGAGTACCGAGTCCAACAGCCGTAATTGTTTTAAGTATACTGCAAAACGATGCACAGAAACATTTATTGTTTTGGACTAATTTCGAGATGACAATGTATATGTGTTATGATAAATATCGCTTAAACATGAAAACATTAATAGGCAACATTTTACTCTTCTCCAGAGCTTTATTGCTGCTGCACTTCATTCACCGTTGGATTCTTGCATTAACGCACGTCTAATTAGTGTTTCACAACCACGAGTACAAATCGGAGTCCAAATACAATTGCAGTCGAGTATCGCGGGCAAGACTTCGAGTACAGATTATTTTTCAATCGAGTATCGAGTTTGAACTTCAGGGGGGGGGGTATTTTCTAGCCAAGAGCGATAGTACCGTTAAAACGGTTCCCGAGCATAGTACAGGATGTGATAGGCTGTTGAGAAAAAAACCTGAACTTTGAGGGCAAAAAAACGGAATTCCGGTTAAAGGAATGGTGGCTTCTGACTGGAACCCCGAACGAAGATATTGACAAAATAAGGAGACCGTAGGTTTAGGATCCGATGCCGGTTGCAATTACTATGCCCTGAGGTTTATTACTTGATATTTCAAATGGTAATTCTTATATTCACTTCAAATCACAAGATTTAAACGCAAATATATATATATATATATATACAATGAAATCGTCTTCTATCACAATTCACAGTGCTCGATACATCTCTGTAGAGCTATAACATGTAATAAATTCAGAATATGAGTTAAACAAACTCTGGCATATCTCTCTTCTGGACAGACTGTTTCGTACCATAAGGCACTCATCAGCAGAATGACGAAAATAGAATACAAGTAGCATCTTACCTTATTTCGAATTATAAAGCGCGCGCAAGCGTGACGCGTGTACTAACTTCAATGACGTAGCACGCGTCACGCTTGCGCGCGCTTTATAATTCGAAATAAGGTAAGATGCTACTTGTATTCTATTTTCGTCATTCTGCTGATGAGTGCCTTATGGTACGAAACAGTCTGTCCAGAAGAGAGATATGCCAGAGTTTGTTTAACTCATATTCTGAATTTATTACATATATATATATATATATATAAATAAAAAAAACATAAAAAATAACCGAAACTGCGACATCCGTGCATATTGGGGCATTTTGGTTTTCACAACTTGCTCTGAGGAAAAAACAAAAACCTCAAATAAAACTAAGATCATCAAAAATGAAACTATGTGTAGGCCCTTCACCTAGCCATTTTAGTTGATAACAACCTGACATGCAAATTTGACGTAACTAGAAACTAGAAACTCTCGACACATACCCCCCCCCCCTGTAATACCAATCCTTTGTAATGATTCGTTGACAAAAACCAGAGTATATATAAATTACAAAAAACAACTCCCGAGTGTGGCCACTTCAGTCTTAAGAAATGAAATTCAAATGGACACTAATGTTAAACTGAGAATTAATGAAGTGCTCTCCAGCTTCATTTCAACTTCCCAACTTAACAGCAAAAGGGCAAATCAAACTACACTGTACATGTGAATGAAATCGCGAATGGAACTTCCGGGTAAGCATTGGATTCCCTAGGACGGCATGACGTCAACGCACGCACCTCTCTGTCCTTGCTCTATGCTTACACAAACGAAAACGAAACTGCCTGTCGGACAAGAAGTCGCGTATTGCAATCAATATTGTACCAAACAAAAAGCGAAACGAGAATTTTCACAATAGGACTATAATTTGAAAAGGAAATACACACAACGGTTGTAAAAACCTTCAACTTCAATCTAAAAAATGTTTCCATTTGTATTTTCATTTTTATTGTTCATCATTATGAAGAAATAAAATACATAACATAGAGGGTTATAAAGAAAATCAGTTTACAAAGAATTCCCATTAATGATTGTGTTCAATTTTGTCCATTCTCCAGACTCTCAATCCAAAAAGCACATTGGGGTTTTCCTGAAACATCAAACCTGGTTTTCCCGTCAGGTAATATTCATTCCCTTTCGGATATGACTGAACAAATACAGATATCCTTTTTAAAATGATAGAAAGTCTCGTTGCCTACTTGCTGAGAATGGAGGCTACCTCAGTGGTCTGTGAATGAGCAGGCTATCTCTGAAATTACCAGCTACTTCATTTTATGAGAAATAATACAGTGTGTATTGGAATCAATCATTAGAAATAAAGAAGTACGATTGTTGGCCTATGGAACTTCCCTCGTCTCTCGGAGGCACTATCTCAGCTGAAAAAACATTCCATAGTCTCACAAATGCATCAGATACACCATCCGGTATTATATGTCAGAGGGTCAACCCCCGGGGAAACATGCCACAAACAAATAACTAATTATGTAGCTCTGGGCATCCCCATTTTGGTGTACAGGATGGAATTACCCCGAATGCTCATGTTGTTTTTCTACCATAGGGTGATTTACAAACCCCAACATGTCACAAATGAATGAATGCAGTAATGGGTCTTGGTCTCCCTTTGGGGGCTCGAGGATAACATTAATCCCATGTGTAATTTGTACTGATAACTTTCATAAACACCACGGAAGACAGCACAAAGAAATGTTTTGATTTCTTTAATGGGTAGTGCACTTTCATCAAAATATGTCAGAGGCAAATAAGAGTGAGTTGACATTGCAACTCTAAAAAAGCATTCAGCAAACAATGAGCTTTCTAACACATTGAAGAAAAGGCACAAAGGCAGTGAACACATTAGCAAAAGTGGTTAATAAATTAAAAATACACAGAAAAAAAAACCCCAATGAATGTGATTACATTTTTACAGCATGTTTACACATAGTTAGCGTTGGTACTGTCTATGTTAATGCAAAAGTATATACATTTCAGTAAAAGCAAATTTTCATAGATTAGCGTTTGTTAATTCACAGGTTTACATTTTAAGTAATATCATGAAGTCACTGCATTTGTGTTTATCATTAGGCCCTATTAACCATTGTACTTGTTTGCTATTGGTATTTCACTACCTCATTGTCAGAAACATTTTGGCAAATAGTGTCATCCACAGCTGTACTCCAGTAGGACTCTGTGCTGTCTCCTTCGCCCACAAATTTACTCATCCATGGTATGTTCATCTTTTAGTATGTAATGTAGATTCAATTTATATGCAAAATAGTCTACCTTGAAAACAATGCCTTATATTAAGGGCATCACTGTAGAATTTAAATGAAAGTGAAAATTTTCAAGGACTATATTTTAAGGCCTTATAAAGGATTGGTGAGGATACTGAAAGCTTACTGATTATGAAGTTCAGTAATTTGCAGACATATTTTCTGTGTAATATTTCCATCTAAAATGAAGTCATGTTAAAGATGTATCTGAAAAACCTCAAAAACACAACAGCTGATTTCAGTTGTTATAACCAAGACTAGAGACAATGTGTTTACATGCTGAAAACTGCATGATTAAACTATTTTCTTATGACACACAAGGGATTAAGCCCAATATTTCACAGGTTTGTTTTCTCTTGTAAATAGTCAAACACACCAAACATAAACACTGTCAACACTTCTGTCAGCTCTACCAATCATGTGTATAAACAACTTTAAATGAGCGATAACAATAGTATTTCTAATAATAATAATACGCAATTCTTTTAGTAGCATTTTATTACACTCAACAGGTGTATCAAAGCGCTCATTATTTTGTAAGACAAGTATGCAGAGCTTTATATGAGTTATGAGCCCCATGTATTTACCAGGAATGAGGAGAATTGAAATAGAAATAATAAAACATTGTCATTAGGTCTTTATGTCACACCACCAACCGTATACATTGTTTTAATACAATAGTGATTACACCATATCAATAAACAGCAGCCTAAAGACAACTCAGTTTCTTCTACATGTATCATACGCAATGACTTTATGAAAGTATCCTAATTGCAGCGTACATCTAAAACATGTACACTGACAGTTCATACCCAGGCCTTGAATTTCATCTTTGCGAGGGCAAGGCCATTTTCATTTTGCAATGGGCACTTCCATTGGAACATCTTAAAGTCTATGGGAAACTTTCGAAGGGGCACAAAGGCCAAGACCAGAGCAATAGAGGCCACATCCTCTGTGACCTTAGTGTAATTCCAGCCCAGCATCATACCCTATGCAAAGCATAAGTTAATACAAAATAGAGTTCTCATTTTTGTGTCAGATTCATTCTTGTCCACATTGACTTATGAACCAGGCTTAGGATTATTTGTTGGACTGTTGTAATTCAGTACCAAAATGTTGATCATGCCAATTATTAAATGCCAGGTTCTAACAGCTACAAGAAGTTGCAATATAAATATCAACAATTTTTCAAGAATGTTAGATCAGACATGATTTGTATATTTTTATCGTGAACAAAAATTTAATCTAGTTAAAAAACGATTTGTTTGGTATTTTTATTTTGTATAGACTATGTAACCTGTTATGTGTCACATATTTACAAAAGAGCCACAGAGCCTGGACTTCCTGCAGGCATGATTTGTACACAGCTCAATGGAAGAAAACATATTATGGAGAATGCTCACTACAATCATCATCATCAACTTTTGATGTGAAGAAAGGGTCATACTCTTAACTTATTCAGCTGTTAGTTTTACAATTCTACAATTTAATTTGATAATCATGGTAGCACTTTAAAACTATCTAATTAGGCTTTCGTAGCCACAACTACTTCATCACAGAGTTGTTGCTACGAGAGCTTGTGCATTTAAACAAAATAAAAGTCATTATTTAGTCTTTAAGTGCTACCACTACCTTCTTTGTTTTAACTATCACACAAACACTGCTATCTCCATCATTGATTTTATTTGGTAACAGACCAAACTACATGTACTAATGATGTCAAACTTAGTTTACATGTGTGCTTTTCTATGGAGCTTTGAGTCTGTAGTCTAGACCAGCGAATCCCATAAGAAAACGTATTATGTCATCAGTATATGTGTCTATTGTGATGTCATCAGTATATGGGACTATTGTGATGTCATCAGTACATGGTCTACTGTGATGTCATCAGTACATAGATCTACTGTGATGTCATCAGTACATGGGTCTACTGTGACACAAAATAAAACATTTCTCAGGACTAGCGCAGTATCTTGCCTGCCGGAAAATGCCCTGGAAGGTACAAGGTCACGCTTTTAGTGACCGCTATGAATGATTATGACTCTTTTTGTATCCAAGGTGAAAGGTACTATAGTTTTGATATTTTACCAGGTTATCTATCTGTTGCCATGGAAATCAGTTACTTTATATTCTCGTTCATGAAGCCATGCAGTCCACTTACTTTAATGTTTCTGTCCCCCAAGTTTGCTCTGTAAGGTATAAATCATAAAAATAAAGAAATTAATTACAAATTGAAGCAACTTTCTCTAGAACTTAATGGTATTTAATTAGGAAATAACACTGTGAGGACCCAGTCTTCTGCATGCTTAAGTCAAAGACGGGGTTGGTGGCTGTCCATCCAGCCACCAGCCTGGTCATTACCATGCAGTAAATACCAGGTCCTCACACTGTTATTCCCATTAATAAGTTGAGCCATTGTCTGCGTTGGTACACAAACGCTAACAATATGCTCGTTTTGGGGCCATTTGTTCACTAGTTCAGAGAACGGGTGTTTATATGACATTTTAATACACACCCAAGGTGACCTGTCTTTGACCAATCAGCCAGAAACTCTCCAAGGTATTTATTTATAACATAACTTCAAAGAACTTCTGTGTATCTGGGTGAGTCTTGTATAAAAACCAAAAGTTAGATAGAAGTGCAAGTAAACATTTTAAGGCAGGTGGGTTTGTGGGTGAATTAGAGGTGTAGAACAAATATCCAACTATGTTATTAGATTGAAAATTAGCTTACATCTTAATCCCAAGGTGTGAAAGCAATAACACTGATAGAGAAGAGATGGATTTCCATCGCATCCCACTTTCTTATCAGTCGTAATCACTTCTTCACATTGCTGGCACTAATCAACTTAGGTGCAATAAAGTGATGATTGTTGCAATCATCAACTTCATCATACACACAGTCACATCAAAGTATTAACATATCACATAACCAGCCACTCAATTCAGCCTAATTTAACAGGTGCATGTCTGTTGTCACACATCTTCTTATGACATAGTTTCACAGTAGACAGGTAACATGCTTACCATATGTTTGTTCCTCTGTGTTCTGAACGGGGATTGCATTCTGATATTTGTGGGCAAGTTGGCTTCTCAGAACAGATCCCAAATCACGATTTTCCTGTTTGTTTAGGGTGAAGATGCAAGCATGCAAAATAAAAGTGATAATTTGTATAAACCATGCTGATGTAAAGCAATGTCACCGAGTGCACTAGGAATGGAAGATAAATTATTAGATGTTGTGCACGATTTAAATGCCATCAAAAACTGTTTACATGTACCGTGGTGAGAAATAAATAAAAATGATGTAATGTGCATAAGGTCATTGAAAGGGAAAAAACCCTCTATTTGAACATCAAGTTTTGTTCTTGCATGATCAAAACTGTTTGACTCATTTCTCAGAGACTATCGTATTTCAGGCAAAAGTATTTCAATGGGTGCGTTGGATTAGCTTACGTGTTATACTACGTGTTATTTACGTGCAGGCATATCATACCAAGATGGCGGGGGACAAGTTGAATTGGACGTGAATACAAAAACAAATTAATACACAGATCTAGTGCCCATGAAACAATTAAGGAACGGAAACATATTTCCTGAAAAAACAAACCGTTGGTGAATGTGTGCAAATTATGAATGTTACATTTTATAATTAAATTGTGTCGCCACAGATATAAACATTTTCCAATTGAGCAGACGACGGAGCTGTCTGTTTACAACTATGCAACTGCCTTTGACCTTAATTTTCCCAGAGGACCAAGCGAAGACACAGCAGCGTTTGATTGGCCTCCTTTTGCGGCTACCACAAGTGTAAATCCCGGTACACATGAACGCACCCAAGGTAAGTTTAATACCATGTAAGTTATGCGCAATCTGTAAACATTTATTTTTTCAATCTTTCCAATGTTGTGCACACCCTTCAACGTTATAGAGGCAACATTTGAGTGGTTGAGAAAACCAAAACGCCAACAAGACCAAGAGTCAATCTCAAAAGTTTCTTCAAATTGGCTTAAAGGCAGGGTGTACTTTTGGTAATTACTCTACAAATTAATGACCATAAAAACTAACTTGGTAAAGAGCACTGGAGAGCTGTTGAAATTATAAAACATTGTTAGAAACGACCCCTTTTGAAGTAATGCAGTTTTAGAGAGAGAGGAAAACTGTCGACCAAATCTTTGAATCTGAGAAAGACTTTTGTCAGCAGGTTGCAGCGCAGCACCTTGTAAACCCTTACCAGTCCTATACTGTTGGGCCTGCATACATCTTGTAAAATGCTTTGAGATGACCGTACAAATAGCACTATACAAAGTTTGTATTATTACTATTATTATTATTATTAACTTATGGAAACTAATAAACATGATTGTAAAGCGACCAAAAGTCACCAAGAACACAACTTTTATTCCAATAGCAATAACAATTCCATTTCGATCATTCAGCTTATAGTATGGGATAGGCTGAAACTGAAACTGAAAACTAAATTTCAACTGCAATGATTTACCTTTTCTTGACTTTCTTGTTTCATGTATTTGATGTTCTTGGAGCTACAGAGAGGTTGAAGAGCAGACTGTGCATGTTGTATCTCTTCCATTTGTACAACCTGTAATGGCATTCTGTTGGCTTGATGACGAGACTGTGCAGACAGATTCGGATGTTCAGATCGAGGCAGTGGATGGGACTGATTTGGAAGAGGTGGCGGTGGTTTGGGAGGAAGCTAATCCATACAATAAGATAAAAACAAACATCTTATCACAATCAGTATACACAAGAGAGCACTCTGCAACTTCTTACCATCAACTGGATACAAACATCTTCAACTGAAGGCAGACAAAATGATCAAATACTATAATCATAATCAGATTCAAATACTTCAAGATACATGATTTTTAAATTGTATTGGGAACCGTCCCCATGACTATTTGATAATGTAGTTTATTTCTTATTGTGCATTTAGCTTTACTACCCATAGGAGTAATTTATATGGAGATTTATATCACTTGTTATAGTCTCTAAACTTAAGACTAATTTGACCCTTTTGTATTTTTGTTTCTCATAAAATTTATTATCGTCACCTTCATCAAGTATTTGTACTTTTTTCGTTTCAGCAAGCTTTTCCAAACCTCTTAAAATTTGTGTGTTCTCCCGTACTTTGACCTCTGCTTCAACCTGAATGTTTTTGTTTTTTTCCCTCCAATAAATGAGAGCTGAGATAATGAAAACTGTTGCTCACCTGTTGAAGGACTGGCTGGAAATTCCTGGGTTTAGGTCTCAATGCAGTAGAGATATCCAGCTGTTGCCCAGACTGTAACTGCTCCATCAATGTCTGCAGAGTAGGAATCAAACAACAATGGTGGTATTGTCTCTTTAATAGCCAAAATATGAATGACTATAATAGGTAGACATTCAAATACTTTTATGATTTTTAATTTTTAATCCTGGTTCAATCAAATTTGAGCTTGTTGCTAGAGGCAAAATTGCATCGAATTGTACGAATAAAATGAAAAAAAATGCAAATCCAAGGCAAAACAAGAGAATTACATTAAAAAAGATTACATACAAAGATAAATGTAAAACAAGAGTTATGTACAGGCTGAATGCTTAAAAAAAATACGACAATGGAAAATGTGACAATAAAAATTCCGCTATAAAAGAATAAAGTCAGATTCAGTTGGAAGATAAATACCAGTAGGAACAATATCACAATTAAAAGTAATTTCGGACACCAGAGGGGGTAACTTTACAATAGAACCTGAATCTGCTCTACATATAGACATTGATGTTTGACTCATTATAGGTGTGTAAGAAAGAATCAAAGTCTAAGTGCACTTTGAACTGCAGTTCAAACTGTTTCTAAAAGAAACCCTCACAGTCTTACAACCACTCAATTAGCATTGACAGAACAGGTTAATTGATTGAAAGACTCTGTTAGTTTGGATCTATTCTTCTTATATGAATATAATCCATAGTCAACTTACCCTTGAAACGGCGGATATACTCGTTGGTGAGTTGAGTTGAGCATGACTTACATGTAACTGTGATATCAAACTCTTCAGGTGTTCCTCTGTCAGATTAGGAACATTTGACTGACTCGGTTCTTTCAAAACAAAATCAAATCAATTATTGTTAACAAGTATTACAGCTAAATTACACTGTCTGATTTGATGGAAACAGTTACTTCCATTCCACGACACCTCTCTGGACATTATGTATGGTTCATCGTTCAATTGCAAGTGTTGTTTCATCATGTCTATTTCTGGTCAGATGTGAGCTCTACATGATGGGGAGAGTTAAGTGCAAGATTTGTGGGTACACCATGAACATGATGCTAATCTATTTAAGATAGCATATGGGCTCTTCAAAAAGCTGCATAATTATTCAGTATTTCAAAGTGATCCTATGATAATTTTCTTTTGAAATGGTCAAGATTAAAACCTACCAGTTTGCATGGTTTGGGGCTCTTTCCTGATTCAATTTCAGAGAAGTTTTCTCTGTGTTTTTCTTGTCAATGTAAAAATACATATTAAAAACCACAAATAAATGACTTGAAGCTATCTGAACAGAACCAAAGTTCTACCATCTCATTGAAGGGAAGATTCAATATCAACATGATGAACATTACAGATTTCATCCTGACATAGTGATGTTGGGCGGTCAGGTTGGGCGGTCAGGTTGGTGTAGTGGTATCTTGCCTTGCCTTTCACCTCTGGGACCCCGGTTCAAATCCCACCAGGGGCACTATGTGGATTGGGTTTTCAGTCCCTGCCTGATTGTGTGGGTTTTCCCTGGAATATTTCTCTGGGGTTTTCCTCCCACGTCTAAAACTGAAACTTCCTTCATTGTCTTCTCTCCGTTGGGTTCTTGGCTAGTATAGTGATTTAGTTCGCTTTTCTGAGAGTCCTTGGCTTCACAACCAGAATCAATAAATGAAATGAAATGAAATGAAATGTTCAAGTTACCTGGTGGAGGTGGTGGATCTGCTTGGAAGTAAGGATGCTTCTTCAGTTCCTGAATTGATGGTCTTTCTCTTGGATCCCGAAGTAAACATTTCTTGAGTAAGTCCAAGAGGTGAGGGTTGTCAACAGCTGGGAACTCAATCACATGCCTTGATTCAACATCAAAAGAAGAAGTCATTCAAGGTATTATATAGGATTGGTATGGAGAAATAACATTAAAGCTGCTGATTAGTGATACTGGAAGACTTTTTTCTGTAAAATATTTCCCTTTGAAATGAAGTCATATTCAAGAAAATTGAATTTGAAAACCGAAAAGATTGCACTCTGATTTCAGTTGTTCAGCCACAATTAAGGACAATATGTTTACCTGCTAAAAATGCTAAAAGATGCATGGTTTCTCTATCTCCTCATGACTCACACAACAGATTAAGCTCCAATTGTCACAGGTTTATTTCATGTACATGGTCACTCACACAAAACATGAACACTGTCTGCGACTATTTTGTCAGCTCCACCAATCCTGTTCAGTAGGCCTACCTATAACCTTAACTACCTGTGTCTTTTAGCAAGGAACTACTGTACTAGCAATTGACTACTGATTATTGATACTGAATGAAACATTAAGGCAAAGGTTTTTTGTGTTTAATACACTCTCACAAAAACCATAGGCACTTATTGTGAAAGAGAAAGGGGATTACCCAGGTGTTTTAACCATGGTTTGGTCGACCTTTGACCTTTGCACTACATCATTCTGTTACCCTTTCATCTGTTGCGCAAATTGTTTGTTGTATTTCATTGTTTAGTCTGAACAGTCAACCGCTGTGAGTAAAAACACAGCTTCCGAGACCTTTGTCATTTTTGCGCTTTTACAAATTATAATTAACTATATAGAAAATTACTTGTTTGAAAGTTTATCGTTGTAAGAAAAAACAATCTTAAAATAGTATTGAGATAATGTCCTGAATAGATCCATTGCATGACATCACAAGCTCAAATCAGTCCCCTCAATGAGGTCAATGAAGAGCTACCATTGACTGAGGGTCGTGTGCGCGTCGCCGCGTACACCTGTGCACGTTTCCATGTTTGAAATAAAAGATGGCGGCCAACGTAAGGGATCGATTCAATATCCTTGCATGAATGTAACGACAATAAAAAGGATTGGTGTATACATAGAGTACTTTGTACGGTACACACTGTTGTATCAAAGAAAGCACCTTCCCACAAAACATAAGCTTTAAACATGTACCTCATTTCACCAGCAGACCAGTGAATAATTTCCCTTGCATAGCATTGCTTCACGAGATGTATCAGTTGCTACTGAACAAACATCACTTGCTAGAAACTCCATATTAGCATTAAGTGTGCCCAAGATATGTCTACAGGGTAGTTTGCTGGATGAAACCATTCCCTGTTCAGTTGTAAACCTTGTAGTACATGTACATACCTGGGATCACATATAGCCTGTAGTTTCATTATGCTGAATGTAATGTGCTGGAAAGGTGTCTTGCCATACACCATGTAATAGAAGATGCACCCTAGAGACCATACGTCACTCTTGCAGTTGATCTGTAGCAAAACAAACAAAATGCAAGACTGAGATTGCAAAGATGTAAGAACTGTAAGGACAACTTTATTACCTTGAGGATTTCATTTAACAACACTAAATAATATTTTACTTAATGAGTTTCCTTTCATTTAATAAAAAAAATCCCTGAAATCGGCCAATCAATGTTCAAGTTCTTGGTCTTTGTTTCCTCAGTGTGTTCTGTAACCTCAAACACTTTGTTGTACACGTGGTGCTCCGTAGGTGTTTGGTTTTTGGATCTTTCCACTCCAATTTGAAGGCATTGCATAAAAGCAGCCTTATTTTATTTTACCACCATTAGAAATATCCTATTTTTCTCTTTCCAACGATTGTAAGCTTGAGTATGATGGTTCAACATGGACAAACAGAACAAAATTTATAATCTTGACAGAGTCACCAAATTGTTCATTTTCAATACTGTTACATAAAGTTATAAGCGAAGGACTAAACACGCACATAGAGTGAAAACAGAGTGACCAAAAGACACCCCAGCATACACATCTCTAGCTAACTCTTTGGTTGAATGGTTTTCATTTCAGTCTGAATAAGGGCCCTCTGGCAACCGGATCTCAAATTAGCCCCAGGTATGTAAATATCAAACTAGAATCAATTCCCTGACGGGGGGAAAAAACAAATAAAAAAGTACAATAACCGCTTCTTTAAAATACTAGTATTGATTTTTAAATGGTGTGCCCAGTTTGATTTAATTACATTTTCCAATACACCAAAGATCATGATACTCTTTATAAGAGCCATCTCACATGAAACAATTGAAAGGTTATTTGTTCCCTACAATTTCCAAAAAGATAAAGACATATATTGCATATTGATTTAAACATAATTGTCTCTGAGAGACAGAGGAACTTAGACAAGTTCTCTTGTGCTGGCTTAGTGTTCCTCTTGCATGAAATGCAGTTGGTTACCTCCAAGTTGCCCAGAAACATTGCCGTGTTTGACATGGACCAACTTTTAACAGTTTGTTGAACAATTTTGGTAAACTTTTGTGATGAAATTGTTTCATACTGAACTTGAATGCGACGTAATATGAACCCCTGTATTTTCTCAAGGGACACCTGGAAAGTTGCATTGTTCATTTCACTTTTGTTGTTATTTGTTCATACAGCGTACAGTATCAGGTAGCAGACTTTGCACTATATCCTTTCTTCATTTTAGGCCTATATGTCATTTCCTGGACCCCACATTACAACTTGAGTTTTGTACAAAACTACAATTCACAACTGCTTTATTTCATTTAATCATTCCTCCCTGCAGATTTCCCCGTAGTTATTTAGGTGTAGCTCCCCTGATTCCTTCCTTCTCACATGAACACAACATATCACATTATTGATTTTTCTTTCCTCCAATCAGAAAGCTCTGATATTACTTACGCCTCACGAAAAAAATTAACACGTGTGCTTGAAAAACATTTAGAAAAGCTTGGGGGATTAAATTTCTTGCTTTTCTCCAAAAGTGAGAGTTGTACCAAGAGTTATAGTGGAGATATTAAAATGGTCTTGAATAGAATAGTGGGCGTCAGGTGAAATTGTAAAACGATCGCTGGACACGTTTTTTCATCATGTGCTGGTTATTCTCCAAGATTTCAATGTGAACTTGGAAAGCTTCAAGATGCTTGAACAAGAGAAGTTTGTTACCTTGTCTCAGGAATGACAAACAGTTTTGTAGATTTAAAGGCTTAGTTCTTCTGCCAGAGTGCTTGAATTTCAGCTACACTTTCTTCATGGTAAGGTAGCTTTTGTTTGGAAGTAAATGCTGTACTGAAACCAAACCCACTGGGGTTGACTAGAAAGCTCTTTTAATTTCCTTCCATATCAGGCCTTTCTAAAGCAATCTGATCAACACTGTCTATTGAAACTTAGCTAAGCATACCTTTATCTCCCAGCGTCTACATATCATGTTTTTAAATTAAACAACGCAGCAAGACTATAGGCTAATAAAACAATTTCTCAATTTCTAAATCGACAGCGAAAAAGTGCACATTGGACTTCATCATTGAATTTGCCATTCTGCCAGGTTTGTCGACAATCAAACCTGGCTTCCCATTTCTCAAAGTATATAATATCATGTCATTTAACAGTCAGTCAGGCCAGTGACTAGTATAGAAGAACACACTCAAACCAAGGCACAGCAAAGGGTATAGAAGTTAATAATCCTAACGGTAGTGAAGGAGTGAAACATTATCTTGAAGGTAAACAGTGACATTTAAAACACAGTATTCATGGTGAATAATAAAGATGAAGACTTGTTACCTTGTGGTGTGTGCACACTTGGGGGTATGTCATAATTAAACTTGATCCTTTACAAATTGACATAATCGGAAGGTGATTGTATCTACTGTCCTTCCTCCAGTGGTTAAATCCAAATATACAATCAGGCTCGAAGACGCTGTTAGAATGTCAGTGTACTTTCAAGTCAACTGTTTCAATTTACTGTTTTCTTGTAATAAGATCTGCCTATTTTGGAGTATAAATTTATAGCTCGTTTAGTATTGCACTATTTTTCTAAAAGGGCCTTAAATTTTTGTTTTCAGTTCAATCTGACGTCTTAACCAGATTAAATACCCACTTGGTTACCCTTAGGCCTTCCTCAAAATTAAATACCCAACTATTTGTTATAGGACTTTTGTTTTAGTGTTTAATCTGATTAGTTGCATCTTCCTCTGTCCTTTACAGTTCAACCCAGCTTTAAATTTCACCTCAGACAAATGTCAGAACATGCAAACTACAACCTTGATTTACACTGGCTATTCAGTCTTCCTTATCTGGAGATTTTCTTCTTCATCTAAAACACACTTTGCTTTGACCCTTGCACTGATGTGAGCGCACTATACCCAAATCCAAGACCCCCTACATTTTAGGGCAGATGTTTTAACTTCTAGATATTCTCAGTGCCAAAAAGTCTGCTAAGTTCTGGCTGAACCACAACATCTAATGAGTGTGAACACCATAAGAAGAACTTCTAGATGAGAGGCAAAAGGTCAATGTCCAACTGAGTCGTCAGTGCTTTGCATATTGGTGTACATGGTGTACGGGCACTAATATTAACATAAAATTCTTTATCCAAGATGCAATTTTAAATCAAATAAATAATATTTAAAAACCATCAGAAAATGTTTCTTCAACTTCTCTTGACACATGTTTCTTCAAGCCTACATGGACAAGCTACATGTACATGTACAGTGTAACTTAACCTTTCAGCATTCCTGCTTTCATTTTACACCATCCAGAAAACAAATTTAAAAAAAAAATTCACTTCCACAAGGAAACCTTCATAAACTGGGAGTTTTGTATTTTACAGTGCTATCATTAGTCCAACGGATCTGTTTTAATTTTTCAAAATTGTAATAATTTTGACTGTCATGACTGTGGTGAAGTAGACAAGACCAACTGCCAGCTTTCTCACATCCCTTGATGTTAATTATCATGAAGTCATCATCTTATCTAGGAATCTCTGCTGCTGCACCAATTACAGGTCAAAGTGTGGTCAAGGCATATGCCCACTTTAACGGCATCACAAAACAATGAATATTATTTTATTTGACAAATCTTTCCACCAATAAAGCATACTATCAGACAATGTGGCTGATGTGTCTGGCAGGGTACTAAGATGAAGGAGTGGAATCTTAGAAACTTAAAGGATTACAAACTTGTAGCCTGCTTTGCAATGTACATGTACTTACATTTAAAGTAATCAGCAATCTCCCTTAAATAATGGTGTACAATGTCATTGTTTTATTTGATACTATTTCAGTGCAAAAATTGAAACATAAAGTCATCAGACAATTAAAAAATTAGGACTCTATATCCCAAATAGGACTTTTTTGGCCACTCAAAAGGTAAAATTCAATGCCATTCTGATTGAATATCATCAAAATTCAGGAATGAACTAAAAATTCTCTGTACAAAAATGTACACAGACCGTGTTTTCAAAATGCGACATCATCAAACATTTTTTTTATTTGGACCCCAAAATGCACTTGAATGGTACAAAACATAATCTGATATAAGGCGTTTTACACCATTTTCATGTAAGATTAGAGACTGAATTTGACCTTGGAGCCTCTCTTCAACAATGGCCCACAGGATAAATGCGAGTAAAAACACTCGTGGTGGTCTCTTCAAAAGTTTGTCCAACTAATCCAGCAGCCTAGTTTATTGCATGCCACTGCTACATCTGTACATATGATGTAATCCATGGAGTATGCACAATAATTCAAACTTCTAGTCCCAGGCAAATGACAATTGAAAGGTATGTAGCCTTAATAATATGAATGAAAAAGCTGGCAGACCAGTGGAATGACTAACTTGTACTGCTGGCAGACCAGTGAAATGACTAACTTGTACTGCTGGCAGACCAGTGAAATGACTAACTGGTACTGCTGGCAGACCAGTGAAATGACTAACTTGTACTGCTGGCAGACCAGTGAAATGACTAACTTGTACTGCTGGCAGACCAGTGAAATGACTAACTTGTACTGCTGGCAGACCAGTGAAATGACTAACTTGTACTGCTGGCAGACCAGTGAAATGACTAACTGGTACTGCTGGCAGACCAGTGAAATGACTAACTTGTACTGCTGGCAGACCAGTGAAATGACTAACTTGTACTGCTGGCAGACCAGTGAAAGGACTAACTTGTACTGCTGGCAGACCAGTGAAATGACTAACTGGTACTGCTGGCAGACCAGTGAAATGACTAACTGGTACTGCTGGCAGACCAGTGGAATGACTAACTTGTACTGCTGGCAGACCAGTGAAATGACTAACTTGTACTGCTGGCAGACCAGTGAAATGACTAACTGGTACTGCTGGCAGATCAGTGAAATGACTAACTTATACTGCTGGCTAGTCAATAAAAAAAGGCAAACCCTGCACTATAAAATAGAACAAGTGTTTGATTGTCTACCTCACCAGTGAATCAATCTCTTCACATGATGAGTAACATATGGTGAGTAATATGGCGAGAAACATATGGCTAGTAATACATGTCCAGTAACTTATGGTGAGTAATATGGCGAGAAATATATGGCTAGTAATACATGTCCAGCAACTTATGGTGAGTAATATGGCGAGTAACATATGGCTAGTAATACATGTCCAGCAACTTATGGTGAGTAATATGGCGAGTAACATATGGTGAGTAATACATGTCCAGCAACTTATGGTGAGTAATATGGCGAGAAACATATGGTGAGTAATACATGTCCAGTAACATATGGTGAGTAATACATGTCTGGACAGCAACTTATGGTGAGTAATATGGCGAGTAACATATGGTGAGTAATACATGTCCAGTAACTTATGGTGAGTAATATGGCGAGTAACATATGGTGAGTAATACATGTCCAGTAACTTATGGTGAGTAATATGGCGAGAAACATATGGTGAGTAATACATGTCCAGTAACATATAGTGAGTAATATGGCGAGTAACATATGGTGAGTAATACATGTCCAGTAACATATGGTGAGTAATACATGTCCAGCAACTTATGGTGAGTAATATGGCGAGTAACATATGGTGAGTAATACATGTCCAGTAACATATGGTGAGTAATATGGCGAGTAACATATGGTGAGTAATACATGTCCAGTAACTTATGGTGAGTAATATGGCGAGTAACATATGGTGAGTAATACATGTCCAGTAACATATGGTGAGTAATACATGTCCAGCAACTTATGGTGAGTAATATGGCGAGTAACATATGGTGAGTAATACATGTCCAGTAACTTATGGTGAGTAATATGGCGAGAAACATATGGCTAGCAATACATGTCCAGCAACTTATGGTGAGTAATATGGCGAGTAACATATGGTGAGTAATACATGTCTAGTAACATATAGTGAGTAATATGGCGAGAAACATATGGCTAGTAATACATGTCCACTAACTTATGGTGAATAATATGGTGAGAAACATATGGTGAGTAGCATGGCGTGTAACATGTGGTGAGTTTTATGGTGAGTAACATATGGGAAGTAATATGGTGAAAGAGTTAGTTGTTAAAGACACACAGCACAATTTTCAGGTTGTTCTGCTTTCATGTAGCAGGCCATTTTCTATCAAAGATTATAAAATTTACTATCCCATCTAGATGAGAATGAAAGGGATTTCAGGGAGTAACTGGGAACCCTACAATGAGGGATTAATGGGTTGTCATAAATATTATAATGCACACCATAGGAGGACTGCTCAATGTCCAATGTGCATCACACATGCATCCTCACCTGGACATGTGTAAAATAAAACTAGACATATTGCATTTGTGCACAAATGTCGAGCTGTTTCGCCATAACTTTTTCAAAAAATCATAAAAAATCATGTGATGACGTCATCATGACGTCATTTCAGAATTTACAAGAACTTGCCAATATCCAACAACCTACCAAGTTTCAACATGATCGCACTAACACTTAGGGAGATATATACAACATTAAAAAAGGCACCTTTAATGCCGCGTCACGTGACCCCCGATGACGTCATCGATCTGAAATTTCACACATATGATGGCTGCCTGACGATCAACATGTGTGTAAATTTTGAAGTGATTACACAAAACTTCACCACACACATCTTCAAAAAGTCCATTTTGATCAGTTTTTAACCTGCCGCTAGAGGGCGCTCTTGTGTATTGTGACGTCATCGGTAATTTTTTTAAATTACCCACCCTTGCCAGACAATAACATCGTTGAAAGCAACTTCATAACTATTTACACTTTTGAATAACGAGGCACTTCCTGTTTCGACCGGAAGTAGAGGTCATGTGAGGTCACGCACACTGAATAAAATGAAGACCTAATATATCCCTATACAATCCCGCAAACAGAAACCTACGGTCTCTTGTGGCTGATTTGTTACGGATTTTCAAATATTTAAAATAGAAACCTTTAAGATGACGTCACGTGACAGGTGATGACGTCATTATGACATCATTAGTTTTAAAATCATTATTGCACCAATGCCTTTCATCACTGAAAGTTTCATTGCAATTGCTCTTTAGGAACTATGCAAAAGGCCGCTTAGAACGATTCGTGCATTATGTCAATGACTTCCTGTGTCTGAAAAAAAAAAAAAAAAAAAAAAAAAACTTTAACGAAAACAAGAGCTGTTTCGCTGCGCTTTGCTGCGAAACAGCTAATAAATCCACACGTTATGTGCAGTGTAGTTGTGGTTAAACAAAGGACAATTTAACAGAATGGGATTTGAACCTGCAGCCTCTAGTTTAACATAGCGCATTAATAACTAGAATTGAGTTTGTAACGAACAAACACTGGGGTTTCGGCTTTGTTGTCAATGTTGAATTAATGTAACAATTAATTTGACACCTGATGACATCACAATGATGAAAACACGTTTTTCGTACGAACTTTGTTATAAGCAACAATACGGTACAAAAATTATAACTCTTTTACTTTATGGTTCAGACGATATAATGTTTTAAATAATTGTAAATAATAAACTACCATACCAATGATAAAGTAATTAATAAGCTATACCGCACAGACCTTGAAATAAATTGTGGTGGGAGAATGCAATGAAATTGTGCGAGAACAAACCGCTACTAATATCCCAAAACACTTCCGTATAAGGTTCGAGGACTCTCCACAAACAAGAGGGCGCTATACAGGTGCACCGTTAACTGTAGAAGCGAAGCAGCGACCCAAAATGAACGGTACAAAGGTCGAACGATGCCATGCGCGTGGACAATGGGCTGTGTGGGTCTGGCCGTGTGCAGCGTGTTACAATGCCTAGCGTGAGAAGCAATGGCTGTGTGGAGTGATGGCCGTATGCGATGTACAGCGTAAATTACGTGCAATGTACACACACACGACGATCTTGCTTTGTTGACGATACGTGTTTTTAAATCGTTAATATCGTCATCAAAGGATTAAAAAAATCCTTGATCGAACTACTGCTTGATCTAAGTTAGAGCACAGGCTTTCATTTGATGTATTGTTTGTGTCTTTTAAGACTGTAGTTCCTGAGATCGAACGATAACAAATTTCATGTGTAAATGCTATGAGACTTTTTCGGAAAAAAAAAAAAAAAAAATCTCGACGAAAACAAAGGTGGTTTCGGCTGATGGTCGAAACCCCCAATAATAATACCAACGGAGCTAGCTAGCCATATGATAGCGATCTCCCTACATGTATTTTGTCAAAATCTTTGTTGGGGTCTTTGTTATAAGTTAACCTTATGATGACCAAACTTTTCATTTACTACAGCAGTTAGTTTAGACTAGTGTTTTGAAATGAACTCAAACCAGTATTAGCCAGAGGGGAGTCTCTATCTTTTGAACAAAAACTGTTTTCAATTTGGATGCCCTGCTTAACCCTAGCATGTAATACGTATACAGTCCACTCTCTTTATCAAAAGATTGCTGGGATTGGCCAAATTACATCTTTATCACAGGAACTTTGTTATGAGAGGACAGCAACACAAAGAATCACAAAGCAGAAATAAAATCTGGGACTTCAGAATGCCCTCTCTATCAGCAGTTATAACAGTGCTCTTGTTATAACAGTGCACTTCATAACGAGGGTTGACTGTAATGCCATGTATTAAATTTCAATAATAAAAAATTATTTTATTGCATACTAAATTCTGACTGCAGTCATTGCAATTTATACACGAGTTCGAAGCCAACTTCCCATATTTTTTTTTGATAACAACTTGAACTGTCTCAATAATGTAACTTTTAAACTCAAGTACTTGTGTTTGAAACAAAATGCCAATACATGTTCCTAAATGGAGCCAATTCATTCATCCAGGGACACTGCCAGGGTCAATCTGTTATTTATAAGTGTTGGAGCGGAAAAGGGTCTCAGTGCACCTGGCATGCCTGGTTTGAATTGTTAGCAAACTTGAATAGTCAATTTCAAGATGGATTGTATGTTGGTTACACCATAACTATATCCACCCTTGAAGACATTTATACCAACCTTAAGTTTTGGTCTCCGTTGCCCACCAGCGCTAGGTGTTGCTGAGACATCCTGTATGGCTTCAGGTGACATGTAGTTAAGAGTTCCAATCTGAGATTCTCTGACCACACTGGTCTTATCATTCTGGATAGCATTGGCAATGCCAAAGTCTATCAGCTTCAAGGCACCCTCAACAAACAGGAAATTAGCAGGCTTCAAATCACTGTGGACAATACCTGAGCAAGAGGAAAATTGCAAACATCAAAAAGTGCTCTCACCTCCTTTCTTCATATACATTTGCTTTCATGACTTAGTAGTTCCCAAGTTATGTTAAGTAAAAGGGCAGTGTTGACAGTAAGGGTTAGGGTTTAATCAACTAACTGAGATCCACGGGAAATTAACAGGTTGGAAATCACGGTGGATAATACATGTACTTGTTGAGGAGGAAAAAATCAACTACAGTCATCTTCTTTCTTCATGTAGGTGCTTTGGGGATTTATTGGCTGTCAATTTGATACAGTGTATATTAATTAGTCTTAAGTAAAAAGGTTCGGTGTTTAGGGTAAGGGTTTGGGTTCAATCAATTAACTGAACTATACCTGCTTGGTGTACTACATCTACAGCATCCAACATTCCCCTCCAGTAGAACTTCATATCTTGAGAATTAATCTTCTTGGTACTTAAGAAGGAAGCCAAGTCAATAGATCCACATTCCATCACTAGATAGATATGAGAATCTGTGATCTCACTGTTTAGAAGAATAAAAATAAGAGTTAGATTGGAGTATCACTATCACAGTGAAACTCAACATCACCTTGTGCTATTTGAGCAAAAGTACGATAAATAATCTCTGAGCAGGCCCTGGTGAACTTGTGGTTTACCCTCTTACTGCAAACAAGTTGTGTTTTTGTTTGTATACACCTCCTGGGAGAAGACTAATTTCTGTATTTTAACAGAAAGGTGTTCGTTCTATCACTAAGTATCAGTAACCTTATGTTGATAACGATTGTCTGAAGTTTCTTTTTTCTTCCTTCTCCCTCTCCTTAGATCATCCTCATGACAGCACATAAGCTTTATATGGTATAGAAACTTTGGTTGCTCCCACAAGATGTCTATACATTTGTACATTAATAGAAATATCACTTTTTCAGACTGCAAGCATGGACATCACTTCCTTTACCAGACATACATGTACACAATGGAAGTGACTTCAACTGGCTGAAGAGCCTCACATTCAGTATGTGATGCCAGCCTCGGGGGGAGCCTGGCTTGAGGTTGAATCCAATGCAAGCCAGCGCAACCCCCTCACAACTGGAAAAGTACTTGACTAAAACACTGCTAAACAACAGTCAACATCGCTTAAAGGAACACATTGTCTTCAGATTGGGCGATTTGGGCTTTAAAAGAATCTTATGAAATGAATATGGTTGGAAAGATGTTTTAAAAGTGGTTAAGTGCCTTGATCAAGGGCACAAGTGTCATTTATACCGGGATTCGAACCCACACTCTGCTGCTGACAACACCAGAGCTTGGGTGCGGTGATCTAGACCACTGTGCCACGACACGCCACATTAACAGTGTACTTACTAATCATAGAGATGAATGATGTTTGGACTTTTACGTAATTTCTGCAGTAATGTCACCTCATTCATGTAGCCTTGTATGGTCATCTGATCAGCACATTCTAATGTCACATACTTGATGGCTAAAACTTTCTTCTTGCTTTCACTGAAAACTTGATACACCTGAAATGAAATTATTCATTATATCAAATGTGTTAACACTGAACCATACAGACATTCAGCTGCAAGTTTGTCAAATAGATATTCAATGGTACAGTAACACAGTAACAAGAACCCAAAAAAGGAAACCAGCTGCCCGATCATCTCCATATGCAGTGAAAGATCCAGAGGGAATGTCATCTTACCTTGGAAGAGCCTCCTTTGCCCACTACTCTCAGTATTCGATAGTTAATTTTGTTGACTGTTATGACATCTTTTCTCTGGACAGGCTGTGCAGGCGTCATGGCAGGGTTCTAGGATTTAAGAGTTCAAATGAAAATACAATCACATTTCTAGGGGCCGGGTTGGGGGGGGGGGGGGGGTGTACATAAACACTGTACCACTGTGTGCACATGTATGTGTGCTCATTTTCGGTACCTTATGGAGATCAAGGACAACACAAACAAAGGAAAACAAAAGGTCTCCACGTGGAAATTCTAAAGACTGGGTGCTCCACAAGCAAATTTGTGTACAAAGTATATGGGAAATTGTTAAGTGCAGGGACAAAGGAACGAACAAAAGAATGCTCCACAAGGATGCATTTTTGAAATTGTGTGTCACTCTGTGTGTACATTGCGTGCCACAGTGTATGTTATCACAATACAAACAACCATGAGCTCCTTGACATACAACAACCATACACCTTGTGTGTACACACATGTACCTGTACATACACATGTACACTGCGCCATCACGTACAATGTCTAATGGTGTTGCTCTGTGTGTACATGGCCTAACATGTTGTGTAATTCCATTCTACCAGTGCATCAATATTGTAAGCTACAAATTTTGATTGGAGAATAAACAGATTTTGTTTAATTTTACAAATATGGAAGAAGACTATCTGCTTTTTCCATGGAAGGAAAAAACTTTGCTTTAGGAAGTTAAGTTTTTTCAAAATAGATGGACTTCTTAGCAGTGTTTAGGGGTGTCTACAATTACTACATTATACCACACAGGGTTTGCACTGCTGCTTACATGTACATCCCTGCAAACATTGTGATTGATGTGTGTTGTTAGTTGCCTTTCATCTTCTCTTTCTTTGAGATGAATTAAGTAGTCTATGGACTCCTTTTCAAAAGAATAGTTTATCATTCATCAAGGCTTTTATCACAAACACTTAAATTTTGAATATCTTTGATGCTTTTAGTTATTGGAGAAGGAACAACTTTGACTAAAATGGACAGGTTCCAACGGAAGTTGCTTTTCCCAAAAGTCTATAATACCTGAATGCAAAGATTACACTGATTAGTAAAGTTCACATCTTGGCCAACTTTGATTACTGCCACATTGTTTCCTGTAGAACACTTCAGACCAAGTTTATTTCAGCCGATGAAAGAAAATCTCTTTTGTTCATCGCAAATAAAAGATTCAAATGAACTTCCTTACTTTTAGAATTTAATCAATTCAGTATGACTGTAGGCCTTTGGGCTTTGTTTACTTCTTACCATCTGATTGTATTGAGGAACACAATGTTGTGGTATGACATTTGGTATGACTGATGGAGGCTGATGACAAGATCCATTTGCAACAGGGGGTGTTTGACGGTGTGGTGGCTGGACTGTTCCATTTGTTGATGGGTTAAATAAACTCTGTGGTTTCAAACTAAGGGAAAAAATTGAAATCAAGAAATTGACAATGCTCCTTATTTTAATTAAAGAGAGATGAATTGTTAAGATTAAGGTGTTATAAAAGTTACTACCTCACTGTAATTTGAAGACTACGCAGTGTGAGAATGTATCTTCAGGTACTGAGTAATGAAAGCTTCGCTTGTGTACATGTACATGTAGTATTCACAGCTTTCAACTATTTTTTTAGGACAAAATCTCATTTGAAAAAGTTTTTTAAAGAGGAAGGGGAATGAGCATTTTAATTTTGTGATGTACCCATTTTCAAATTAATAGAGTCCTCATGTGAGTGGGATAAAACTACAAGTCTCTAACCTCACGTTAAAATGGTGTAAATTGCCATTCGATTGACCCTTTCATTCGTATTCGATTGACCCTTTCATTCGTATTCGATTGACCCTTTCAATGCAAAATTTGCCAACATCGAAAACATCTGATGACATCATTCTAAGAAAAGTGGATCTCTACATTTTTGTATGGGGGTGTTTTGGTTCATTCCTGAAGTTCAATAATATTCAATCAAAACAGCCTTGAATGTGACATTTTGACTGGCAAAAAATTCTTCCTCAGAATATAAAGATCCATTCATTGTTAAAATTCAATGACATCATGTTAAAAATGTTGCTCTGAAAGAGTCAGTTATAAATTAACGCATCCCCATACAAAAATATTTCTCAGAATGATGTCATCAGATGTTATGGATTGACATTACACAATGTATACCCTTGAAGGGTATCAAATACAATGGCAATTTACACCGCAATGAAGCAAGGTTAGAGACTTGTAGTTTTTCCACCACTCACATAACGACTTTATCTGTTTGGAAATGAGTTCATCATAAAATTGGATTGGTCATTTCCCTTCCTCTTTAATTACATGTAAGTTCTTTGGGGATAAAGGATGTATTTGCTTTTACTCCTAAATCAACATGTGATAAGCAAAGTATACTCGTTGCCTTCCAACCCCTGCTGGAAAAACAGTTTACAAGCTACTTGGGTCTGATTCCACCCCTGACCACCACTCAACCACCAAGGACCCATGATGAGAGGCCAGTAAAGCAGATACCTATTGACAGCTTGAAAAACTTGAAAACTGACACTCCACATTCAATCTACTAATCTTTACTTTGAAATCATTACCTTTGAGAGTTTACTGATCCATTTTGTTGTTGCTCCTCATTTTCTTGGCTTACCCCTCTACCACTCTTATGGAAGTGTTCAATGTCCATTCTTGGATGCACAATCTGGGAGGGTGCACTTTGCTGCATGGGGGTGTTTACACTGAAACTGTTAGAGAGTAGATGTAACTTTGGTTGCTCTACTGAAGGTGTTGCCATCATTGCGACACCAGAATCACTGGAATCAACTTTAGGTGATTCAACAATAGAAGCAAGGCGTCCAGTTTTGATGTTTTCTGAGGCTGGAGGCGTGGTTTTCTCTAGTGGTTTGATGTCAGGTAATGGATAATCATCATCACTATCATCTGGATTCAATGGCGGCACATCAGGCACTTGCAATACTCTGCGTTTCACTCTCTGTGGTACTCCATAGTTTGGCCTTCACACACAAAACAAGAATACCTTGTGAAAGCTGGAAGTTAAAGCTCGCAAGCACAAAATTAAATACTCTCAAAATAAAAAGATTCCTAGAAAATGTCTTGTAAATGATGTATATTCAGTTTGTGGTAACACCACACTTGTGTATATCTACTTTGCTGTGTAGATTTGTTCTTTGGGAACTAGGTCTTGCTTTATTCTACTGCCGCGGAGTAGATTTTGGAAAAATGGGAGACTACTTAGTTCTAGTAGCATTAACTAGTAACTACTACCTGGGCGGAAGGTAGGAAATCGGCAGGGACTACTGCTTTTACTTATTGGATCGAGGGGACTGGGACTTCTCGTTATTAATTACACTGCCGCGGAGTTAGTTCTTAATTGGTCTCAACGTTTCGATTAGCCTGCTCTAGTCATCATCAGAAGACTGAAGAGTGTGAGACATGATGATGAGTGAATAATCTTGTAAGTGATTGAATGCACACTTCTTACATAACTTCAATTCAAGATGCTTAAAAACCTTAGCAAGTATGAAACAAAAAAGTTAAAATGTTCTTAAATTATTACCTGTTTTTCCCTTTTGCAGCTGCACCAACACTGGCACTCACAGGAACAGGCAAACTTTTACAATCTGGTGTAGATAGAGTATTTGGTCTCTTAGCCTTAGACGCACTCTGAGTAATTGACAGCCCTGTGTAAGACGATCGAGACTCAGATGTGTTTTGCTCCTTAGTATGATCGGTGAATGGGATGGTAAACTCACTGTCAGCTTGTAGACAACTTAAACCTTTGTTGAATCGCACCAGGGCTGTGTCAACCATTTGAGTTGGTTCAGCTTTTAGATTCTGAGCTTTTGTTAAGATGTCCAAACATTTGTCTTTATCTCCTGAAAGTAAATACACATACGTCAACATGTCAAATATCAAGTAATGAGCACAAGGAAAACTGACTGGGTAAATTTTAAATAATTTGGGCATGGGGGACTTGAACGTGGGACCTACAGATTAACAAACCGGCGCTTTACCAACAAAGCTCTCTTCCTGCCCTTATGTTAGTGGTCTCCCTATTTTCTTATATTTTTTTTGTTCAGTGTGCTAGTCACTGGTTATAAGCCAGTCATCACATCCAAGTTTTTGATACAACCTGCTGGGGAGTGGCAGCTGAGGCATTACCCTGACCAGTCAGTTTCCCTTGTGGTTTATTACTTGATAATTCCAAATAAAAAGTTGTATCCCCTTAACTTGTTCACTATGGTGAGCCGCTCACAGCAGCATGGTGAAAAAAGAACATAATACAAAATACCAGGCTTTGAATGAATGAGAGTTGGGAATATTTTTTCTTTGAACAAACAACTATTATTCAAGTGTTTAAATTGTACACAAATGTTAAGTACATGATTACATCCCTACCTCTAGTGAGCTCCAGCTGGGCAGCTTCAACGTGGACGATAGCAAGCGTTTTGATATTTGCTCTGGCATATTTGAAAACCACCCTAGCATCATCAAAATCATGGCTCCTGGTTAACGACATTAAACAAAAAGATGTGAGATAAAAAGAGATTTAAATTATTAAGCAGTGATAGTCATAGCATACTAAAATAACTTAGTATGTCAACTGAATGAAAGAAAAGTCAGTAACTGTCAATGGCCTAGTCGAGTCTTTCTCAAAGGCTAGCCTAAATGACAGCACAAAAAATACCTTAAAATATGATTTCACACCTTTCCACTTAAATGAGAGTTAAATTGACCCCAAAGTGTACCAGCCTTGATTACAAAACAAAGTCTTGAAAATTTTGGCTCTTGGACCTGTCTACATTTTTTTTCTGGCCGTGATTTGAATATTCATGAAACGAAACGCACGTGCAGTCCTGGTGAGCAGACTGTGACTAGAAAATGTGCTCTTGTCTCCTTTATGTGAATAATAAAAATATTCTTGAACGGTAGTCGCCAATTGCCACGAAACCAGGAAACAGGCGATTATCGTTCAATAAAGTGTGTGTGCTGTAAGCCATAGAGTAATTCATCCTACTTGTCCTACTGCAATGGTAACGACAAATTATTATAGATCTGTGATTGGCAAACGTTACATCATAGATTATTTAACCCCAGTCTACTTCTTGCTAATGCTAACGCTGCTGTCTTGGGGGATCCAGTCCGGTTATTGATTTCCATTTGACCTTTCTACATGTTCTACCTCCATGGTCCAACTGGACATGCTGGACAGGCCAGCATGCACTGCAGTGCAAAATACCAAGTGGTATGGTCTGATCAGATCAGGGCCTGCATTATTGGACACCTGTTCCTCTGCGTGTCCGGAAGAACTTTGTATTGTACTAGCCAGACACGACAAACTGTCACTAAAACTGTCAAACACAACACAACATTTTCAAAGTATAGAGTTTTTGTAAACATCACTCATGTGATACATGTATTACATCCTCTATTGCTGAATGCCTCAATATAAATTATGCAAATTAGCCTCATTTTGATCTGCCTGCCATTTACATGTACTAGGCAGCTCTGCCAAACTCAATAAGATGCTGATGCCTCTGAACCAGTGGATTCTGCACCCTCTACAGGTGACTAATTAATACAAAGACTAGCCTGGCTTATAAAGACTGGCTCTTCTGCAGAAGCAGACACACATAAGAAATGTATGCAAGTGTGTAAGCACACTGCAATCGAGGACCTCCTACTGTCCCTCTTGTGTTTGAACTTTTTGGCAACAGGTCCAATTGGTTTTGCACACACTTTCCAACTGGAGAATTCACCCAACCGGGGACCCTTTTGCCCTTTTTGTTATAGGTCCCTGGTTTGAATGTGTCAGACTCAGACCCACTGAAGGTGCATAAATTTATATCATTACCAATAATACTGCTGGGCAAAAAACATTAGACATGTAAGAATACTAAATCATAGACAAAACAAACCAAAGCCAATATGTTTTGACTGCTTGAAACTAATCTTTAAAATAAAATATATATCAAGTTCTATCTTGGCTATAAACATTTCTAGAAAAGTTGCCAAATCTGACTTCCACCTTTTTTTGTTCAATGTGACCGAAAACAGTACCTTATTTACCCAGACATGATTGTGTTTTCGGTCACAAAATGCAAACAAATGGCGGCCAGATTTCTTGTGAGAACGGTAATTTCTTACATTTTCAACTTTGCAAAGTTGATGCAAATTTGAGCATATGCTGGATTCTTCTTGTTCTTTTCTAAGTCAATAAGTTTGAGAGCGTTGTTATAAGCACTACACAGTAATCTATATCTGTTAGTGACATTAGATAACTGTGTATCCATAACTAGATTCTTGAGGTAGACCAGCCAGTCTTCTGGTTGGCAACCAGCCTCCATTATCCTCTTCACTTGCGTGGTATGATCTGAAAAAATAATAATAATTATCCAACGGTAAATTTTAAAAATAGCACGTCACTTGATTGACTCTACTCTAGGGCTAGGAACACTGTATGGTGATCTTTGTCGTTCAACCATAACTATCACCACTTGTCCTTGAATTAATATATGAAGAGAATTTATGTCCAGTCTCCAGAGGCGAAAAGAGTTAGTTGGAGTGGCGTTCTGGTGGATCTTACTGTCTGTCTGAAGTGATACTTTTGTTTAAATAAAAAGAATTTCGAAAAACAGGTCTGCTCATGAACTGCAAGTTCAGTATTTCTTGTGACAAAGCGCTGGACAAAGCTAAATACAGGGATACAATCCAAGATTGCACTAGCAGATTCTCATGTTGATAAACAAACTGCGCTGCAACTTGTTGATAAGATTTCTGTAAATATAAAAAACCAAGTTTGTCAATTCGTTTGAAAGACAAATGAACCCCGTTTTTGGCTCTAGCATGTCTAGTCTGACGATGAATACAGCCTGGAATTTCATCTTTGAGCATGTTGAGAGGGCAAAGTCATTTTCATTTTGCAAAGGGCACTTCCATTGGAACATCTTAAAGTCTATAGCCCTTTTCACACGACAAAGGCAAACTAGGGTTCTTGGTCTCAGGCGCCAGATTTCTTGACCATGGACATTGGTCAAACTCGAACACGACCTTTCACACGGCGCAGAAACCAACGTCCCATGTCACAGAACCTTCATCTTTTGGGGTGTCAAAGGTCAACATTGTTTATCGTCCGTTTCACTGGTATCCACAAATCCAGCATAACATCACAATTGCATGTGCTGGTTACCAATCATTTTCCCGCGCTGTTTATGCATCACTCTGTCACTGGTAAAATGGCGAGTAATAACAACGTAGAAGCTGTAATCTTTGACGAGCTTTCGTCCAAAAGAAAAAAAAAGAAAAAAGAAACACATGGACGTTCGACAGAAATATCCGTTTGATTGCGGTGAAAGGCTCCACTGACGTACAGCAAAAGTTGGACGGTCTTTGTCCATAACCACAAAGTGCTTACTCACAAAACTTAGGAATGAAGGCATCATTAACGTTAACTGTTCAATCCCTGCATCTTGATTTACTGTTGTCATGGGGTTTTTTCTTGCGCGCATGCGTGGTACATGTAGCTCAAGCTACGGGATGTGGGCAGAGCGAGGATGTGAACATTGCAATGGTGGCTTTATGTTTTTTGCTCTGCCCAGCTGGCCGGTGACGTCGTGAATTGATTGGCATGATTGGGATCAATCCAAAATGGCCGCGGTCGGTAAACAACGAGTGAAGTAAATCGGAGGAAATAGACAAATGATTTCTTTACATATCTTTTTTTAAATTTATTTCTTTAAACATCCAAAACACCCAAGCTAAGAGGTGAGTGAACACATTGAGCTGGTTTAAACAGCCGACCTGCCCGTAGAGAATGCGCCTTTATTTTTTTTTCGGTGAGCTTAAGAAAAAATGGGTCCGGACTAGTGGCCAAGGCTTCAGGTTTCCTTGGCCACACAAGTGGGGCTAGAACTGAGTATGACTATATTTGTTCGTTGAGACGATAGCGGGACGAACCACATAGTTCTAGAGACGGAGTAGCGAACACCACAGGGGCTCAATTTCATAAAGCTTGTAGCTGTACTTACTTAGCTGCACTTACTTAGCAGAAACAAGTTACCACTCATTGACATTAGTTACCAACCAACATTCCATAAACTTCACATTCTTGGTTAACCCATGGGCATGGAGGAAGGAATAGACCTCCATGGTTAACCCAAACATCACACCAATTTTTTACATGTGGGTCAGTGCTAGTGGGTTGGCAACCGAACGAAATAACATTTGTTGCCACTGGTACCCCGCTCATTTCTTGCTAAGCAAAGGCATTTGCTTAGCAGAACTTCCTGCTTAACAGCTAAATTATAAAATTGGGCCTAGATCAAAAATAGATGGCCATTCCTTACCGGTCTAGTCTAACTTGTCTAAAATAAAAGGACTAGAGTTCAGTAAGTAGTGAGTCAACCGAGGTTTTGACTAAACTTATTTAAGTTAAAAGTAAAGACTAGCAATAGCATGACTAGTTTAGTTAGTATTATTTCGTTTCCCTTTTTTGTGTATGAATGGAAATGGACGAGTAACACTTTCGTGAATAGAAACGTTTCACAAAATAGTTTCTAATTCCCATTTCGAGAAACGTTTCCTTCATGTCTGTTTAGTGTTTTGCCTTATTCACTGGTTTGGGATCGGAGTTGCTCGGAGAGAATTGGCATAGGCCTAGCACGTCTTTTCTTCGAAACTTCGTGTAGACGTGATGGGGTGATACTATATACCGGAAAATACCGGAAAATACCGGAAAATACCAGAAAAATACCGGAAAACACCGGAAACATACCAGAAAACTACCGGAAAATACCAGAAAACTACCAGAAAACACCGGAAAATACAGGAAACTACCGGAAAACACCGGAAAATACCGGAAAACTACGGTAAATACTCTGAAAACTAAAAATATACTTTGAGCTTGTCAGTGTATGCAAAACCACTCCTGCACAATCGGCCGATCGCGCAAAACCATTCCTGCACAATCGCGCAGAGCCATTCCTGCACAATCAATTGATCTCGCAAAACCATACCTGCACGATCGGTCGATGGCGCAAAACCATTCCTGCACAATCAATCGATCGCGCAATAAATATTCGTAGCGCGATCAGTCGTTGCGCGATCGACCGATTGTTGCGCGATCGACCGATTGCTGTGCGAACAATAGATCTTTCAATAGCGCAGCGCGATCGGTCGATAGCGCAGATTGACCGATCGCGCCCAACAGTAACATTACTGGTGTTTTCCGGTATTTTTCTGTGTTTTCGGGTATTTTCCGGTAGTTTTCCGGTCGTTTTCTGGTAGTTTTCCGGTATTTTCTGGTAGTTTTCTGGTATTTTCCGGTAGTTTTCCGGTATTTTCCGGTATTTTCTGGTATTTTCCGGCATATAGTAACACCGACGTGATGCCAATTGCCAAAATAATTAATAAATTCAATGACAACGATTCCATGACGAACATAACGACAATAATGATCATTATCATTAACTATTTTGTTACTTACCCATGATGGGTATTGAAGCCTTTCTAAACGATGTAAAAGTGAAATTCCGACCATAACTTGTCTTGTTTACTGACCAAGTTAAATACGGCGCTGTTCACATGACTTAACACTGCGATCTGATTGGATAGATTGTGTTTGTCATTATTTGCCAAGAGAGGGCGCTAATCATCAATCACAGGTTAGGCCGTGTCCGAAACGGCGACTTCGGCTACAGCTACAGCTAGATCGCGCGCGTCTGCCTATTCTTCAACACTGGAAGACGCGCTGATCTAGCTGTAGCTGTAGCCGAAGTCGCCGTTTCGGACACGGCCGAGCTCCACGATTTATAGATGGTGCAACCTCGTGTATGGGGGGGCCGTTTATGACTAAATGAGCAGTTACACATATATAAGAGCAAACCCATATATATATAAGAGCAAAACCGCATATATATAAAGGACGAATACAAAAAAATATATAAAAGACCACCGAAAATATATAAAGGATCAAAGACGAATATATAAAGGACCAAAATTCAAATATAAAAGACCAACACAAATATATTGAACAGCGCCCTCTGTATATTGGACATGACACCCATATATATAATACATGGACACCCATATATATAAAAGCAAAATCGTCTCATATAAAGGATGTCAACAGCCGTCAACGGTGAACGGGCCTGTTAAATCGGGAACGAAAATCGAGCCGTTTTCTCCGTGGCCGAAAAATTTAGCTACTTTAAGTCTGGCACCTCGTCCCCAAAAAAGTATTTCTCGTTCGAAGGTCTCGTACGGCCTCCCCACAGTACACACATACACCTAGCCCACCTTGTTGGGCTGTTATGGCTCTCTTTCAACATCGGTCTTATTACAGTCGCCATTACAGCCCACCTTCTATGCATGTCTAAAACGCGAAGTTTTCAAAGAACGCATAATGCGTTCCACTTTGATTGCAAATTTCTCCCACTTATAAAAATCCCATACTACTCAAACCTACTTCATATGATTCCTTACATTTGTGGAATTACTATGATACATGACAGTTTTTACCAAATGATGACTTTGACCGGATGTGGTGATTTGAAAACGGCAAAAAAAAAACGTGTACAAAAATTACATTCAAGTTCGTCGTGGCTGGGGGCCGCCATCTTAATTATGATTATCTGCCTGCTGATCGTGAGAAGTCAGGGCACCCGGCTGATCTGGCCTTGCGCACGCACGGCAAGTCATGAATATGCATGAGTTGACGTCTTGCGGCGCTCGAACGCACAGATAGATCTGTAAGTCATTAATATGTATAAGGTGCTTTGCGCGGCGCTGTAGCTGGAAACTGGCCAATTTAATGAATATGCAAGATTACCAGATCGGACGGGCGCCCTGACTTCTCACGATCAGCGGCAGAGAATCGTAATTAAGATGGCGGCCGCCAGGCACGACGAACTTGAATGTAATTTTTGTACACGATTTTTTTTTGCCGTTTTCAAATCATCACATCTGGTCAAAGTCATCATTTGGTAAAAACTGTCTTGTATCATAGTAATTCCACAAATGTAAGGAATCATTTGAAGTAGGTTTGAGTAGTATGGGATTTTTATAAACGGGAGAAATTTGCAATCAAAGTGGAACGCATTATGCGTTCTTTGAAAACTTCGCGTTTTAGACATGCATAGAAGGTGGGCTGTAATGGCGACTGTAATAAGACCGATGTTAAAAGAGAGCCATAACAGCCCAACAAGGTGGGCTAACATACACCAACGAAGCAATGGGTGAAGCTGCACTGAGTGTTGACGATTTTTTTAACAACTGTGTAAGTCATATATACAGGACGCTCAAAGGCACTTGCACACCGAAAATGTCAATCCATTATGGTGCACCCATTGATCTCCATTAATATTGACTGGAGATCAATGGTTGCAGCCCTCTCCGCAACTGACGGGTGCACCATACGAAATGGACAAATTTAATATTCATGCGCCAAGCTCGTTATCATAATTTGTGTACCCACAGTATATTATTTTGAATTATAACGTTTTTGGGGGTCGTGCAATTAATAGATTGTGTAATTATACGAATTTATCGCAACCTGGGGGTTCTGTGTTTCAACTTTTGGGGAGATTTGATAAATTTAGGCGTTTAAGTTTGGCCTTTTTACTTTGCAAGTGGAGAAGTGCTTCACGAAAACTGGGGGCATGAGGCCGCTGTCAGAACCCTCTAAAAACACTATTTACACCGAGTTAGCGGTCCATTATGAGCGATATACTATCATTCCAAAACTCGTCCTGAGCACCGGCTCGCGACCGGCTCTAGCTCCATCATCAGTTTTGACATGAGTTTGCATACAGAGCCGAGGCCCGGGTTTGAAATATATAATGTTGTTATAGCCTAACAACGGTTAACGGCGCCGATCGCAAAAGCTTGTGCGTCTGCAGTAATCCACGCATGATCGATCTGCTGTTGAATTCTATGGGTGATCCCAACTTTAGGACGTCCCAACTTTAACACTCAAGTTGGGACCAGTCCCAACTATAGTTGGGACAAATGTTAAGTTGGGACGGAACATGCGCAAACTTCTTCTGATGGAGCCCTCTTCTGAATCAACGTCCTTCCGCCCATGTTAATTTCCGTACGGGGGCAGAATCTCCGGGGGGGGGGGGGCAGATTTACCTACGACACCTGAACCTCTCAGCATAATAGGACCACTTTTCCAGGGCCTAGGTCCTGATCCTCCAAAATACTTCAAGTTGAAAGAAACAACTCGCTTTTACAGCCTTTTTACCCTGTACCCATTTCATTTGGCTCTCAAGTCTGTGTTTCAGGGCCCCAAAAAATCATAAAGCCTACTACTAGTACTAAGCTCGTTTTTCTCTCTGGGTTGCCCCTACATCGAGCCGCCCTTTGAAATGCAAAAGGTTATAAGTTTGATACAATCATGGTTTCCGTTCCATTGTATTCAAACACTCAATGACACTATCGCTCACTTATTGAGTAACAGTTTTAAATTAAAAATCGGTACTCCGCCATTTTTTTTTCTCCCAAAAATCTTTAAAATTTCTACAACTGCACCTAGCCAAATAGCATGCCAAATGTCTTATCACTATCCGGGGTTTGTTTTTCACTTTGAACGCAACCCAACAATGACCCACTCTCCAGGAATTCCCATAGGAATTGTACAGCAATTACTCAGCCTTGCTAAGTTGCGTAAACAAAGGGTGTTATTCAAAGAAATGGTTGATTGAGCAGAAAGAGACATGTGGGCTCATCTCAAAATACAATTTTGCTAGAATTTATTTTATTTAGTCAAAAGGGTCTATTTGGGTGATTTAAAAGTGATTTGGTTCGTCACAGAAATGTATTACACGTTAAAATCAAACTGTTACTCAACAAGTAAGACTAGGTGAAATGGTGTGATTTTTTTTTGATGGTGTCACGCAGAGTTAACGAATACTAGTTAAAAACTGTACAGCTTCAAAGTAATAAAAAGTTGGCGCTCTAGCTAATTGACAACCCCCCGCCCCCCGCCTCTCTTGACGCGCCGATAGCAAATTACAGACGAGCGCCACCAATCATAAGAAATCAACTAGTCTCGTCCGAAACATGGCAACAGTAACAACACACTTCTGAAGTTTTGTTCTAAAGACGGCACTAATTTGGATGATAAAACCAATAAGGTACAGATTTTTGAAGTCTGAATCTGATGATGTGTTTGTTCTCTTGTATAGTATTTGACCTTATTAACACGTGGTCATACAAATTGGAACAAGAAGTAGTAATTTGGAGCCAATATAAAACGCGCAACTGCAAGAGCGAAATGCAAAACTGCTGAACCACGTTAGCACTCAAACCAAGTTAAACATGTTAATTAATAATACGTGGAATAGTCACTCATAATAATATCTAAATCGTCTTCAATCTGTTGAAGAAATTGAAGTAAGATAAAAAAAAAACATCCCCTCCCCCTCAAAATAGTAAAAACTTGTAGTATTGTACAATGAGATGAGTAGACTAGCAGACTATACTATAGCATTGGCAGACTATACTTATTATAATAATATAACTTAAGTTATACTACTCTACCCTAGACTAGTATAGAGGCTACAAGTCAAACTCAAAGTATTGTAAATGTAATCGGGGTAAACGGTCACTTCGGCACCTTGCAAACTCAGCACCAACAAACTCGGCACCATGCAAAGTCGGCGCCCACATAAAAATAAGGCCACAATCTCGGCACCAGCTAGTAAACTCGGGACCCACAAACTCGGCACATGCACAAATAGTACAAATTTGGCACCCTGTCGAAAACGGCTGTTTTACCGGTGCACATGTAAACATCCCAGGTTAATTCATTGATATTGATAAGTTATATCTTGAAAAACATACATTCGAGATCTTTGGACCATGTGAAAGACACTGGAGTTTTTGTTTTATCTTACACAAATTGTGACCACCTGTGACCTTTCTTTACTTTCGTTTAAAGTTTAAAATGTCCGTTTGTAAATGTAAACAAATTTTGTTTACTTGCCCAAAAAATAAATGAACAATTTCAAATGGTTCACATTACCTCCTACACTGTCCTAGTCAAATAGCATGTCAAAAGGAAATTATCATGGGATGATCTTTTGACTAAATTAAATCATGGAGAAAGCTTCATTCATATGATTAAATTTTTTATCACCAAAAAGGCCTTCTCCGTGTTAGTCGGACTTCACAGGGACCACGGGCAAAGGACACCAAAAGGACCACGGGCTTAGCATTTCGCAAGTGCCCCTCCATGATGCTACCCTCTTTTCACATGAAATTTCCACGTTTGCACCATTGTAAATCGAAATATACCATTTTTATTGTCTAAGTACAATGTAAGTAACTTTAGTTAACCACTTGACCCTTCCTGCGAAAACAGGTAGTGATTGCTTGGTGCCGAGTTTGTTAATCAAAAATAGGCCGGTGCCGAGTTCGTACTGTGCCGACATTTTTGGTGCCGAGTGGGTGCTGAATTTGCAAGGTGCCAAAGTGTCCGGTATTCGTAATCGGCCACCATGTTGCCTTTGACTTGAGTTGACCGTTCTTGGACGATCTTGCAGGGGTAACCCGGAAATTTGTGGGGGGCAAGGTCCCCCTCCCAGACCCCCACCCCCTCGGCTATGCCGCAGACGAAAATTTCTGTGCACGCCGGCCATCTTTGCGTTAGTCCCCCATCCTTGGGGAACACCGATGCCCAGTCACAGCTGCCCGTCCTTCGTGCCGAATGGCCCCCTGTGCGTTCAGCTACACGCTGCGGCGCGCCGGTGTCACACAAAACTTCTGCCATATGAGGATTGGAACTCCATCCGTCTACCTTTTTGATATTCTCCAAAAAAATTCCTAGGATGTTGTTTGTGTGTACATGTGTAGTGCAACATGTAAGTCACGTTTAAAAAACTATATATTTGTCATCAAGGCAAATTGATTTGCCCAATTCATAATCATAGACAATAAACCAATGGTTGTATGAGAGAGATTGACTGTTGCTAGCTTGGTGTTTATGTCCCCTTGTGGAAGTTTATGCCTAATTCCTTTGTTGGGAAGTTCCTCTAAATAAACACAAAACAAACAAACAAACAAACAAACAAACAAATAAGAATTGGCTTATTTGTTTTACAAAGTCCCTGCCTTGCCTGGTTGACTTCACCACGGCTGACAGTTTTCACACACCAAACGAAACTCATGAATTTACTCTTTCAAGTATGAAAGAAAAACATGGGAAGTTGCTGACTTATGTTCTGGGCTGTACACTTTGTCATTTCCCATGATGCTGCAGTATTGGAATGACTTCTCGGATCATTTGCCAGATCTGTAGACATGGTCTGTCAGAGCTCTAGGGTCTAAGAGATATGACCAAGGGCTATGATTATCGCACATGTAAACAGACCACAATCAGGAAAATCCTTGTGAACATCCAACAACTAAGTGTCAGGATTCAAACACCCACTTGTAGTATACATTGATAGTCTGAACCCTTGGTTCAGGTTGGTTTTATAAACCACTGTTGATTCTATGTAAACATTGTACACACCACAGTACATACATGTATTGTTTTCCTCCACTTGATTATTGTTATTTTGTTTTTGCCTAATAGCAGTTTCTGGTCAAACTACTGAACTAGTTGTATGTATGTAGTAATGCATTATGCAACTGGTGTTATAGTCAGTAGTTAGGATTTAATAAACACATATGAATGTAAGTGTTACATTATATATGTCTGGATTTGATGATCCACTGAAAACACAGCTCTACAGCAAGTTGTATGTAAATGTAACTTAATCAGGCCTAATCTATAATTGGGCTGATAATGTTTTTGTTGATGTAGCAAATGTATTAAAACATTTTCTTTATGTAATTTTTTTCCTATCTCCTCTGGGGACTGCCATCATGATCATAGCAGGTCTGTGGCTGTACATGTACATGACATCGTAAACTCTAACCCAGTTACTGCATCTGCACACTGCCCTTCACATCACAGTCGGCATAGTCATTATGTTATGATGTGACGTCCAAACGTCCAAAAACTGAATAAGAGTTCATAATTCCATGTACAGCCGCAGGACTGCTATGATCATGACGACAGTCAGTTCAATTTCATTATTATTACCCTGCCTTATAACTTTTTTTATTATGCAGAGAAAGTTCTTTGATGATTGAAGACTGAGAAGCAAGCTTCAGGACAATGGAGAAATTGCAAGAGCGCCCTCTACATGACCTCTTAGAAGGAATATTCCAAGAACAGAAACATGACATTGACCTTATGACCCGAGGTCATTTGAATCACAATCGTTTATGGAAGCCACCAGACAAGGCGACACATACTCCATGGGAGAGTTCTGGAAAAGGAATCCCATTAATGCATCAACCTTCCAAGTTACCATCACCTCGTCTATCAACGGAGCACCATGATGAAATGACTGATGCCATGTATAACTTCGGTGTTGGGACATCTGGCAGTATCCACATACCACAACAAAATGTACCCAAATTACATGGTAGTGAACAAAGAAGAAAAACAAGCCCAAGGGAAATAAGCACTTCTCCTCACACCAGGCCATTAAGTAAAGAAAGAAAGTCTCCCACTGATCAGCGACCAAACACTGTCGCATCTTACATCAGTGATAATGTCTTCGTTGAAGAGATGAGATTACCTGAGCTTATGCTTCCTATTACATCAAGTCAGGGTACCAGACCAAAGTATCCACACAGGACTGGATCTCCTAAATCATTAGCCCCATTAGAAATGAAAAAAGATAACGGCACCAATCCACAAAGGCATCAGTTTATTGAAAGTCATCTTGGAGGTGTTACCAAGAAAGAACAATTTCAGCGCTTTGTAGACTTTCAGAATAATGTGATGAAGAAGCCAGATATGCTAGAACAGAACGTCTTATCAGGACGGAAGCAAGTCCAACATCTTGAGAAAGCGTTACAAGCGGTAAGTGTTTTATATTTAAGAGTCCCTGCTGCTAGTTATGTACTAGGAATGAGGAATGAGGGCTGACAAAGTAAAGGATTCAGAAGAAATGAGGGCTGCCAAAGAAAAAGATTCAGAAGAAATGAGGGCTGACAAAGTAAAGGATTCAGAAGGAATGAGGGCTGCCAAAGTAAAGGATTCAGAAGGAATGAGGGCTGCCAAAGAAAAAGATTCAGAAGGAATGAGGGCTGCCAAAGAAAAAGATTCAGAAGGAATGAGGGCTGACAAAGTAAAGGATTCAGAAGGAATGAGGGCTGCCAAAGTAAAGGATTCAGAAGGAATGAGGGCTGCCAAAGTAAAGGATTCAGAAGGAATGAGGGCTGACAAAGTAAAGGATTCAGAAGGAATGAGGGCTGCCAAAGAAAAAGATTCAGAAGGAATGAGGGCTGTAGGCCTGAAGAACAAGTTTGCATATCTCTGGGTCAGGCATTCCAATCTTATTTAAGTCCAAACGATTTGAGTGAAAGAAGAAGAGGATATGGGAGGGTTGAGCCCAAATGTAGTCTGTAAGAATTTTAACCCACATTACAAACTTCAAAAGCTCAATCTAATGGATATATCAGTTTGGTTTACAAGTTCTCACTGTTTATTTTGGGTTAGGCTGTGATGAAAAAGCACTGCAATATCAGAAGATGTTTGCCTTAAATTCTTTGTTTATAATTTGTTTTTCAATCCAGGAGTTAATGTCTTTAGATGAGGTGCATCGATTGAGTGGTCCAAACTTCCATCGTCTTCAGATTTATAGTAACATTTGGGAGGATTTAATCACAGTGACCCCAACCTTTGGTGACCTTCTTGCTGGTATTAAGGTTAGTGGAGTTTTCACCTTCAAACCAAGACTAGAAAGCGACTGTTTTTGTTTTTTTTAAGCAATTTTATTTCTCCCCCACACAAAATTACCTTCATAGTATTTTTCAAAGGCTTTACACAAGATGGCTTTGTGGGTGTAAGCCTGGGTTCCATACCTTCGAAGTGTGAGCACCATGTTGACAAAGAAAATTCTGCCAACTGAAATAATGTTAATGAGAAGTAGTTGATATGCTGACCCTAGCAGAGTTTGTCTCAAAGGCTAAATGACAACCACAGTTTATAGAGCGCCGAAGGCGCAAGATTGGAAACTACATGTAGGGCTGAAATGTAAAATGTGACTGGATGCCATTTCAGCAAGCAACTCTTTTGATGCAACTATAGATCAGTGAAGACCGATGCTATCAATGATAACAAGGCATTTTCTTGCTGAAATGGCATCCGTGTAACGCAGGACGGTATCGTGATATATCGTCGCAATACAATATCGAGGACAATGACGTCAATATCAACGTTGGTTTTGAAAATATCAAAATGTTGTGACAAAGACGATTATTTTAAAATTTATTGTTTGCTAAAACTTCTATAATCCGCCTTCGTAAGCTGTACAATCTTCCCAAAAAGGGTTTTTAAAATAACGCTAACCCGTCCAAATAAGCTTGTTTGAGTTTGGATGCTGAATGGAACATTCAGATTTTGAATGGATCGCGGCTTAGAACGGTGCAAAAAGGACACTGAAGACTCTGTTTACGTCTTGCCATCCAGCCATTGTAGTTTCTCTGCAGCGGAGGGTATCACCGAAGCAGGTTGGATGAACGTGCTTGGCGCAGGCTGATTCGCAGCTGTCCGATTGGCCGATTGGTGTGAATATTTATGAGGTAATGCTTCTCACAGTAATGCTTCTCACAGTGCTGCCGGCCCATCACCTCGATCCCACAGATGTTTTACTTCTATCCGCCACCACCATTCCTAGTGTGCTGTACTTTATCATTATGGGACGAAGGAATGGCGTGTTGCAGTGGGTACGAAGCTGCAGGGGAAATTCCCTTGGTGAGAAATCACCGCGAGGTCGGGAAATGTCGGGTGCGCTGAAAAATACATAACATGCGTATTATGCGTAGTGCAGTGATATCAAGGAACCAATCGGAGTAAAAATCAAAGCACCAGCTTTTAGAGATCGCAACATCCAATTGTGGAGGTAGAAACCATGAAATTATTGAATCTAATCCAGTGATAAAAGACTCACCAAAATAGAAGGTGTTCTGTTTTCATGAAGGTATGTAAGTTAATTCAGTGATTTTATCTCAGCGGTTTGTATTTGAGTGCTCATTTCCTCAATGCGGTAAAACTGTTTTTCCACATTTGATTGATCCAGTGTTATCTAATTCTACAGTGTACTTTGAATTTTCAATCTTTACGATATATTGTCATATCGGTGATATTTACCCGACGATATATTGCCAGTCAAAATGTTTGATATTGTCCAGGCTTACGCCAGTGTGTATTCCATGTTCAAGCATTAGATAGAGCTCTAGTCCCCCATCTTGCACCTTCAGTACTCTTTCATCTTTGATGAAAACACAACATACACAAACAAGTAGGACTGGTGTACCAGAAGCAGTCAAGTGGAAAAAATGAAAAGAGTGAGACAGAGAGCACACAGAAAAGGGCTAGTGAATGAGACAGACTTACAAATGGAACATCTGTGGAAAAAGTGAGAAGGCAAAGACAAAACGGTATTACATGTTGTCATTTTCTTGGATGTTCAGACCATGGGGTTGAATGGTCTGGAGGTGCCTACATTGAGTTTCTCCCTAGTCAGACCACCAGTATCTCTGTGGTTGCCTAATGCCTCAATTCCCTGTAAAACTATGTCAGAAATTACAGTAAGAGATTAGGAAGATTGAAGTGATGTCCTGTGGGTGTGTAGATCTAGCTTTTGGGTGTTGACTGTACTGTAAATCTGGATCTGTGGCTGTACAAACATCTTTTGAGTTCTTGTGTAGTTCTTGTTTCATCTAGTGAACACCACAAACTTTGCAAGATGTTAGATGGTTGAGATTTGTGGTGGTTAACAGTCATTTGAGACTATTGTACATATACATGTACAATGTACTTTCGTTAATCATTAGGTGTTCGGGCATTAAGCCCGAACAACTCTTTGTTTTTGTTTGTTTTTTTATATTTTTTATTTGTTTTTTTTTAGTTTTACTTCTCAGTGGAATTTGTTTGCAAGCAAACGCATACTTGCGAACCTTTGATCAACTTGAAACTTCATGTGAAGTTAGAACATAACTAGCAGAAGCTGGTAAAGTTGTGACGTCGTGATGACGTCATCAGGTGTCAAATTACAAGCGATTTTATGTCAAAAAGTGACCATATGCAAATGCTTGTATGTTTATGAATATTAAAGCTATGATGCTCATAATTGGGCATCGGATAGATCAAGACTGGGGCAACATTTGACAAGTTAACGCCAAAATCGTATGACCTTAACTTCTAGGTCGTTACCCTAGGTCGAAGTTTACCTTCGATTTTTTTCTTCAAAAAATCATGTTTTGGGCTTTTCTACAGCATAACTCAAGATTGAAATCGAAGTGACGGTTGAAACTTATCAGACAATTGGACCTCAGTATCAAGACGCTACAAACATGATGATGTCATGGTGACGTCATCGGGTATTGAATTACATTAAATCAAAGTTTAATACTTGTAAAAAATCATAACTCATGAACCACATGTTGGAGTTTTACAATCTACACATCATCGGATTGGTCGTTAAAAGTTCAACAAACGCTACACACAACATGACCCTATTTGACCTTGGCTTCCGGTTCAAACCGGAAGTTGAAAGTTTGAAAAATTCATATCTCATCAACTACGTAATATTTCAACATGAATTTTGCTTGAGGTTATAGATGAGTTATCCTTCCGAAACTTTTGCACAGAGATTATAGCATTTTATTCTTTGCATCTGGTCAAAACCGGGCGTCAAAGCGCTCGTGTCTGTTGACTTTCATTGTATGACAACGCACGATAGTGTAGGCCAACACAAACATACGCCGACACTGTACATGTACACATCCACGCGGTGCTCACGTGTACAATGCTAGTCTTGATGCAAGACGTTCTTAGTGGGGGTTTTTCCTGACCTGACCGATTGGTCATAGAATCAGCTGTGTCACGCTTCACCAATAGAGGGCGCTCTATACACATTGAACTCCTGTTCATGTACAGACATAATACCTAGACCTTTCCATTGTTGATAAACAAACAGCGCTGGTTGGCATGGACCGCCGAATGTTAGTAAAACATTCAATCGTGTTAACAGATGTCTCACAGTGCTGCCGTCCCATCACCTCGATCCCACAGATGTTTTACTTCTATCCGCCACCACCATTCCTAGTGTGCTGTACTTTATCATTATGGGACGAAGGAATGGCGTGTTGCAGTGGGTACGAAGCTGCAGGGGAAATTCCCTTGGTGAGAAATCACCGCGAGGTCGGGAAATGTCGGGTGCGCTGAAAAATACATATCATGCGTGCGTAGTGCAGTGATATCAAGGAACCAATCGGAATAAAAATCAAAGCACCAGCTTTTAGAGATCGCAACATCCAATTGTGGAGGTAGAAACCATGAAATTATTGAATCTAAACCAGTGATAAAAGACTCACCAAAATGGAAGGTGTTCTGTTTTCATGAAGGTATGGAAGTTAATTCAGTGATTTTATCTCAGCAGTTTGTATATATATTTGAGTGCTCATTTCCTCAATGCAGTAAAACTGTTTTTCCACATTTGATTGATCCAGTGTTATCTAATTCTACAGTGTACTTTGAATTTTCAATCTTTACGATATTGTCATATCGGTGATATTTACCCGACGATATATTGCCAGTCAAAATGTTTGATATTGTCCAGGCTTACGCCAGTGTGTATTCCATGTTCAAGCATTAGATAGAGCTCTAGTCCCCCATCTTGCACCTTCAGTACTCTTTCATCTTTGATGAAAACACAACATACACAAACAAGTAGGACTGGTGTACCAGAAGCAGTCAAGTGGAAAAAATGAAAAGAGTGAGACAGAGAGCACACAGAAAAGGGCTAGTGAATGAGACAGACTTACAAATGGAACATCTGTGGAAAAAGTGAGAAGGCAAAGACAAAACGGTATTACATGTTGTCATTTTCTTGGATGTTCAGACCATGGGGTTGAATGGTCTGGAGGTGCCTACATTGAGTTTCTCCCTAGTCAGACCACCAGTATCTCTGTGGTTGCCTAATGCCTCAATTCCCTGTAAAACTTTGTCAGAAATTACAGTAAGAGATTAGGAAGATTGAAGTGATGTCCTGTGGGTGTGTAGATCTAGCTTTTGGGTGTTGACTGTACTGTAAATCTGGATCTGTGGCTGTACAAACATCTTTTGAGTTCTTGTGTAGTTCTTGTTTCATCTAGTGAACACCACAAACTTTGCAAGATGTTAGATGGTTGAGATTTGTGGTGGTTAACAGTCATTTGAGACTATTGTATCCAGATAATTTTTCAGATTGTCGCTAGGATGAAAAATGGTTCTACACTTACAAATTGTAATATCACTAATTATTAAGTTCAATTATCAAAATAAACTGCAAAATCATTTAAAACAGTTAATCACATTTTAGTAAGCTTAAACATACATGTACAATGTACTTTCGTTAATCATTTTTATTTGTATTTTTACTTAATTGATATTATTAGGACGCTCAATGATCCATTCCTGTTACATAACTAGTGATTGATTCCGATTTCACACAACAAAGTTTAAAATGGTTGTCCTAGCTCTTTGGAATCGGTTTGGCAGGAGATTCTGTCTCCCATAGATTCTGTCCCCCAGTGGCGAAGTGGGTAGAAATTTAATCTGATAGCGCCCTCTATTGACTCAACTTCCTTCAGCCTATGGTAGTTTACCGTATAGGGGACACACAAACACACCGGGGGACAAAATCTCAGACACTGGCATTTGCACATGTTTTTATCTCTGTTCTTGCTCTATGGTCTGACGTATGTACAAAATGTGTAGACGTTTCATCTGATAGCGCCCTCTATTGACTCAACTTCCTTCATTTACTGTTAATTTACCATAATGGGGGACACACAGCAGGGACAAAATTCCCTGACACCGGGCTTTTGAAAAACGTGTGTCTGATCTCTGTCCTTGCTCTGTAGTCTGATGTACTGTATATGTACATCAAAGTTATACAAAGATGAACAACTTGAAAGGGTTGTTCTATTCTAACAACCAAATTTCTTAAAGACAGACTTGTTCAAGTCTACATGTAGGCCTTTCAGTCAGACTCTTGCATGATGCAACTTTAAATTATGACTAGGGCCTGATGTGTTAATTAATTATAAATTGTTATTTTCATAACTTGGTACCATGGAGGGATTATTCTAAAGGCCTGTGGCGTGGGCATTTTTTTTTTTTTTTTGGCTCTTACAAGAAGAATACATTTATTTAATTATTTTTGGGATTTGTTCATTGTTTGACAAGAATCTCTTGATTTGTTTTAATACTAATAACAAGTCAATGCAGAGTTTTATGTGTTGCTTAAACTGATGAAAAGGTGTATTTTAGGTGTAGGCCCCCCTAATTGTAAAATTATTTTTATTGATGAAAAGTTAAGAAAAAATCATCAATAACAACAAAACAAATAATTACAAACATTAATAGTTAAATTCCATCATTCTCACTATTTTGATCTCCGTTTTGAACCATGAATTGCAATACTTTTAATCAAAATCTGTGTAAAAAAAGAAGTTATGTTATTAAAGTTATGTAGCTTGTGCCTCATGTGTGATTCCTGACTAGAATTTAGTGACTCACATGACACAGACCCAGACTTGACTCAAATGACACAGACTCAGACTTGACTCAAATGACAGACTCAGACTTGACTCAAATGACAGACTCAGACTTGACTCAAATGACAGACCCAGACTTGACTCAAATGACAGACCCAGACCTGACTCAAATAACAGACTCAGACTCAGACTTGACTCAAGTGACCGACTCAGACCGACTCAGACTTGACTCAAATGACACAGACTCAGACTTGACTCAAATGACAGACTCAGACTTGACTCAAATGACACAGACCCAGACTTGACTCAAATGACTGACCCTGACTTGACTCAAATGACTGACCCTGACTTGACTCAAATGACTGACCCAGACTTGACTCAAATGACGTAGACTCAGACTTGACTCAAATGACACAGATCCAGACTTGACTCAAATGACACAGACCCAGACTTGACTCAAATGACAGACGCAGACTTGACTCAAATGACTGACCCAGACTTGACTCAAATGACACAGACTCAGACTTGACTCAAATGACAGACTCAGACTTGACTCAAATGACACAGCCTCAGACTTGACTCAAATGACACAGACCCAGACTTGACTCAAATGACAGACTCAGACTTGACTCAAATGACAGACTCAGACTTGACTCAAATGACAGACCCAGACCTGACTCAAATAACAGACTCAAACTCAGACTTGACTCACATGACTCAGACTCAGACTTGACTCAAATGACACAGCCTCAGACTTGACTCAAATGACAGACTCAGACTTGACTCAAATGACAGACTCAGACTTGATTCTAAATTGTACATTTCTGAAAATGTATGGGTTTTTTTTCCGAAACAATTTACATGTTGGAGAGATCAGAGACATGACAGAGACAATATGTAAGTTAAAGGTTTGATATTAATTAATTTCATTTCAGTCCAATTCACAATTATTGAGCAAGTTCGGGTGGGCGACTAGAGTGACTAGACTTACCAGAAACCATAGAGCACAGGGAGATTGATTAGATCGATCATGCACTGGAGCATGGTCGATCTAGTCAATTCGAGAGCTACGTCACACAGTCTAGTCACTCTAGTCGCCCACCCGAACTTGCCCAATGTTGATAATTAAAACAAAATTATAATAACAATGTATAAAATAAATGTGTTCACTAAAAATAAAACTTTTTAATTTAGGTTTTTTTCTTTGAATTTATTTGTTTGCTGACTATTTTAAAAATATACATCTGAAAGATAACACAAACAGTTCAAATATTTATGAAATAATTAAGGAAACTATGGGGAACCCAGTCTTTATGTTATTATTTTATTTGTTTGTTAACAAAACAATTGGGGGGATCCCATTGGAAATTCTCAGTCAGCTCATTATTAAACACATAGTCAGTATGCACATTCATAATTCAAAGATTTCTAAATTGAATTGCCAACAAACTTTACAACTAGCAGTTTTCTAATGGATTTATTGAAGCAGAAAATATCTATAAATAATATCTGATGAGTAGCTTAAGCTGAATACTGACTGTATCCACTGGGAAATGTTGTATCCTATCAATAACACATTGAACAGTGTGAAGTTACTTAACCTCAATACAGAATGTAACAAAGAATCCGTGTTGAAGAATGTCAACAGAAACAAACCTCTTGCTCCACAGGGAATGACAGCTATTTGCCTTGGCATCAGCTAAGCCTTGCATACTCTTGTCTCAGCAGGGACTAACATGTCATTTATTGCAAGATCAGCTTCATGGGCTCTAGTGCTTTGTAACACCTTGGTTTATGTAATATAAATGTTGTCATGAAAATGAGTTTTAGTTTGAGTGAGGCTGTGCACAGTACAAGCAATTTCCCAGTCCCTCTGTATGAAGCCCCTATCACATGACCAAAGCCAACTCAGGGGAAATTCTGCTAACCATCCCATGCTAGTTTCCCAAGAAAATATGGTCACTCTATTTGCTCACCCCAGGGATGGCTCACTAAACCCTATTCCCATGAAGAAGTAGCTTTTTCCTGGGAAATGGCTATTTTCTTGGAATTATTTTGCCATGGTGAGCAAGTCAAGTGTGAAAGTGTTTGACCAAGCGGTGCCAGGAGTTTTCCAGCATGTTTATCTTCATGTGCAGTGTTTAATCAAATGGTTGTTTGAATTACCCAAATAAAATGTTTCCACTGCAAGAAAAGTAGAATTTTGTTTGATGTTAATTTAATTATTGGATTATTCAATGAGATTATAAAAATGATACAATAGTTTGAGTTGTCTATGAAATCAAATTCTTCAATGCCCCAAAAATGCGTTCATCAACTCTAAGAATTATATTTGTAATATAACATTTCATACCAGTGGGCGATATGATGAGGATTATATTAATGCATTTAGTTTTAAACAAATCAAGTTTTGATTACAAATCAATCTCTGGATAAATCCATTTATTAAAGCCTTCAGTTACATCCAGTGTAATACTGTTATACTAAAAAGCTTGCTCAACGTACATTACTCTGATTTCAAAATGTTTAGATCTTGGATAAAATACTGTCAAGATCTTTGTTGGAACAAAAACTACTTGTTCTTATAAGGCTGCTGTGATTAATTACTACCATGACTACGGCCCCTTAATCATTAAAGTAATTTACATGGTGGTTACCAATCAGCAAAACTGACATAATTGTTAATGGAAAATGTTTTATCATAATACTTGATTTGTAAAAAAAACAACAACAAGGTTTGGTTGAAATCTGCTTTTAGTTTGTTATGTGGAAAGGTTCAATTTTTGAATATTTATTTTAAACTAGTGACCTGATCCAATGATTACATGGCAAGTTTCTCAGGAGAAACAAGATCTTCTATTTCTATAGCTTTGTGAAACAAAGTTCAAATTGGTCGTGACTTGTTGTCTAAGTGTACAGTTTGAGACAGCACAGATGGATACGGACTGCTCTTGAGCCAGTCCTCTGACTGTCTCACACACCGGCATAATTATTATGTACAGAAGACAGCTAGGTTGTCATCAGCCGCTACCGGTGCAGTGCTAAAGCTTTCACTGCATCATTACAGGCTGTACTTCCTCTGGAGGTTCTTGGTTGATAACAACATCATCATCGCCGTCAGTTCTAAGAGTTCTTTTACCGTGAGTGTCTTGTAGTTGTTTCTTGGGGGGAGTTGACTAGGTCATATTATGGTATCAAGACCAGCAACACTATCAAGCACCAATTGTGGTTCCTACAAGCTTCAAATACAGGTAGACTTATTTATATTCTGTCAAATTTGTGAATAGTAATTTGATGTTTTCTTCAGTGTTTTTGCACAACTTTCTGATGAAATTAATTGAACAATTTCCCCTCCTGAGAGATGAATTACACTTTTATGTTTATATTTTTGTTTGGACACCTTTTGTTGTATTAAAGAAACTGAAATAAAAACCAACTGTATCTTAAAACTATAATTGTTTTTCCCTTTTGTCGGCAGCAAGATGCTGCACTAAATGTATGGGTTGCTTTGGTCTTTGCTAAAAACTCAATTGTAGTGTTCAGTGTGCACAAATATGCTCAGTCTGAATATTTCGCAATGCAAAATTGCTGTTTCCCCGTGGAAAATTGAAAATATGTACACAAGTACGTACATGTTAATGTTTTATTGTAAACTGAATGTTATTATTTTACATGAAATATGCTCAGTGAAGAGGATGTAGGCCAAATCATAACGATTGATTATCATATTGTTAGTCTGATGAATTGAATGGAAGGATTTATGCTTTATAAATACTAAGGTTTTCCAGTCTATTATTATTCATTTGTTCCTGTAATAATTAACTGATTTCTGAGAGAGAGGGAGATAAAAAGTAAACAGTTATTGAGGTGTATTGTAATGGATCTAATAATCACACAGGAAACACAGTAAAGCGTATCACTTCACATCCATCACATTATTAGCAGTTTTTTTCCAATAGGTCACTTTTATTTTCCTGAAACCACCCAAAAGTGTTTCATCATGTGAATGGTTGAGAATGCTTGAATATACATGTAGTGACAACAATTTTAGTTGTTTCATTTAATATTGTGGTTTTTTTTTACATCTACTGTACCTCAAATTTTCATCAAAATTGGACGGAAAAACTTAACTGCATTTTTGAATGAAATTTGAAGGTAATTAAAACCTAATAATTCTAATCAACTGAACTTTTTTCATATACGCATTCATGTCTAGTGTGGAAACACTTTTGGGTGATTTTGGGTACTTAAAAAAAAGTTACAACCATTTGAAAAACTGCTTAGTGAGGTTAGATACATAAGTGGTACACTTGATTGCGTGTCATAAAGCATTTAAAATGTGTTTTCAATCTAGTTCGCTATTCTGAGGTACAGAAGTATGTTAAAACTTTGAATTATTAGACCCTTTTGAGTAGCACCTTGTTTACAAGGTGATGCAGTGAAGTCCACTGCAAGCCGTGCCAGAATCACATCGTGCAAACTGCTTTGCTCTTAGTGATAAGTGCTTTTACATGCATTACACATTACATAGGACCTGTGGCTTTACATCCCAATCATGGAGTTAGATGTAGATGTCTTGCTCAAAACTCGAACCCACACTCTGCTGGTCAGGATTAATAGAGCTTGAGTGCTTGACCACTCAGCCCATCATGCCAACTGATGACATGCCAAGGGATACAAAATATTATTTTAGCTTTTCCCGGGACGGTGTAAGGGAAAACCCACTGTAATTACTGAAGTTGTTGTGGCCGTGGTTGCTCGTGAGAAATACAAGCCTTCACATACTACATCTGGCCTATGTCTTCAATTTCCTTATATGCCAAATGGTAATCAGGTAATAGGGCACCTCTATATGAGGACACCCAAAAGTAATATCTTATGTAAAGGACCATCTGTGATGTAATGTATGATGTAATAGCTGTGATGTATAGATTCTGGTGTGTACTGCTTGGTTGAAATTTGAGTTATGAAGTTATCTCTAACTGTTATTATGGGTCAGGGTACGTCTTGTAGATGTGGTTAGACATTTCTCAGTTTTATCTGTTTTTTATGTGAGTGGTTGGTCACTTTGAAAGGATTTGTAGTAGAGAAAGAGTATTGAACCGAGGAAAATGCAATTTGAGTGATTACAAATTTCTCTCAGAGCTAGATTTTAATTTGCCCAAGCTTCAAAACAGCCCATGTGATTATGCCCTCGCTTGAAACTCAGTCTTTAGTTCAATAACCCTAGAGTCAATGAACTAAGATAAAGCCATGCGGTGACATGCATGATGCCCCTAAACACAAAAGACACTTTTGCATCTGAATTTGCCTGCTACAGCTTCAGCTAGGACTTAATACCATCAAAGTTGAACAAAATCATCTTTGAAGTTCCAACTTTGTATTTGACCCTTAATCAAAATAACTGTCAGCCAGATAAAGTGCATGCTGTTCGATGTTTTGACTAAAACTTGACCAATGAATTTGATGACAATTTTCCCAGGTTAGCTGTATTGCATGATTATTTTGAATGAGTTGATTGGAATAAATCCACATGAAAATGAGTACTGGGATGAGAATATTATTTTAATTTTTACTCAATTACACCTTAAATATTTATCTAAGCACTGTTTTCTCCGATGCAATCATTTCATCAAGTTCAACGTTTTTACCACAGAAATTTGGGGAATAAAGTTGCTTACATTAACAAACAAATCAGTGGGAAATGCTATATATAGGTACAGTATGTGTTTGTGCATACATGTATTGCAAAACCCTAGAGCCTTGCCAGATCCTATCCTGTATGTTGTCTGATTTGTTAGAAGTATTGCTTAAATAATAATACCAATAACCTGGCATTTATAAAAGTGCCTTTTCCAGGGGGTTGCAAAGCACTAGGATGTCTCCAGATATACAATGGTACCAATCTTATCTAATCTAGCGCTAGGATGTCTCCAGATATACAATGGTACCAATCTTATCTAATCTAGCGCTAGGATGTCTCCAGATATACAATGGTACAAATCTCATCTAATCTAGCGCTAGGATGTCTCCAGATATACAATGGTACAAATCTTATCTAATCTAGCGCTAGGATGTCTCCAGATTACAATGGTACAAATCTTATCTAATCTAGCGATAGGATGTCTCCAGATATACAATGGTACCAATCTTATCTAATCTAGCGCTAGGATGTCTCCAGATATACAATGGTACAAATCTTATCTAATCTAGCGCTAGGTGGCTTCAGATATACAATGGTACCAATCTTATCTAATCTAGCGCTAGGATGTCTCCAGATATACAATGGTACCAATCTTATCTTATCTAGCGCTAGGATGTCTCCAGATATACAATGGTACCAATCTTATCTAATCTAGCGCTAGGATGTCTCCAGATATACAATGGTACCAATCTTATCTAATCTAGCGCTAGGATGTCTCCAGATATACAATGGTACAAATCTCATCTAATCTAGCGCTAGGATGTCTCCAGATATACAATGGTACAAATCTTATCTAATCTAGCGCTAGGATGTCTCCAGATATACAATGGTACAAATCTTATCTAATCTAGCGCTAGGATGTCTCCAGATATACAATGGTACAAATCTTATCTAATCTAGCGCTAGGATGTCTCCAGATATACAATGGTACAAATCTTATCTAATCTAGCGATAGGATGTCTCCAGATATACAATGGTACCAATCTTATCTAATCTAGCTATTGTTTCATTCCTTTTATTTGCCAGCAAACATAAACAAATTGCACAATCGAAGAATATCCAAAAACAAACAACAAACGTTGTTGTTTTAAGACGAATACAGAAATTTAAAAAGATTTAGCAAAGTACTAAGCAGCGGGGATGGTGCACTAAACTAATTAGAACCCTGACAGGGAAAGCCAATAGTGACAAAAAGTCACTTTCAAAGTGGCTGACCATTTGGTTCTCAAACCACTCTTGGACAATAAAAGATCCTCCCCAAGAGGGGTATGCATTACTCATCATGCTGCCAACAAGCCAAGCCAGGCAACTCATACAAAAATGTGCAATGCGAACCAAAAGTCAAGTGAAATGTAAGTGGAGGATTTTGTTGAAATCATGAATGTCTCAAGCCAAAGACATTGGGAGTTGGGAAGATAGTTCACATTACAGTCAATGATTCTTATTGTAATATGACGAAATGGGCTATTTATCATTAATGTTTTATTTCAATAAATCCACACACAAAAGAGATTTTTTTTAATATTGAAAAAAAAAACCAACAACCTAAAATAGATATGGAGAAGGCTAGACTAGCAGAAACTATCTTCTTCTTTTTTACAACCAAAAGGGTCAGTCTGCCAATAAAAATATTTCTAAAAAGTTCAGACAGGCAATAAACACGGGAAAAAAGATAAAAACTACAAAGATAAAACAATTAAGAACTTTGAGCTGTATGGGTTGAATCACGGAGAAAACTATTGACTGCTGCTTTGAATAAAAAAGATAGATGTTAAACAATGAATAGCGATGGGCAATGAGTTCCACAAGGCAGGCACACTTTGAAAAAAAGATTATTTTAAACTATTAAAACTACTAGAAAAAGGAATATTGAAATTAGGAAAATCTTAACATTAGTTGATTTGAAACAAATATTTGTCAATGCCGGAAAACAGAAACATAAGCTCAACAACTCTCTCCTTGATTCAAGCGATGTGAGATTTAGTGAAGTCAACCCTTGTGAGTAATTCAGGTAGCCGGCCTGATTGTGGCTGGAGTATCGATGGTTGAGTCTTGGCTGGTAAATTCTCAGTTTTGTGGTCTGAGCATTTCTTATGAAATTTTAATGAATTTTTTGTATGATTTTAATTGATATTTTTAATGTAATTTTTATGACATACATGTATTGTTCCTGTTGTACTTTTGTTGTGCCTTTGTAGGTTGTTATTGTCTTGATCTCCTTTATCTAGTGATTATTTTCACTTTTTGGTTATCCTCAGGCTTGTTCTCTGTAATTATTTGTGTACTTTGTACGTACTGTTTGTGTGCTGTCTGGAAACAAATTAATGAAATAAATAAATTTGATTCTTATTTTGTAGGTACGTACCTCACTACTTACATGCTTCATAATGACTAATAAACCTTTAAAATACAGGGATTGAGAAATTTCAAACTTTATTTGAAATTAGACTTTTTAAGTCAGCCTGGCGTTATGTTATCCTCATTCAAAGAAACCGTGCCCTGTGCTCTTCTTCTCTAGTGCTGAGGACAATGTTCCTAATACCTCTGTGAAATCTAAACCCCCAGGGGTTTACCAAAAGCTGAAAAAGCCGTCATCTCAACGAACCTCCTAAAATTTGGATCCTAGTTTTATACCTTTTCACCAGCAATGACTCTCATGACCTCGTTAATATCAGTGCAGCATAGAGAACTCCACATAGTAAGCAATCTTAGTAACTAGTCTATTCCTCCATGGAGGTGATTCCTCCATGGAGGTGATTCCTCCATGGAGGTGATTCCTCCATGGAGGTGATTCCTCCATGGAGGTGATTCCTCCATGGAGGTGATTCCTCCATGGAGGTGATTCCTCCAAGGAGGTGATTCCTCCATGGAGGTGATTCCTCCATGGAGGTGATTCCTCCATGGAGGTGATTCCTCCATGGAGGTGATTCCTCCATGGAGGTGATTCCTCCATGGAGGTGATTCCTCCATGGAGGTGATTCCTCCATGGAGGTGATTCCTCCATGGAGGTGATTCCTCCATGGAGGTGATTCCTCCATGGAGGTGATTCCTCCATGGAGGTGATTCCTCCATGGAGGTGATTCCTCCATGGAGGTGATTCCTCCAAGGAGGTGATTCCTCCATGGAGGTGATTCCTCCATGGAGGTGATTCCTCCATGGAGGTGATTCCTCCATGGAGGTGATTCCTCCAGGCTGTTTTTAATTAAGCAGAGTACCGGTTACTGGTTACTCATTTCTCCTTCCTCCATGATTTCCAAATTACTAGTGTCGGGCTAGTATTAAAAGTAGAGTCAGGTTTTATGTATCCAAGTGTATGAGAGTGACAATCAAAATGTCAGTGTGCTGCTATACAGAAAATAAAAGTTTGATCTTAATGGGTAAGAAATGGCTGTGGCTTTGTGCAGTCTGAGGAATAAAGATGCTTGGAATTGACATGTGAATGAAGGAGCTATTTGAGTAAATGAAACAACAGTTTAATGCTGTGATGGGTTACAAAAGCTAGAGTTTTAATGGATTCGTTATGATTGATTGCTCTCAAAGTCTGATCTCCATGCTTTTAATTCTCCAGATGATTGGTATATCCAGCATTTACACATCTGCCAGTAACTAGACTCAGGTTATACAACCTGGAAAATTGCCATTTCAGCATCACAGATAAGAATGGAAGATTGTTTGAACTGGAAAACAAACTAAATCAAGTAAGATTTGAAAGGTTGTGTAGGGGAAACAAGCAATCCGAATGTCAGTGAGATGATTAGGAGTAAATTGACTATTGTTGACTTTGGTGGTCTTAAAGTGTTGACTTGTTTAGTGGTCTCAGTATTGATCCTTGTGTGTTTTGCAACACATCATCAGACCAGGGCTCGATTTCACAAAGCACTAAGATTCATCCTAAGATGAGTTGTTAGTATTACCATAGTGATTGGTTTTGTGACATCACACTTTGCTTAGCAATTAAGATGAATTTGCACTTAAGATCAATCTTAACTCTTTGTGAAATCATCTACTGATTAATCTAAACCACCACTGATCTAAACACTCACTCATCGGTAAAGACAGCGTTGGTCCGTTGTGATCTAAAGTAAGAAAGTAAAATACAGACTGGTTTGGAAATATGCCATTACTTGAAGTAATTTGTCAAGATTTCCTCCATGCTACCTGCATCTACATCTCTGTGCATCTTAAAAGCAGCAGTGAGGAAGGAAGGTTGCCACCTGTTTCATTTTATATGCTGATGGAGAGAACCGAAACATTTTAATTGAGATTCAGTGGATCTTTCTGTAAACCCAGACCTCTGTTTGGGGAGGGGTGGGGGTGTTATCTAAATCTCTGCTCTGATACCTGATAACATCATAGACACCATAAAGAACATTTGAAATGAGATTCAGTGGATCTTTCTGTAAACCCAGACCTCTGTTTGGGGAGGGGTGGGGGTGTTATCTAAATCTCTGCTCTGATATCTGATAACATCATAGACACCATAAAGAACTCATTAGAGAAATTGTGTATCCAGCATTACCCATACAGACAACATTGGGCTGCAGAAGAGACCCAGTTGAGACGGTTGGTATTGGCTTTGGCTTTTTAGTGTCTGCTTCAATGCAACCTTTTCCCTCTTCTTTCAATTCTTTGTTCAATTTTTTAAACTCCCTCTCCCTGGATACATGAAGCATTAACCGCATAACTTAAAAACGTTAGTTCTTAATTTTGTAATTGAGGTTTACTTGAAAAAGTAGTTTAGTAAAACTAAGTGCCCACACTGTAGTGTTTTAGGTACATCATCAAACAAAGTGTCAACACTTTAGTGCTTTATATTCATCATCAAACAAATTGTTAACACTGTAGTAATTTAGATACAACATCAAACTAAGTGTTAAAACTGTAGTGTTTTAGATACATGCCAAACTAAGGGTACGTTCAGACGAGGAGTTAAACTAACCCTCTCCATTATTTTTTTCTTCTTTGTAAATGGGTCGTCGTTGGCGTGGCGGTATTCCTCATCGCCCCAAATGTTAATGAGTGCCGAGATCTCTCGTCCCTGCCAGTTGTTTCCTCGCTGATTTTCTTTTTCTTGCTGAGTGGCCATCTCAGAAAGATTAATATGAACTATAACAATATCGAATGAACTACGGTATAAAACCACGAGTGAGTAGGGGAACTTAAGCGACGATGAGACAAACGTTTGTTGAAAAAAATGTCAACGAGAGTAGCGTGCGTGTGTATACATGTACATGTACATGTATCAGCCGGGCATTACTGTGGTCGTCTACGCGCGTTGTTGTTATGATGACGTAACCTTCTGTGGAGAGGTCACATGGAATAAAATAGACCGGATGTAGCAGGTCAGTTGCGTTCCAACGATGGTTTATTGGGCCTCGCAGCGGGGGGTTGGTCGTAAAACCTGGGCTAAGTTAGGCTAATCCAACATTTTTTGAGGTTTAGTTTAGCCCAGTTCTCTGGGTCAAATTGACCCTCGCGGACCAGATTTTTGCGTTCCAACGGAGGGTTATTTTAGCACTTTTGGATTAAGGGCTAGTTTAACTCCTTGTCTGAACGTACCCTAAGTGTCTACACTGTAGTGTTTAGATACATTTACATCATCAAACTAAGTGTCAACACTGTCAAATGACCATAGTGTTTAAGATTCACCTTCTATAATTTTCCTCTCTTGGGAAATAAATGAAAGTACATAATGACAAGAAGAGAAGGTCCTGTAGATTGAAGACTGGATACAAGCTTTAATTACAACAAGTCTACAAAGATGCAGCTGTGTACCCTGGGGAAAAAACCTCCTCAAGTGAAACCTGTATGAGTGAAGTAGAAACATAAGTAAGGATGAGAAGTACTTTGACACTATGTTTACATCAACTCCAGAGAAGAAAGAAAAAGTAATCACCTTCAAACATTGGGAAAGTACATAGCCCAAAAGGAGGTGGTGTACAACTGTAGTTTTCGTTGATTAACCCCAAATTATTTTAAAAACATTTACCCATTCAATTTCCCCTGTGGTTTATAACTTGATATTTGAAATAAAAACGTTGCACCCCCTTAAGGTGATCCCTCTCCTGCTGCTTCCCAGGTTGTATCGTAAACGTGGGTGCATGGTCCCTGGCTACAAGGCAGCTGACGGTTGAATGGCTTCTGACTGGCACCCCCAAACAAAAGTATTGAAGAATAGGGAGACCGCCAACATAGGGCTGGATAGCTCTGTTGGTAGAGCGCGGGCACTTTGAACCGGAGGTCGTTGGTTCGAATCCTGCTCCAGTCAATTTTCCTTTGTTCAAACCCAAACTTTAAAAAAAATTACTTAGTCAGTTTCCCTTGTGGTTTATTTTTTATAAATTTTAAAATAGGCCTATACATTTTGTGGTGATAAAGGGACACGTACTGATAGAAAAAAGGTCTCTTGTACTCAAGGGGGATTGCAAGGGTTTCTGACACCCCTATGTCTGACACCCCTATATTATTTTTCTAATCCTAACCCCAATCCCAGCCCCAGCCCTAACCCTGGCGTGTATCACGAGGGGGATTGTCAGAACAGAGGGTTGTCAGAACATAAGTCTCGGAACATAGGGGTGTTGGAGTATAGAGCGGTCACCATTGATTGCAGTGCAGTTGGTACCGCCAATTTTAGCTGGAAAAAATTGCCAAATACATGTTTATATGACAAAGCCCTATGCACCAATTGAACTGGACGCATTTGAATGCTGCCCAGTCCATGTCCTTCCAGTCCATTACACACTCAAGTTATTTCCTGAGGTCTGCTTCCTTTTATTCAGAACAAAATAATTGAATCTCACATGTGTAATTGAAGCAGACATTGAAATTCTCATATCGGAATATATGATCCTATATTTAGTTTTACATGCATAACACCACTGGCTCACTAGGCACTCACCAATGTGCCTACAACTTAACTCTCTGCCGAAATCCCTAATGCAAACGGACAATTGTACTCAAAAGAAAAACCTCATAAATTAAAATCTACTTTCTGCCTTGTCAGCATTGAAAATCGTTTTGTGAGAAATTTTCTGTAAGGCAACACGTGCACTGCAGTCATTCTGAAGAGCTGTTTTGTAATTTAGTTTGTGAAAAATAATAAGCAAATAATTGTCATGAAGATGGATAATCATATCATGCACCAAGGAAGGATCTGAAGCTTAAATCCTCTTCATAAACAACAACTTACAGGGAATAGATTCTAAAATATGCCCAGACATCATGTTAATTTAATATACTTGGAACAGCGGTTTAAATTGTGTTTTTTTTTAAAGATTAATTTTCAAACATGCATATAGGGCAATTTTATGTCAGACTGCGTTAAAAAAAATTGATTGATAATGATTGCACTGTTTTCAGTGGTGCATTTCATAATGTGCAAGTACATGTACCTTAAATGGTGGTAAAATAAATAATTTTTAAAACGTCAAACATTCTGATGTTTATTTGTTACATAAAGATACATATTTGTTTATAAATATCCTGTGTGTATAAGGTGTGATTTGCAAAAGCCTTTAAAATGAACCTGAGTTAACTTGGAAATCACAAGAACATGCAGTGCCACAGGATCTACTTGGTAATTAGATACTGAATAACTCTATCTACTTTATTGTACATGGACTTTGATGTGGAACCAAAAGACTACAAATCATGGTTGAGTGGGTAAGAACACTAGACTCAAGCTCTGGTGTTTGTGGTTAGCAGAGTGTGGGTTCCAGTCCAGGGCCCAATTTCATAGAGCTGCTAAGCACAACAATTTGCTTAGCATGAAATTTCTTCCTTGATAAAAACAAGATTACCAACCAAATTTCCATGTGTTGCATATTGCTTGTTACTGGTAGTCAGCTGTTGTTTGCTTAATCCTGAAAATCACGTGGAAATTTGGTTGGTAATCCTGTTTTTATCGAGGAAGAAATTTCATGCTAAGCAAATTTTTGTGCTTAGCAGCTCTATGAAATTGGGCCCAGGTCTTGACACTTGTTTCCTTAAGCAGCATATTGCACCACAGCACCTTGTAAACCATTACAGGGTGCTATAATGGAATAGGTCGTATACTTCAAAACGTAGCTCCACATACCTTGCAAATACTGAGCACTTCAATACGCCCCTAGGGTTGTGATAAAGCACAGTATTATTTATAGAGGTCTTTATTAAACTTTCAATCTTGACATGTACTTGGTGTGTCATACATGGCCGAGCGGTCTACTGCATTGGACTCATCAAAGTGTAGGTTCTATTCCTGGTCATGACCCTTGTGTGCTTGAGCAGGGCACTTGACCATAATTGCTTCTCTTACAAGAACCAAGTATTATAAGCAGACTACAAGTGGATGATAATTGATTGCTTGTTTCTGTTCATCCCTGTATTTAGAATGAGTATGAAGTGTACATGGGCTCATTACTTGATACCCAACCTCAGAAACACAGCCAGGTCTTGGTTCAACAAGTTGAAAGCTTGGCAAGTGGTACACCTATTGCACCAGGGGAGGTGAGTCATGCACAGGAGAAAGTCAAGCTTCTTGAAAAGAAAGCTAAAGAGCTACTGCAGGAAAATGACAGGTGAGGTGTTCAAAGTTGAAAAGGAAGGGAAATTGTTTATATAAAAATGTCCTGCAAGCACAAAAGATTCATTGTGTTTTACCTTCCTTCAACATACATATTCCCCTTTTGCTCATTGTTGCTCGATATTCGGTAGGTTTTAATAGATGTAAATATTTGCATCGGGGATAATGAACTTAATTTGGTTTGCCCTTACACCGATGTGTAATAAGCTCTGTATACTCAGTGCTCTCGAGCTCTGTGAAAAAACCCACAGGCAATCACTCGGGTGGGATTCGTACCCATGACCTTTGCATTGGTAGAGCAGACATGTCTTACACTAGACCACCGAGCTAGCCCGATGGCTAGAGGCAGGTTTGAATCTTTAGCAGCGGGTACTGAAACGATTTAATAGATGTAAATATTTGCATCTGGCATGTCTGGGATAAAGAACTTAATTTGGTTTGCCCTTACACCGATGTGGCATGTTGCACCCTGGTTATACCACCCCCCCCCCCCCCCCATCCTACATGTATTGGGCCTTCATTGTGTCTTGGGGATCTCAGGAATTCTTTAGCAGATTTTAGAAGGGGTAGGGGCACATCTATACAAGAGGAAAAGTGTGTTTTAAAGAATGTGAACATTTGGGGGACATCCTCTGCCACCTATCCAGCATGGTACACTTTTGCTCTCTAGGGGCACCAGATAATTTGTTCAACTGGCAGGTAGAATGTCATGGGTTTTCATTGGATTCAAAGCACTGAGTTCAATGGACTAATAGTAACTTGTAAAATATAACATGTAACGTGACATGTAACGTGTATATTGTCAAAAGCTTAACCAATCTTTCTTACTTATTTATTATCACTTTTGCTTGAACTATTTTGTTATTGTTGGTGGTGGTTTTTGTTTGGCACCTATTCATAAAGTTGTGAAATCATTGTATTTTCTCTGATCTTTATTATTTGTCTTGTGTCATTAGTAGCAGAGCAGCCAATACAATTTATTTTGTCAACATCTTTGTTCTGGGTGCAAGTGATCAAGAGTCTGGCACCCAAACAAAGATATTGACAAAATAGAGAGACTGCCAATATGAGGCCTAGATGGCTTAGTTAGAGTGCTGGCACTTTAATCCACATCTAAAAATTGTACATTTCTTCTTGTTTCCTGTTCATCCTATTATTGGCGCTAATTGTGCTGTTGGACTAACAAAAATATATCAACTGAGACTAAATTATTAAAATAATTGTTTTATTAGGATTTTTGTTTAATCAACCCTGCCAGAAACAAGCTGTAAAACATTGATTTACCTCAGTATATGAAGTCTTGTATGCCATTGTACGGACAACCACCTTCTATTATAACGAAGCTTTTAGCCAAAGATAATGAGATGCAATAAACAGACGCTGTTACCCAATCATCAAATAAAAGACTAGTTTTAAAGAAACACTTCCTTGATGAGGTTGCAGGAAATGAGAGTGTGTTTAGGTGTGATGAGTTGTTGGCTTAATCAGTGCGCAAACATCATGATCAAAGTCCTTTCTCTCTCATTCTACACCTTGCATTTTCTTTTAGGTCTTTGTACTCATTTAATGAATATCTAAGATCAATCAAAGCATTGAGTGAACTCATTGTTGTCTGACTGAGTGAGCGGTCAAATTGACTCGGTGCTGTGACTGCCTAGTAAAGGTTTGGTAAGAGTTTGTGCATGGATTGAATGATAGTTCTTAATGTCATCAATTATTCAGGAAGAGAGATGTCAGAAAGATTGAATGCTGGGTAAATTGTGTTCCTTAAATTAAATTGAAATAAGTAGTTAAGGTAGTCTCTCTGGCACACTTTGACTTTCCCTCAGAGAACAATGAAAGGTCAAACTGTGACAGAAATCGGAGAGAAATAGGAATTAAAATGAATTTCGAGCGATGGTGCAATAGTTATGTGTGTGTTGATGTGAGTCATCATGGGACAGCTCAACTGTTGGGGATAATCCCCTGACAAAGAGGGCGGGCGCGCGCGAAGGGTGAGTGGGTTGGATGTAGGAGTCAAGCCGTGTAACCATGTAGTGAATAATAATGAGAGTAAATAAGATAGGCCTACTGATGACTTCAATTCAAGATCACAACCTTAGCAACTTAAGGCCTTCTCACACAGGGCAATGTTTTCAGGCAACAAGAGACATTCTTCTAGATGTAACTCACTATCCCCCAAGAAAATAATGAAAAAACTTAACTATGTGTACATTGCCTTTTTGCCTGGAACCGGTTGCCTGGAACCGGTTGCCTGTAAATTGCCCTGTGTCAGGTGGTCTTAAAGGGAACGAATACCTTTGATTTGGGGAATCGTTTAATTGTTTTAATCCTACATAAATGTGGGTACATGTATATACAATTAAATTAACCTGTGGAAATTTCATTTCAAAGGGTGGTAGCATTTTTAAGATTTGGAGTGGTTACGTCCTTGCAGGAAGACAAATCCTTAATTGGAATACACAATTTGAGAAATGTTTCTAAGATTCAAATTTTTGGGGAAAAATCTGATATTTTTTTCCATAACCACAATACTTTGAAGTGAAATGATTTTCAAAATGCTCTATACTACCGGAAGCTGCTGTACTTCTAACCAAGTAAGTTTTTATTGCCATTAGTTTTACATTGTTGCGTTTGGCGGGAGTTTTTAAAAGCATTGGTTACTGAACTCCATCACCCGAAAATATCCTAGCCACCATCTAAGTTTATTTTCCGTACATCGGGGGTACTTATCCTTTTGCCAGGCAATGCAATATGAATGCAATGCAGATCATAAACTTGAGGGTGCGTTAGGGGTTTTTTGTTCGATACACGTCCAACGATGACATCTCTCTGGTAATAGCAAAATAAATTCATGTTCACCCAAAGGAAGAACGTGGTCATCTTGACAACTGAAGTCTTGAGATACGTTAGGTCTGAAAATATTTACAGTATCATCATATGCTACGGTTTGTGTTGGATAAGTTGTTACGGTCGTTGGACCCACAGAAATCCATTCGCAGGTATTGTTAACGTTATCAAACTGTATTATTTGTATCACGTTTAGGAGTGCTACCATTAGAAGTACTAAGAATATGTTATTTATCATTAGACTACCCATCTTTTCATGTGTCATTATCATTATGAAGCTCTTTACCTTGCCTACAATATTTTATTGCTATATTTTATTGCTTATATTGCTTGTCGATCAATTATCTTAATTCCCATTAAGTGATACGAGACTATAATAGGATATTTCCCACGGTAGTTAATGGTGGCTATGATATTTTCGGGTGATGGAGTTCAGTAACCTATACTTTTAAAAACTCTCGCAAAATGCACTAATACCCCTCCCCCCCCCCCTCTCGTCGATCAATTATCTTAATCCCCGTTAATATTGCACAACTTGTAGAAATCTTAAGACTATTTTTGGACATCACGTCTTACATGAATGACTCGGCAGTATTACGGATCAATGAGGATTATCTCTTTTATCTCTATTATCTCACGTTCTTGAGAGAAAACATTTCTTCTCAATCATATCACAAATTTACGCTCTGTCCCATACTAATTTCTCGTATAAAGCTATCCACCCTACGTTGAGTCAAAGACTTCCACCGTTGTTCGTTTAAATGTGCCTTTTAAAATTACCGCCCCCTAATACAACACTATCTTCCCCTTCTCATCGATCAATGATCTTAATCCCCGTTAAGTGGCATGAGACTATAATAGGATGATTCTAACGGTAGTTAATGTTGGCAACAGGGTTCATTCACCCTCCGTAAACATACTATCTAAAGTGGAAGTAATATACATTATACGAAATATCACATTGTTGACACGTCATTATCATCGTTTCAATAGTCGCTTTTCTATCATTACGTCATTGCCATTGCAGTAGAGCGTTAAAACATGCGGACCAAGGATTATACATATGATTCATTTGGTGCTTGTATACGTCAGCATCTGAAGAACCAAGTGCTGAAACAAGCTTTTTCCATGACGTTTGACAGACTGTTGGGTCGTCGTATTCTTTTAACAAATTAAACGTTAACTCTCCCAACTGTTTTTCGGTTAGTCGTGTCGATAAATGAACTAATCGTGGAAGACTGTCCTCTCTCTGGTTTTCTTGATGCGTATAACGCAAACCACTACACACTGGCTCAACCCGTGAAGGCGTTGTCGAACGATGATGTTTTCCGGTACACATATTGACGCAAAGTTTTATGATGTTGCGATTGATACTATTTATATATCAGGGAGTTATACGGGTGAGTTTTACACGTAAAACTAAACCATTTATTCCCAATTATCCACTTGTTCCCAATTTTATAACCTAAAACCCTCTTTGTCAGGGGATTATCCCCAACAGTTGAGCTCTCACATCAATGCACACATAATTATTGCACCATCGCTCGAAATTCATTTTAATTCCTATTTCTCTCCGATTTCTGTCACAGTTTGACCTTTCATTGTTCTCTGAGGGAAAGGTCAAAGTGTGCCAGAGAGACTACCTTAACTACTGAAATATATTCAGTGCTTGAGTTTTACACTGGCCCACAGGCCTGAGGCCAGTGGTTTTAGCTTTGGGCCTGTAAACTCAGGCTCAGACAAGAGTAGAATAATAACACCTCACCAGGTAATATCCTTAACAAAAAGAAAGGATGTTCAAATGCTAACTTTTGAGACTGGTAAATATCTTTCAATTCTGTCGAGTATTAAAATATAGGTCTACTTACTCAGACAAGCTTCACTTCACATAGTGCTTGTTCAAACAAAAACATCTTTCATGTTAAACTTTGTCCGGTAAAAATGTTGAGCTTTATCCCTGCAGTCTAGTGGAATTTTACCCCAAATTTAAGCCCTAATATTCAATGGGCAACTTGATGGTTTCTCATGATATGCTGACCTCAGATATCAGAAATCTGGGTATTCACGAAAATGACTTTGGTCACATGACATTCACTTGATTGATAAAATGTTATACATCATTAGATCAATGACTTTTTTCAATGTCAAATGAAGTGTCCAGGGCCTGTTATTTTATGAGTTTAAGAACTTCCATTCATCGGCACGGGTTTAGCTTTTAGTACAGAAACATGAACAAAATGTGGATTAAAAAATGTAAGTTATAGTATTTGACAGCCTTGCGTCACATGTTGTTTACAGTTTCTTTAGCGCTGCAACTCCTATAAGGCTCTGTATGCATTTGGTAATCACTCTTAAAATTAATGGCAATAAAAACATACTTGGTTAGAAGTACAGCAGCTTCCGGTAGTATAGAGCATTTTGAAAATCATTTCACTTCAAAGTAATGTGGTTATGGAAAAAGTTTTTATCCCCCAAAATTTGAATCTTAGAAACGTTTCTCAAATTGTGTATTCCAATTAAGGATTTGTCTTCCTGCAAGGACGTAACCACTGCAGATCTTAAAAATGCTACCACCCTTTGAAATGAAATTTCCACAGGTTAATTTAATTGTATATACATGTACCCACATTTATATAGGATTAAAACAATTAAACGATTCCCCAAATCAAAGGAATTCGTTCCCTTTAAGACCACCTGACACAGGGCAATTTACAGGCAACCAGTTCCAGGTAACCAGTTCCAGGCAAGAAGGCAATGTACACATAGTTAAGTTTTTTCATTATTTTCTTGGGGGATAGTGAGTTACATCTAGAAGAATGTCTCTTGTTGCCTGAAAACATTGCCCTGTGTGACAAGGCCTTAAGTTCCTAGAGTTGTGATCTTGAATTGAAGTCATCAGTAGGCCTATCTTATTTACTCTCATTATTATTCACTGCATGGTTACACGGCATGGTAAAGTGGGGTCACATTGTCTGGGAGATGTTAGTTTTAGGTTAATGTTTCCCCACGTTGAAGAAGTGCTGACAGGAATAACAAAAAAAGTCAGCTTCACATGCCTGCAAAATAACACAGAAACATTCACCATGCTGGCTTGAAAAATAGATGAACAAACAAAATGAAGTAAAGTTCTGGCCGACATTGCAAACAAAATAATATTTTCTGTCTGACAACACAATGTCCACAAAGTTTGATTAATTATTGAATTGATAAAAACGCAGAGAAGTTTTTATTGGAGTATTTTACTGCATTTTGTTTTTCATTTGATTGTAAAAGATATAAACCTGAAACTTTTATTTTCTCAAAATATAACAGATTAAGAAAGAAAGTTCGTGATGAGCAGGAATCGTTTGACAATCTGCCTCTTCCAGAACCAGAATCCAAGACACAGAAATCCTTAAGAGCGGCTCGCCATCATCATCGAGATGATAAACCCAAAGGTATCGAGGAGCAAATACTTGAGCTTCACGCTGGTATCTTAACTCAGATGGATGAGTTACAGACTCTAAGATCTGAACTCAAGGAGAATTATGTCCCTGCATCCGTCTGTCAACATCTTGATCAATGTGTACGAGATACTGAAGCAGATGTCTTGAAAGTCTTGAGTACCAATGAATATCTAGAGAAGACTATTCAGGTAAGTTTACTTGAGGTTTGAAGGAGTTACTTGATGGCTTTCTTTAAGAGGGTTCAATGACTTGAAGGAAGTTGCAAATAATCGATAACAACTGGATTTCAACATTTTAGAATTGTGTAGAAAGTTGGTTAAAGTGTAAACGTTCCCCTTGTGAAGCTATTAACATGTACCTTGATAAACCAAGAAAGACTTTGTAGATAATAACAACTGTATTTCCTTTTCATAACATTTTAAGTACCTTACTACATTTGTAGTTCACTTTTTTTTACATGTGAGTTACTTCTGAGATTTAAGGTCCGGTTGTGTTAGTTTCACATAAGTTTGTTCAATGTACGAGCATGACAAGTGAAAGATTTACAATCCAATCCGATATATTCAATCAATCCTATTTGGAAACGAAACACTTCTGTTATAAAAAGAGGGGCTCCAAGGTCAAAATCAGTTCTGTGATGCACACATTTTCCAATATCTACTAGGTAGAGTCCTCATGGTAGTGGGGATAAAATTACAAGTCTGCAACTTCGCTTTAAAATGGTGTAAAATGTCAGTTTATTTGATACTCTTTCATAGGGACATTTGAATTGTGATGTCATCGAACATCAAAAACAAATGGGTCTGTACATTCCAAGAGAAATTATTTTGTGCCAGTCAAAAGCTCAGATTCAATGCCGCTTTGATTTAATATTATCAAAATTCAGGACTGAACTAAAAATTATCTTTACATCAACGTAGAGACTATATATTTAAAATGTAATGTCATTAAATATTTTAGGATTTTGATAAAAATTGCACTTGAAGGGTATCAAACATGGTGGCACTTTACACCATTTTAACGTAAGTTTGAGACTTGTAACTTTGTTTTCATCATCATAAGGACCCTATCTCTTGGAAAATGAGTGGATCACAAAACGTAATTTTACTTTCGATCCCTTCTTTAAATATCTGTACATACATAAAGAAAGAAGTTCCTTTGAATCAGAACATGCTAACACTCTTTGGTTTGTGTGTTAGGCAAAGGAAATAAATAATTTTGTTTATAAATGTTTATCTTCTTGAAGAAACACAACCCTTTGTTTGTGTTAAAGTTCGCTAAAATAAAACACTTTGAGTCTGATCAGGATGTGTGTATACAAACACCCATGCAGGACAGAAATTTGCACAAATGTGGAGGCACATTGTCATCATGTACATACTCCTTAACTCTAGGGGTGTCTCTTGCTGATTAAATACTACTTGTAAATTGGCAGAGCTGATTCAATCAGCCCCAGTTATAACACATAGTCACAGCACACCATCTGACCTTAGAGTGACCTTTGTGAAAGTTTGGGAAGTCAGCTTTTAGCTTTCCATGCGGACTGCAATAATTATTTCTTGAATTTAATTTGTTGTTAATTTAAATTTACAGCTGAAAATGCATGGCATCACATATATTTATAACTCAGTTATAACACCCCAATACTCAGTCACTGTACACACATTCTTTTTTTTGCATCCCTGTGGAGACATCTTTTGTTCTTTCCTTTGTTCCTGTAGTTAAGAAGCTCCCATAGACTGTGTACACAAAATTCTTTGTGGAGCAAGCCAGTCTTTAGAATTTCCCTATGGAGACCCTTTGTTTTCCCTTTTCTGTTTTGTTCTCGGTCTCCATAAGGTAGTGAATATGAAGGCACATGTACAAGTGAGAGTCTCCAGGATTTGTTTCTGGACCAACATTTTTTAACCTCTAGGCATGCTCAATTGAAAGGAGGTTCTCAGGTTCTACTTGGTGTTTGTCTTTCCTTTTAAAAGCCCTACTGTGCCATCTGGGGCATTCTTAAAAGTATAAACAAAATAATAAATTATGTATCAACCAGCAATTTGTGGAGATCGGCTCAATAGGCTAGCCTTGTGCATGGGAGAACTCTGTAGTAAAATCAGAACCAGTACAAATGCTACCTAAAGCATCCTCAGAAATACACATTGACTAATGTAGGTCACATTGATATTTTATTATGCATATTGAATATAACTAAAGTATGTGAAAGATAACTCGTGCATCTAGTCCTCTTTTGCCTTGAACATCCCGCTTTCTTATTTGTGTACATCTGTGTTGCCCTTTGCAGAGACCCATGCTCAAAATTGTTTATGAAGTCATTAATAAAAACTGACATTTTACAGGAAAAAAGCCTACTACTTGTGACCTTGTAAAACGCGGCAATACTCTAGAGATTGTCCAATCTTGTAAGGTTGGTCTTGGTTGTTGGCAAAGGTTTTGGTCGAAAGGGAAACACTTCCTTAGTAATTGTTCCTAATTATAATTACCTGATGATGAATTAGGGCAAAAGTCACTTAAGATTAAAAATTCTGAATGAATGGAGGGTCAAGGCTGTCACTAAGTTCATGTTAAAAGCACTCAGAGTGCTTGAATTAACGCAATGAGTGATAACAACAGAAACCAATATTTTAAAAGCAGATATTTGCACCTTTTTTTTGTTGAGGCAATCTAATCATAAAATCCAATAAAATAAAATAAAAATTCCCTCTTCAATCATTATAAACATTTGCTTTACTTCCAGCCCAGAATTACAGATGGTGGCTTCTGTAACCTTTGGTCCTGGGTGCTCCTTTAAAATGTTGTCTGAGACTGTAGGATTTTTTCATTTGGTGTGCCCTTGAGCTGCATTAGAAAAAATGGCCTCGCCTTTTTTACAGTGGGTCATATGTTGGCTTTTGTCAACATAAAGCTGGTTTGTAGGCAAAATTATAAAGAAATATGCAATCAAAGTCACATGTGAAAGTTTCAGTGTCTACTTGCTGAGAAAACAGTCCCAGTATTTTCACAAGAATCTCAAATACATCCATGTATAGCGAGTTGATGAGGTACCGTCTGTATTTGTGGCCACAACATATGGGAATGGACACCAACCCTCAGAAATCTTAGAAATTCATGCCTCATCTGGGCCAAATTGCATAGAGATGCTTCAACAGAAGCAGAAATTATGGCTTTAAAAATCCTGCTAAGCAACAATAAGCCGGAAACCAGTTACAGATGTTTTGTGTGAAATGGTACTATAGCTGGTAACCTTTCTCTTGAAAGCATAATTTGTAACAGTGCTTAGCTAGTTTTTTGTGCTTAAGCAGCTCTATGAAATTGGGCCCTGTTGATACAAGTCTTTGCCTTGTTAAGTGATTTGTAATAAGAAAACAGCTCCTTGATGATGTTTCAATCCATACCAAGAACTTGTTAACTAGAGCAGAATGTATAGACGATTCGTAAGACATGTAAGAAGGTATACGTAGATGGTCTTAAAATGAATTCCATTGATTTCCCATGTGATCAACTCTGTTCACATGGGAACTTGAGATGTGTTCCTTGAGATCAATAAACCATGTGGTATTGTAAACACTGCAAAATACAATCCACTTTAACATCCAGGGTTCTTGTAGAATTGTAAAGGGCTGGATTCAATGCCAAGGGACTCTCAGATTGCAGACAGCTCAAGGAATTTCAGACTTTTTATGTCTGCCACGCGAAAACAAACTCCAAGGGCGTCGATGGGGGGGGGGCAGGTCCCCCTCACTTTTTAGACTGGAGGGGACAGCATATCAGATGTCCCCCCCCCACTTTTTGATTGACTGTTCATTAGAAATATATGCAACAAAATATAAAAATACACACCATTTTCTTGATTTAATATTTCGTTACAGTTTTTGTTCAAATAAAAGAATAGCGAACAAACGGTTAAAAAGTTGTTTTTTCATTTTCATCTTTTTTTCTGATGGACCACGCGCAGAATGGTATTTTGGGCCTATTATGTAAGATGTATTTTTTCAAGACTTGCTCGCCCGTCCCCCCTACTTTTCAGTACCGATCGACGCCCTTGACAAACTGCAGTAAATTTCTTCAGATACAACGAAATCATGCTCCTTGATCGATTTCTCTAGTACTGAGAACACTGTTCCCCAAAGCTCAGTGAAATCTATAACTACAGGGGTTACTAAAATGCTAAAAGGTTGAAATGCCATCATTTCAATGTACCTCCGGAAGCTTAGATACTTGTCAGCAAATGACTCACACCCCTGACTGGTCCTTTGTCTTGTCCTAAGTTGTAACCTACATACAGTTTTAATATTGTAAAAGATGGATCAGGCTTGGCTTATTTCTATCTGGTTGGAGTATTGATGGATTTGAATGGAAGGATCCTATGGTTCTTGGCTGGCTCTATGCTGTATGGAAGGATATCACCACAGTGCTCAAAATACCTCATGGGCCACTGGTCAGAATAGTCATTTTAGCACTGGGCCAGTACTCCCCATGGCATGGAATACTCAATGGGCCACTGGTCCAGGGCTTAGTCATTTTATCATTGGGCCAGTAACATCACAAGCGAACAAGTCCTACATTTTGTATTATTATTTTTTTAAACACACCCAAATTTGTAATGGCCTCCAGTCATGACCCTCTTTTGTTCAACTCTTAATTTGTCCTGACTAACATGGACCCCATTGTTTTCCTTTGTGATGACAGTGGTGGACCTATTGTCTCTTTTGTTACATGCCCTCAATTTGAATGATGTTCTTCCTAGTACATTCTAATTTCCGTTTTTTATGCCCCCAGAAAAATCATGCAAAGTTGTTTTCAAATAGCGTGAAAAGTCTATGCAAGCAAATACCACATGTAGGTCAGCCCTTGTTGTACTCAATAAAATTGTCCTATTTTTTAAAAAGTCAAAACCTCCTCCTGAACGTGAAGCAAATCAAGTAAAAGCTAAAAAGGAATAAATGATTTTGATCTTGCAGAAATATTTCTTCTGGTCAAGTAACATTTTCTGAGCTACAAGAGACCTGTAATCTTTTCTTGATATGCAAATTGCAAGCCCTGTACTGAGTCTATAAAAAGAATACTTGGCCACATTTTTTAAATGCAATTTAAGACTTCTTTTAATAATGCTAATAAATTGTCCCCTTGTTGTTTTCTTGCTTGGAGTAATCACCGACTACACAATGCTTTTACGTTGTCCGTAATTTGTGGAGCAAAATATTTAATTCTACAAAATGCAGAGTTGCCAACTCTTGCTGAGTCTGCAGAAAGTTCCCTAAAAATAAACCAATCTTTCCATGTTGTGATGAACTAATTTGAAATTAAATCTCCCTGATTATGGAGGCTTTTTCCTTATTCATGTTATTGTGTTGAATATAATTCTAGGTATCTCCCTGATTATTGTAAAAAATCTCCCTGATTGCAAGATGCATTTGTTTGCAGCCCTGCAAAATAGATCATTTTAGGTCACAATTTTGAGGGATGTTTTTGTGGATCATTATATTCTCCTTCTAAAGCATCTTTCTAATCGTTCTGATTTCATAACAAACACTTCTATAGTCCAAAGTGCTCGCTCCAAATGCAACATGTCCCTTTAAGGAAAATCATTCCTGTCTGCCATGCTAGTACTTTCCCCTCAGGTATTTATTAGTTCTCTTTTCTTTTTTCAATTTCCATAGCAACTGGAAGCAGATTTGGAGAAATTGATGCATAAATCTAACGCTGATTCCAACGAGTCAAGGTAAGTATTGAGGTTGGAAGTCACTAATGAGAAGCAAAGCCTCAAGAGTGTCTCGTAAGGCTTAGTTGAAGTGCAGAGATTACATCACTTGATGAGATTAAGAAAGTACACATCATCATAACTACTTCTTTGAAACTCTGTAGTGTGAACAGGGGTTTAGGATGTTCTATTCTTTAGTTGCTGTAGTAATGGAGGAAGGAAGCGGTCACAATTAAATTTGTACCACCATAATGTACGGATTGTTTTTGCTCATTTTCTCCGGATGCAGGAAAATTTGGAAGAGCATTAATATGTTATCGGCGGGGACATCGCTTGGAGAAGATTAACTTACATTATCATTCAGCATGGCTAGAGCTGGGTCTTCCTTCTTCAAACCACCTTCAGTGGCTCATTCTTCAGAGAGGTGCTCGGTGATCAAAATAAAAATCTTGCCCAAAGGGAGATTTAGAATTTTTAAATCCCGGAAGGGAACAATTTCATGAATTTGGAGCTTGCTTGGAAGGTTAATCAAATGTAGTTTTTTTATTTTAAGCGTTTTGTGTTTTGCTTCGTCACATCTGTATAAAATGACGGTATATGTGATGTAAATTTGCTAAGAATTTATTCATTTATAAACTGTATTGGGTTTCAAGCCTTATAAGTAAGCTTCTAATAAGTCTATAGCTAAGCAGAAATTTGTTAACCAACAAAAAGCAGTTCAACTGTTCATAGTTCATGGGAATGTGAAGCAAATTTGACATTACACATCTGTTTTCATAGTGAATTACTCCTCAATGCAACCCAAAGCCGACTGCTCCAAGCTCGGTCTTCAGATTGGGTCCTTTTGCTTGTCCAAAATATTAACTAACCTTTTTTGTACCTATTAAGTTTGTTTGTAAACCTTCATTTATTGAAAATGACTAATATTCTATTTACAAGGTTTTGATGAAATCAGGTGATTTTCTTTCCGTATTTTTCACTAAAATTTCTGGCCTGGCAGAGTCTTGAAGTTAATTATTCTATTCAAGAGTAAACATCATCTTTAGTGCCAGACAGATAGTAAATCCAGTGCTCCCAGTATCCTGATTATATCTTGATGACACCCAAGGGATCTGTTCCATACTAACCAATCATTAACTACTGTTGACTTAAATTGGTCAGTCAGTTACTTATGGCCAGGGTAATTCTTTGTCTTGTTACTCTGATAAGTACATGTGAAGGCCATGTTTTTAGTGCAATTTTTTTCAGGGCCTTTATATGATATATGGTTAGTTAGAAGGTTTTTAGAGATACGCCTAATAGAATGGATTCAGAAACATGCTTTTCTCAAGTTTTAATCTTTTTGAGTGAATATTTGTAAGAAGACAATCTACGGGGGAAGGGGGGGGGGTAGAGTGAAGACTCAATGGGAGACTGTTGAGGCTATAGCGAGCGTCCCACTCACCGGTCCTTTTCCATTGTTCTCATATCTGAGAACAATTGAAAAGGACAGGTCAGTGGCATGCCCAATATCATCTCCAAATTCTCCCATTGACCAATGGTTTCTTACATGATTTAACAAGACACTAAGATTCATCAATATCACTCTGGTGATTTGTACTGTGACATCACACTTTGCTTAGCAATTGAGATTGATACACATCTTACAGTCTTAAGAGCAGTCTTAAGCTCTATGTGAAATGTAGCCCTGGAGTGCTTCAGCATTGAGAGCAGTGCATCATCTTGACAGAAATGCGCTATCAATTTATCAGGAACCACATGCCACAAAATCTGCAGACATTTAAAAAAACTTGCTTCAAATGCAAGGAAGCATAAACTGTGTTCCAGTACTTAGTATTCAATATGTACATAGTATCCTGATATGAGATGTTTTTAAGTGATATTAGTTTTAGTTGAATGCACATCTCGTATCTCTAGTTTCATGTTTATAGCTCTACAGTTTCACAAATAAGTAAAATAAAACCTGTCAAAATTACTTTAAGACATGGTCTCCTTGAGAAAAAAAGCCTCCTTGCTTTATTTTCATCCCACGGTCATCCCTACAGCTTCAGGAAAACATTATTTTGTAGGATGATTGCTTCTTGTACTAACCTGACACCAACGAGCCTTTCCAATATAATCTGTTAATCCACAAGGAAGTTCATCATCAAGATGTGTCTGATGTTGTACTTGGTTATTTTTGTAAGCGCCACCTGGGGTCTCATCTTTATTACATGAGAGACACTTATATCACCCCAACTGCTCCACCGTCTACCTTGTCAAGTACAAATTTGAGCAGAAAGTGTGTACTAGCTTATGACAACAGTAGAGTTTATTCTGTTCTATTTCTCATACACAAAAAGATTAATCAATTTATATCCATTGCATTTATTTCTTTTAAAATTGAAAAGAAATTGTAAATAAACATAATAAGCTAAAAGCTTTTTAATAAAAATAAAAAAATCGCTTATTAATATCTTCTGAACATTAATCAAATGACAAGGTACCTATAATGAGGCAGATTTCACGACTGAGTTGTCATACTAAATATGATTTACTTCCTGCGTTAGAAAATTAATTAATATTAGATTCACCACTATCGGACTGCGGCTAGCATGTAATCACCGAGTAAGCTCAGTGAACGACATGGTTCAATTACCACCCATAATGCCGCTACAGGTTGGGGTTTTTGTCTGTAGGAATATGAAGCTTCAAGTATACAACAATTATGTGACATAAATACTGTCATGAACTGATGTTGGATCTCCTGATATCACAAAAGCACAACACACAGCTGTGATAAGTCTTGGCAAGTAGTGCATCTACTGTACAGGAAAACTGTATGCTTTTTCATTATCTCAAGCTTGATATGCAGGGCAGAGGGTACCCCCCAACCCTCAGAAATGTTCGCATACTTAATTACACTATTTTTCTCTTGTACAGAAGTACACCACCACCTAAAATCCTCCAAAGAATTCCTGAAAGTCCAGGCACGTAATGAAGACACAATTGGGGGGGGGGGGGGGGGTTACCACCATACCCCACATTGAGTACATAATGTTATCTCTTGTCTTTTATTATTGGTTTTTATTGAAGGTACTTCCATGAATGAAAAACATACTGGGTTTAAAGTTGATTAACCTTCTTAAGTGAAATGTATTTAATTCTGAGATATTCCTTAGAATGTTCAAATGACAGCGTTCTCCGTTTCAATACATTATTGTTGAGATTTGTAAATAATATACAGACTAGTTTTGTGATAAGTTACGTATTCAACCTAATTACTGAATGTTCTGTATTTATTAAAACTATACTTTTCAAGGTTTTATCCAGTAATTGCATTTAGAGTCATGTTGTATTATTTTAGTGATAAAATACTACCAGCCTATGCAAATTAAACGCCACCGATATTTGGGTTTTTGTTTTGTGTCACAAGATTGACATTTCAAACAATACTTGCTTATATATTAATCAACATTAATTTTCCTATTTCACTAAATGGTTCTTTGAGCAGCATGCTAGACTTGACCCAAGTTGGACTTTCGTCGAGTCCTTGTTGGCCTAGTTAATCTGCTGCATGTACTCCATATAAAGTGCAGTTTTATTTCACAAAAACTCACTGGATTGGCAATTAATTAACACTAGAGGGCGCGCGTTACAAAAACTATTATATTACCGACTCATCTAGCACAAGACCCGACTTGAACCAATTCTAGCAACATGCAGGCCGAAACGGAATTTTAAGTTGTCCCAGGTTGTCCCATTTAAGTTGTCCTTAATAGAGGGCACTTCTACTAAGGAAAAATTGCATTGCGCATTAGTTTTTTTTTTTTAGTAGCCCACTGTGCTTTTACTTGCCCCCAGGAAGTTTTAGTAACCAGATTTGACACTTGAAATGTCATAAACCAGTTTTAACGGTCAAAAGAAATAATATTCACAAGCTCAAAAATAAATTGTCACATTTACAAATTTTATTATTCACATCTGAAAAGGAGTTCAAGAGCATTTTAAACAATTAGGTTGCAGAGTTTAAAAAAGAAGTACCCCATTCCCCACAGGTCCAACCCATTCTTGTATTTATTTTATCTGTTGGTCTGATGAGAACTGCAATAGTAAACTGATTATGCTTTACAAGGGATCAGGCATACCAACATAATCGAAGTCTAACAGTTTGGGTGTTGAGTTACTGAATGGTGTTGGACTGAGGACTGCACTGGTAAACTGATTATGCTTTACATGGGATCAGGCATACCACCATAATCAGAGTCTAACAGTTTGGGTGTTGAGTTACTGAATGGTGTTGGATTTTGATAAGGATGTGGATGGAAGAGTTCTAGTCGCGCTCTAGGGGTCTTAGGGAAGTATGATTAACCTGCTCCACACTTGTCATCATTCTCATCCTCTAGCATTGACTCAGTCCAATGGACCATTTCAGTAATGAAACCCTTCACATGGCTATGTCTACTGGCTGCATTAACAATGTTAAAAAATAGGACTTTTTGTCATAGATTCTTGCCATAGCCACTGTAAAATACATTCAGTCATGGCCTCAGTCTTCATCTTGGATTGTTAATACACAACCCAATGAGAATCATAATGAGGCTTCATTGTAGGTGTTCTTAGACTGGCGCCTCCAAGGTCATACCACAATTTGTATTGAGTCCTGTAAGGCATCTCACTAAATAATAAGCGCAGTGTCTAGACTTTTTATTCTGCATCTAGATCCAGACAAAACTCAATAGTTTGCTTCATCAAATGCTTTCCTTGCTTTCTTCAGTTCTTCATTCATCATCAATAAGTCCTTGACTCGAGCGTATTTCCGAGAGTCTTTTCGAATCAAGAAGATCATGTCTTCAACTTGTACCCTTCCAGGCCGGCCAACCTCCATGGCTTTAAGAGTCTGTGGATAAAGACACATAGATGATGGTTGGTAACTGTTTCATATCAATTACAGACAGGCATTTAAAATAAACTGACAAATCTAATAAGATAGGATGCCAAGGTTTGATTTATTGACTGATTTTATTTCTTATTTTAAGTTTGGTGGCCCATTCAGTGGAATCCACTGGTCTCTCATGGGTGTCGAGGCAGCTGATAAAACGTTCTGTTCAAAGATTAAGAGGACTGTGAGTTTGGACAGGGTCAACAACAACCCACAGGACCCTTCACATATTTAATTCAAGTACAGTGGTTTAACATATTTCTGAACAAATTGGTGTTTGGATGTGTTTGTTACCATTTCTGTGATGAAGTCCAGCACCAGATCTTCCAGTAAGTCTACTGACTCGGTGTAAGGATTCTGATCATCACCAAAGCCGTACATCATGCATCTTACTACATTCAACAAAATGAAACAATAGATTGCTATTAACATCATAATGTACACAGAGACAATAACTGTTAACAAACTCAATTGAAATCTCCCTACATTTACTTCTTTACTTCTGAAACCCGAGTATTACATTGGAGCTGTTTATAAGTAAAAAGGTTGGAGGTCAGGATGTGAATGAATTAGTTACTTTTTCAGTTTTATACATGTAGGTGTATCAAGAGACTGTGAAAGTCTCACATTCAACACTCTGAAACATGAAAGTGTGCATTTTTGTTCCCATCATTTAGGGCCTACACATGTGAAAGTGCACAGGTCCTAAAGCAAGAATATATCTAAGGCGCTTGGGTTAACCTGTGGAGTAGCTTCAATTAACTGAACTAAACTCTTCCATTCCATACTCCTACTTCATTACTTGGCACTCGGCACACTCCACAAGTTAGGATAGGAGCAATTATAGTAAAGTGTCTTGCTCAAGGACACAAGTTATGGGGGCCAAGATTCAAACCCACATTAAAATGACTCTTGAACAAGACACAAAAACAAAAACAATCTGTAACAACACTAAGTTTTCTAGAACTTTGTAAGATATGGGTTTTTCACATCATCTGCGCACTAAAACAGAACAGCAGTTTTTTGGGAGTGTCAACACATTGCATCTGTTACTTTTGGGTGAAACATTCTAGGTTTGCCATCAAAACAATTTAGCGATTTGTTTTTTACTGTCATCCTGTTAAGATTACATGTAGTTCTACCCCTGAAAACACACTGGAGAAGGTAGAATCAAAGCAAGATGAGCAGACAGTTCCTCAATTCCTACTCGGGACATTAAGAAAACCTTGAAAACAACTTATGGAAATTCAATAATACTTTCTCAATGACCAAGAATATGCAATTAATGTTAATTAATAAATACCTCAAAGAGTTTTTGCATTCTGATTGGTTGAAGACTGGTCACGTGGGGGGGTGTATTAACATGTGATATAAAGACCAGCTCTGTAAACTAGCGAATAAATGGCCCCTAAACGAGCACAAGGTTGTGTAAAAGTTATAATCGGCTCGGTCCAACAGCATCCAGCCACCAACCCGGTCATTACCATGCAGTGAAGACCGGCTCCCCACACTGTTATTCCCTAATTAATAGTGATGCCCCAGGGTACAATAGTACTAGTACCAGGCCTGACATGGAGGCATTGGACGCAACTGCCTTCTCCGGTCAATTGGTGCCACTTGAATTGTTCCAGAAAAAACTTATATTTCCCTCATTGAGGTGCCTGTTACAAAGAGTACATTGCTCTATGCAAGAACGAAGTACCAGGTACCGGGCATGCAACACTAAAACTACAGGCGTTTAATGTCTACTAAATCTGGAAGAACAAAATATATGGTCATCCATAAAATACAAAAATTACAAACCATCAAACAAAAACAAGTAAATTTGAAAAGGTACATGTACAAGCACATCATTCTGTACTTGATCTTCATACTGTTTAAACAATTTCTTCAAATAAGATTTTAACCAAGACACGTACATTCCTTGGAAAACATTCTCTTCTTCTTGCCTCCTTCTCCTTGTTCTGTCTCACTGGCTGAAGCATGATCGCCACTATCCTGAAATGAAACACAAGAGGTAAAAGGTTGTTTAACTTCAAACTATCGCAAGATTACTTCCTTTAGTAATCAAACCTTACTCTATGGAAAAAGTGCAAAACGTCTGCAAACTTATCTGTTAGTATTTAAGCACTTTGAACTCTTTCAGCTGTTCCTGCTATGAAGCAGTATTGCTATTTAGCATGAATACACATGTAGGTGAAGCATCCCTACATTGCTGTTCACTTTATGGTGAACTCGGATGGATGTCTCCAAATTACCTGTGGACAGTGGCGATCGTGAGGAACTAAAGCTCTGTCTGAATAATATAATAAAAGCTCAATCATCAGTTTTGACATGAGTTTGTACAGAGCCGAGACCCGGGTTTGAAATAAAGAATCTTGTTAATAAATCCTTCGCGCTGATCACATCATCTTGTGCGTCTGACAATCCATGCATGATCGGTCACGGTATCCTGTTGAGCTCTATGGACGATCCCAACTATAGTTGGGACGCCCCAACTTTAACACTCAAGTTGGAACCAGTGCCAACTATAGTTGGGACGATTGTCAAGTTGGGGCGGAACACCTACCTAGGGGGGCACACTTTGGAGAAATGCCTTGATTAGATCATGGAGGAAGGCATGATTAGATACAGTATTGGATTCATTTAATGATACCCCAACTCAGGGGAGGGTTTCTTAATATTAGACTAACTGTAGTAAAAGAGTCAGACTAAAAAAAGAAAGAAAGACTCATTCATTTTTTGAAGAACTAGTACATCACGTTCACACCATGTGTACATCATCATTCATGTTTCGAACAGTCAAAATAAATTCAGTCATTCCATCAGTCTTTTATTCATGATAAATTCTGGACCGAGTGATCGACATGATAAGAAAGAACTAAAAATTTCCAATTGACATTGCTTTTTCAAACTTCTGTAAACTTCTAACCAACATCTTATTATGACATGTTAATTTTGGTTTTTACCCTACACCTATGTGTGTTAGCACTGTATACTCAGTACTTTCCCGAGTTCTGTGAAAAAAAATCACAGGCATATTACTCAGGTGGGATTCGAACCCACGACCTTTGCAATTCTAGAGCAGTGTCTTACCAACTAAACCACCGAGATTGCCCGGTAGCTAGAGGCAGCTTGAATCCTATATTTTAGCAGCGGGTACCGCAACGAATAATAGATGATAGTTTTGCATCGGGGATAAAGAATATTAATTCTGCCTCTAGCTACCGGGCAATCTCGGTGGTCTAGTTGGTAAGACACTGCTCTAGAATTGCAAAGGTCGTGGGTTCGAATCCCACCTGAGTAATATGCCTGTGATTTTTTTTCACAGAACTCGGGAAAGTACCGAGTATACAGTGCTAACACACATCGGTGTAGGGTAAAAACCAAAATTAATATTCTTTATCCCCGATGCAAAACTATCATCTATTAAATATTATGACATGACTTTCAAGAAAACTTTGTTTTCTTGCAATAACAAAAAAACAGTGGCGTGTCATGGCTGAGTGGTTAAGAGCACCGAACTCAAGCTCTGGTGTTTCTGATCAGCAGAGTGTGGGTTCGAGACCCAGTCTTGACACTTGTTTCCTTAACCATTATTCATTATTGCTTCATCCTTCGGATGGGATGTAAAGTCGTAGGTCCTGTGTGTACCAATCAATGCATGTAAAAGACCCCAGTACACATATAGCGTTAAGAGAAGGGGTTTGCCCCGGTGTGTCTGGCAGTGCATTTATCTTCAAACAGTTAAGCTGCACTCTGAAGGAAGGAAGGAAGGAAGCAGTAAACAATTCTATTCTAGTTGCAAAAAGAATGATCCCATCAAGTGAAAAACTGCGCAAACTATACAAATGCGCGCACATCACTAAAAGTGCGCAAAATATTTGCATAACAGTATCACAAAACAACAGAGCAATCTAACAATGCGCAATTTTTTTTACACTCACTCCGTCTCCGGGTCGGTATTACTGTTCCGTCCCAACTTGATAATTGTCCCAACTATAGTTGGGACTGGTCCCAACTTGAGTGTTAAAGTTGGGACGTCCCAACTATAACACTGCTGCAGACGCACAAGCTGAGTGCGATCGGCGTTAATTAACAAAATTCAATATTTCAACGGGTCTCGGCTCTTTATACAAACTCATGTCAAAACTGTCATGATGGAGCGAGCAGGTGCCCAGGACGAGCCTAGACTCGCTAACTCGGCGTAAATGGTGTTTTAGAAGGTTCTGACACCGGCCTCATGCTCATGCTCATGCCGGGTGAAAGCTTTCAGTCTCAAAATCATTTAATTTCCCTTCTGTTGAGTCTTGGAAAACCAAAATTCTAACTAATTTCAAATATTCTCAAAGGCAAGGGAAAGTGGTCTTAGCATTACGTACCCTTAGCATTACGTCCAAACTTATGGATCCTGCTGATTCAATCAACGTAAACGTTAAAAACTTCATACTATGATACTTACTATTTTATTATTATGTTTTTGGTTTATTCATGGGGGTGATTTGTGTTTACTGCGATCCCAACTATAGTTGGGACGTCCCAACTTTAACACTCAAGTTGGGACCAGTCCCAACTATAGTTGGGACCATTGTCAAGTTGGGGCGGAACATTACTATACTATATAAAATTATAATATTATTATTAAAATATTACATTAGTCTAATATTTTTAATAAAAGTATTGTTATTATTACGTCTTCACTTAGCCCTGGTAGGACGAATTCCAATAATGACAATTTCGTTTCAAATATATTTTCAGGAAATCTTAACGAAGGTTTTAAAACAGACATTGCATACACTTAATTTTAACAAAATTTACCTCAAGGGGTTCCGCCATTTTAGATGTTGTCAACAAAGATCTAAATGAGACTGAGAGGGCGCTCGGCCAAACGCACGGTATTTTTTTCTCCGACCCACGTGACGACTGTTGCGGCACGGTGACCTCTGTCGGGGGTAGTGCGTGTGCGTACACGACGACGTTATGATGTAAGAAGTGCACGCTGTATTCATTGTGTGTGTGCACACAGCTTGACCCGCTATTTAACGTAACAACTACGGTGGGATCAATTTAGTTGTTTGCACAGTTTACTTTTGTACGATTCCATTGCGTAACTTCAGGGCCAAAGGTCCGTTGTCTGGTTACATTTCAGTCTAGTCAGTCCAGCTTCCCAGCTCTGCAATAAGTGACCAAGATTGAATAAAAAGTTTTTCATTTTACGTAGATTCAGAAGGAAAATGCCTGAACCGATCGAAACGCAAACTGAGGCTGTGGCAGTTGCTGTCCAGGCTGAGGGAGAGAAACCAAAGCTAAAGGCATGTTGTGCCTGTCCAGAAACGAAAAAAGAAAGGGACGCTTGGTGAGTTATGAGTATAAAAATGATTCCGTTGACCTTCGTCTGGAAAGTTACCATGAGTTATAAAATCGTGATGTACTTTACAACAAACTTTATAATTTCCAGTTAAGTAGGATTTGAAACTTTGCATGGTCAGATGGTGGAAGCATGGAGCAATAAATGGTGGAAGTAGAGTCGAGAGGTTTGCGGCACCATGTGAAAATCTTTTTTGGGTAGTGTTGGTTCTGAAAAAAAACTGACGACTCAACATTACGATCAGTATGCTCAGGCGAGTGCTCGGCCCTGTTTTGGCAAAAGGGTGTATCTCAAATAATCACCTTTTGAGATAAACGGCGTTGAAAGTTCAATTACCTACCATTTATACATATTCAATTATAAATGGGTAGATTGTTCTTTAAACAAATGTTTGATATATACATTAGTAACACAATAAATGTTGTCCTTCTTGTGTAGCTGGTTTTTCTGAAATAAGCATTTTTTTTAAAGTTACTTCGTTCTGACAGAAAGTTGTGGCTTGAGGGTTTTAATTATTTCTAGGCAAAAGGGTGTATGTCGTGTTAGTCACTTTATATAGTTTGTACTGTTTTTAAAAAAGGGTGTAACTTGAGATATCTCAATTCTTTGTTAATGTATTTACTTGGCAAAAGGGTGTATCTCGTGTTAGCTATTTTATTGTGCACGTGCCTGTTTTACCAAAAGGATGCATCTGAAGACACTCTGTATTATTTCCATTGAGACATTGGCAAAATGGAGTAACTTTTTCTACAAGCTGAACATTCTAATTGTTGTATGCAATAATGGCAAAAAACATAAACTAATTGTTGAATACATTTACTTAACATTAAAAACTACATTATAAAAAAACCCCGGTGTATGTAGAGATACGTCCCTCTGGAAAATAAATATTAATTGGGGGATACAAACTTTAATATGGCAAAAAGGTGTATCCGAGAGATACATCTTTCTGACGCAGAAACAGTCGGTGAGAGCAACACACTTGTACATGGCAGAAGAGTGTGTCTATTGATACGTCCCTCTAACATAAAAATAATAAATTTCAGTGCAACATTCTTTCAAGGCAAACAGACTTAACACCAAGTTAGGCTGTTTTGCCTCATCATACACATCTAAATGCGGGTGCTATCTATGAGATACACCGTTTTTCCAAAGAAATTGGATTGAAAACATGAACAATCTATAAAGATAGCACATACTATCCTTAAAACGGTGCATTGTACGGACTTGAGACTTCGCTCATTGGGAAAAGCGCCCTCACTTTCCCTAGAAATGGTATTTTCTCAAAAAGTTGAAAATTTGAGTTACACCCTTTTGCCAAAACAGGGCCGAGCTGCTGGACTCTGTTGCTGGATGCTGCTTATGTACTGCCTTGAAGTTATAGGCATGATTTTTAGGGGATTAACTGGAGTGGTAGTTGGGCTGTGCTGGGTGGTGCGCGAAGGTGGGAACAGGAACTGGATACACTGGGCTTACTCCCTAGAACTATGCGGTTTGTTCCGCTATCGGAGACGATAGCGGAACAAACCGCATAGTTCTAGGAGTACACTGGGCTTAGCTCAGTGAAGCATGTATGTAGGCTGGAGCTGGGACTAAACCTAAACTTAAACCCACTGGGAGTGGGTAGGGAGTGTGTGCTTGTTCCATCCCAACTTGACAATTGTCCCAGCTATAGTTTGGACTGATCCCAACTTGAGTGTTAAAGTTGGGAAGCCCCAACTAATTAGTTGGGATCGCCCATATAGATCAACAGGACACTATAATCGATCATGCGTGGATTACTAGTGTACTGCAGCCCACAAGCTAATGCGATCGGTGTTAATATAATTAACAAGGTTCTTTATTTCAAACCCGGGTCAAACTCATGATAAAACGGATGAGTGATGATGGAGCTAGAGCCTGTCACGAGCCTGTGCCCAGGACGAGGCTTGGGATATCGGTCATAATGGGACCGCTAATTCGGCGTAAATCAAAATAGTGTTTCTGAATTAGAGGGTTCTGACAACGGCCTCATGCTCATGCCGAGTGACGCTTTCAGTCTCACAGTAGGCCTACGCATTTAATTTTCCTTCTCTTGGAAAACCAACATTCTAATTAATCTCAAATATTCTCAAGGGAAAGTAGTCTTAAAAATGTCATACAAGTATGATACTTACATGTACTATTAGTATTATTATGTTTTGAGTTTATTCATGGGGGGTGCTTTGTGTTTACTGCGATCCCAACTTTAACACTCAAGTTGGGACCAGTCCCAATTATTGTTGGGACAATTGTCAAGTTGGGGCAGAACATGCTCACTGAACTGAATCAGTTGGTGACAAGCACAGGGAAGGTTAGGGAACCTACAGTTGATGAAATTGCTTAATACTGTTACCATTTAGTGTTAAATTCTAAAATGTAGATGTTTTTTCCTTTCTTTCTTTAGTATGATGGAGAAAGGTGAAGCAGAGTGTGGGGACCTCATTGAAGCTCACAAAGAATGCATGAGGAAAATGGGATTCAATATATAGTAACAGATAGACCTACAATGGTATGTATTTTTAAATGATTCGTTTAAGGTATTATACTTTTATACAAGATTGGAAGTATTGAGATTTGAAATATCATTGTTAGTTTTACTCTGAAAGCTTACTGATTCTGAAGTTCATACTACAACAACCCTTTTTTCTGTGCAATATTTCCTCCTGAAATGAAGTCATATTCGAGAAAACTGTATCTGAAAAACCTGCAAAAACAACACAAAGTTGATTTCGGTTGTTGCAACCAAAATTAAGGACAATGTGGTCACCATGTTCACCATGTTCACATGCTGAAAATTTTGTATGGTTTTTCATGGTTTTCTCCCGACTCACACAAAAGTAACGGATGAAGCCCAAATTTGCACAGGGCCTGTGTGTTCTTTCATGTACACATTGTACATATGGTTGATCACCCATAGCCAAAACATGAACACTGCCTGCCACTATTTGTCAGCTCTTCCAATCCTGTACATAAATATCTGTAATATACCAGTTTTAATCTCAAATAAGCCAAGATCATTTTAAACTGGTATATGAGGGCTAAGTACTACTACATGTACATGTACATGTATCTGTAACTCTGAAAATGAACATGTATTGTTTACATTCAGGATTTTAAAAATTTACACAAAACATCCTCTGACAGCTATACATATAGTATTGATTGATGGGATTTTACCCACTGTACTTGCACCACTGGAGGTTGCCGGACTTATCTGTTGTACATGTAGATTATTTCGATGCAGACAAGCTAAATGAGCCACTAAAGTAAAGTATCCAGGTTTTTAAAAGCACTAACTGTTTTAATTTCAGAACGTAACAGTCAATCAGAAACTTGTTTGACCATTTTCGAACCACACATTTCATTCATGGCATTTGAATAGCACAATTGAACCGTAACACTTTTTAAAACTTTTTTTTGGGGGGGTGTTCTGTTTCTCCAGGTCAGCATCAAGCACGTACCTTACTGCAGTGTGTGAAAACTTTGGATTGATGGAGAATGCATGGAAACTGAGAAGAGTGTTGGGAAATGAAGATCTCGTCTTGAGGCGAAGATTTATTAATTTACTAATTATGTATGATTTATTTGCCCAGTTTTGTTGTTAACTTTTCGTTTGATTGAGTGATCATTTAAATTTTAAACTAGTTTCATAATCAACATTCTGTACTGGATTGTAATTAGCCGTTTTCACACCACTGAGTTAATTCCCCAGACCTTTGCTGGAGAACTGTAACGCCACCATCATTGATGCATCCCAGTTTTGTTTCACATTTGATGCAGTTTTTCTTTGGGAAAATGAACACTTATTATGGTAACCCTGGGGTTGTATTGCTTAACCCTATTTCCAAGCAGGGCACATCTGTTTCTCTTGGAAATGGATATTTCTCAGAGTGTACGAGGGATAACAATACAAACAAGTGTGAAAAGTTTGACCAGATTTTCCTGGATACCGGGCAATCTGTCTAATCCCTGGTTTCACACACCACTACTGACTGCATGGCTTTTGACTGGCACCCTCGAACAAAATAGAGAGACTGTGAACATAAGGCTAGAAAAGCTCAGTTGGTACAGCACTGACATATAAATCTGGATGTCACTGGCTCATATCCTACTATAGTCAATTTTTCTTTGTTCAACCCCCAAAATCAAAGGTAAGGGGGCCTATAGAAAAAGTCTCAAATAATCTCCAGTAATTCAACAGATGCTAATTTGAAGCAAGAATTACTTCATTTGATCCTTTTGAGTGTACACATAGAGTTGGAACCGACCTTTACCCAGTATCATGTATTCAAATCAGTCAATGAATTGAAATTTCTATTGAAAAGGATGTCTTATGACTTAAAGTGAACCAAATCATTTTCAAAACCAAGAGTTTGAAAATGTCCTTAAGAAGGTTATGGCTGTGGCTGCTTGCTAGCTATAGCCATGGCTGTAGCCAAAGCTGTTGTTTTGTTTACATATACTTGTATAACTCAGGGAACTAAGAAACTGGTTTGTATTCTTGGAATAAATACTCGTTCACGAGGGTTTTATAATAGATGAGTTAGAATACAATACATAGCAAGCCCAGATTTTTTAAGGAATCAGTTTCAAATGGGTTTGAATTTATGCAAATCTTTTTGATAAACGTCTTGTGATTTCAAGGTTTACTCTTGTGTTACAAAGCTTTGGGAGCATTAATTAGGAAAACTCTGAATTGTTGCTGAACTTGTTTACTTCTTTATCTTCAGAATTAAATTTCTATTTTGGCCTGATTAATTAATTTGATTGCAATAGCAAAGTAGATAAATAGATTGTTTTACTAGACTTCTTTAGGTGTGTGATGTAATTATTTTGCTTCTATTGAATCTGTATCTTAATTTCCAGATCTCTTTGAGAGAATGCTTTCACGGTTAGTCTAAATTTCTGATACTCTATATGCAATAAAATTCTAGAGTTTTTAAACTTCAAAACAAAGTGATTTGACTGTCATGGTTCTCTTGGAGTTCTAGCAATTTATGCTAGTCTATAAAGCCACATACTGCATTAGACTTTGTGCATTATTAAGTATCTAGAGAGTAAGTCAAGTAATTTTAACATCAACTTTTATTTGCTGGTACCCTGTTTTCCAGTGAGGAAGTGAAAATAACCACATCTTTAAAAGTACCAGTCTATGTTGAATTTATTCCCTTTTTACAAACTATTTTAAAGGTCACTGCTCTAATAGACAGCGAATTTAAAGAGGTTTCAATCGAGAAGCAGTGAATATAAAGGGTTTTACTTGAAAGACAATGGATTTATTTAAAGAGTTTCACTTGAAAGACAGTGAATTGAAAGGGCTTCACTTGAAGGACCCTAGAAATGGCAAGATGAGAATGAACCTTTGAAGATATTTGACAAAACTATTTCACTTTTAATTTACTTGTACTTGGTAAGAGTAGCCTTAAGTGCAAGGATCATGTACTCAATTTGTGTGTTATGTTCACATCTTGCTGTGCAGTTGGTTTCATAAATCTTTTTGCAAATTCTGTCAAACTACTATTGCTGGTCAAATTGTCTAAGTGTATACATAAAGTGAGATTTTCCATACCATGTATGCGCACCGATATTGGAACTTACAAAGATTTATGAAACCTGTTTAGAAGTGGTCTTTGGTGCTTTCTCTTCACAATTTTACACAGTGTTTTATGAACATTTTATTTCGAAAAAAAAAATAGTGTGAATTTTGTGGGTTAAAATTAAAATTAATTAAAATTAAGCGGGTTAAAATGTAAGAAAGTCTTCAAATTTAATAATTTGAATTAAAATATAATGGTGTTGATTAAATTTTTCCTGATCACCAATTTTACTCCATTGCAGAATTAAGCATGAAAGAATAAAATTAAACAAATATTGTTTATTACAAAAAAGGTTCTATTGTACTTCTGTGTTTCACAAATGCTTCGTTGAATACTTGATCGAATGCCAAAGTTCAAGGAATTTTCTGGTAAATATAAATCAGCGAAAATACATTTTTGTTGTCATTTCCTTAGTTTAACTGATCACATTGACATGTGAAAGTACCCCTCAAAATAAATAAAACATAAATCAATAACTGATTAGAAATAAATCTGTGTTAATTTTAAAGGCAAAAAAGCATGTTCCAATTCTGTGAATGCACATCTAAGCAATTCTTGAGTTCAGATTTTACCTGCCATGAAAAAGACTTTTGGTGTTGCATTCCCCAAGCAACATAAAATGTGAGTTTGACACAAGTGATATCATTTGTTTAAATTTCTTGAATTCCGGAGTAGCTTTTGCTGTCAAACTATACTCTTTAAAACTTGAAAGTCATGATATTTATTGATTAATTACCCTCCTAAGGACACATTGCTCAAATAAACTTCATGTTTTTTGCAGCATACACTAATGCCTAAAGTGTACACTAGGGGGTCTACTATTACTAAAGTAGCCATAAATTTTGGAACACCTACAAATATACATTTGGTTGTACCATACTCCGATGTGTGATAATTAAACACTAATCTCAGTGGTTTCCCAGAGTTCTGCTGCAACAAAATCCACAGGTATACTACTCAAGTGGGATTAGAACCTAAAACCCCAACATACTTCTAGAACACATAGCTTAACCACTAGCCTACCGAGCGAGCATTGGTGATGAATGACCAGTTCTCGTCCAGTAGTTAGCAGAGGTAACTGCAAGCATTTGATACTTATAGATGTAGTAATTGCATCAGGGAAGAATAGTATGTGGGGATTTACCATAATTTCACCTGTTGCGATGCCTCCCACTACAGCTACAAGAACCATGGACCTCTCTCTAGTGATCTTGCAATGTACATTGTACAGTGAAGATGCAGAGAAATGAGTTCAGCTTTGGCTGAACAAAATTTTGCTGGTCGTGAATTGGACTTGATAATCAGAAAGAAGTAAGGCTGTATCTGAATTAGTGGCTATGGCTAGGGCTATGACTGCTGCTAAGGCTGTTGCTAGGGATGTCCTATATTTGAACGCATGATGACAAGGCGATCCAGTCACAGCCATGCCCTGGCCACCAACTTAGACACAGTCCAAGTTTTTTTTCTCAAAACCACAACATGAGCTCCAGCTCAGGAACCGTTCGTCTGTTCAAAGTCTTGTACCAAAAACTTGTATTTCTTTTTTTTTTTACAAAGAAAAATCTAGTTGAGCTGGACTTGAACCTGTGACATCTGGATTAACACCCCGGCAACTCTACTAACTGAGCTCTCGAGCCCTAATGTTGGCAGACTCCCTATTTCTGGTGGTATGGCTTCTGACTGGCAACGCCAAATAAATATTTTGACAAAATAGGGAGACCATAAACATTAGGGCTAGATACAACTCAGATTATAGGAGGTCGCAGGTTCAAGTTCCATTCTAGTAAATTTTTCTTTGTTCAACCCAAAAATATTTTAAATTGACCCTGTCAGTTTCCCTTGTGGTTTATTTATACTTATTGATACTTTCTTAATAACTGACGGCGCCCAAGCCCACATGAGCCTAAGCATGGAGCATTAAACTAGTAGTAGTTTATTGCTCCATGGCCTAAGTGATGTGCATTATTTGAAAATGGCCTTAGTACTAACAAGATTAGCAGACGACACTCACTGGAAATGAAATACATGTCCCGCTATAGTAATATACCTGTAATCTGATAACGCTTTCATAACATCAACGCAACTTGTTGCCAGACTATTTCACTGGTTCTCGCAGTTCCACGTGAAACTAATGATACATGAGCGTTATCGTGTAAACACTTTACGATTACCAGCGTAAATAGTTTACTAGCTTGTTTTATGGTTGCCAGATAGACAGAAGAAGAGTTCTAGAAAAATGAACCGAAATCCAGACGGCAATTTTGTCCTTCATGGGCGCCAAACACCAATAAGGTAAGAACGTATTTCATTATCAAAACTTCAGGAATATATGTGGGTAATGTTAATATTCAAATTGAATTTAAGAAGTGATAAACAGTGCGAGTTATTTCCGTTGTTATGGACGCTTTTTGGCCGCTTTGAGCTTTTGAACGGAGTACTCTAGTGACTACTACAGTCATTTGACCAGTTCGGGATCATTGACCAGTTCGGGATCACTTCAACTTTGCAACAACCCCATAATTAAGTTAATTCTCACATTACCAATTTCTGTTGATACATGTGAAGAATAACATGCAATAAACCAACAAACCCAAAATAAGGTTCCAAACTTCATCAACAAATAAATTATGGCCATTTTCTTGAAGTTTGTCTGCGATTTTGATCATTATTTTTTAAAAAAATGTTGGTTGAAAAACGCTGTTAAAATTTCTCACCTTTAAAATGTGAACGCCAGGGCGAATAAAATTTATGTTAAATGCTTAGAATGTGTAAAAAATATTTCAGGTAAATACTGAGCAGTCATCTTGTTTTTTTGAGGAGACGAAATTACCGAAATCGTCTTTTGGGGGGCATCGTACCCTTGACCAGTTCGGGATCACTCACTACTCAGCATCTCTCATTGCGTCAAATGGTGCTGCACTCAGTGAGGTAAAATCTTACTGCTGCAGTCGAAAGTTTATTTGTTGCTTTTAAGATACATTTCTTCAACAAATTCTTGTAGGAATATTGTTTTTTTGTGAGAAAATGAAACTTGGCGGAGGAAATTGCGACTGTAAGAATAGATATTTGGGTCAATGTTGCTTTTAGGCGTGCTTCACCTTTTCATTTGCCTTTGCTGTTGTTTTGTGTTTTTGTTGCTGGATTTTTGCGCTGCTGTTGAATACACTTGCATGAAATTCTCTGGAGAAAAGAAGTCCATGTCCATGCCAACACACTTGTGAAGTTTGTGTCCTTGAGAGACAGTTTTATGAATGGGAGTATTGGTTTGCAATAGAGGGCAAGGTACTGATTCAGAATAAAATCAACTGATCCTGAACTGGTCAAACAGGTGACAATACTTTTCTCAAAGCCTCTTCAAAAGTACTAATCTTTTTTTGTCAGTGGATACTTGGTGAGTTTTATAACATGTTTAGGTAAACTGATAAACTTTTTGGCTTAAAATGTCAAAGAGATTGCAACCAAAAACAATGTGAATTCAAAAAGTGATCCCGAACTGGTCAAATGACTGTACTAGTAGTACACTAGTACTAGTACTAGTAGTACTACTACAGTACTTCTAGCTACTAACTACTAGTACTACTAGCTAGGTTAGGTACATGTTACTAACATTGTTAGTACTCGGTAGTACTAGAGTGTAGGAATAGTACTGTAGTACGACTGGCACTATAGAAGAATTTCATGTTGGCCAATGATATTGCTGATGAGGCATATGAATACAAATTAAATTGTTGTGATGTTCATGTTGGTGCTACTGCTACTGCTCCCCTAGTGCTACATGTATGATGTAGTTCAGGGCCCAATTTCATGGAGCTGAGCACAAAAATTTGCTTAGCATAAAATTTCTGCCTCGATAAAAACAGAATTACCAACCAAATTTCCACATGATTTTCAGGATGAGCAAACAACAGCTGAATACCAGTAACAAGCAATATGCAACAAATGGAAATTTGGTTGGTAATCCTGTTTTTATCAAGGAAGAAATTTCATGCTAAGCAAATTTTTGTGCTTAGCAGCTCTATGAAATTGGGCCCTGGTGTGTAGACCCAGTGTTCAGTAACACAGTTATATTAGTTAACAAAAAGGTGCAGAAACAGTGTACAGCACCCCAGACTGGGTCTAGTTGGTGTGATGTTTTCTTTGGGGTGCCGCCGACTATTAGTACTGTGTATAATTCAGATTCAGATTCAGAAATTACTAATTTAGAGACTTTTTTCATAAAGAGTAAAGACTCATTCCTCAAAATAATTGGAAAAAAAAAACCTCTTGTGATTTAGGGTTAGCCTAAAACTAACTAAAATACCTCCATTGTACTACCGTGACTGTGCATGACTTAGTGCTGGCTGAGTGAGTGCGCCTTTCTTAATTTGTCTTTTTTTTTATTGTGTGTGTATTTAATGTGAACTGAATGTTTGTATTCACAGTTTAATTGTGGCATAAATAATTATGAAGCGGTACAAAAAATACATTATTTAATACTTCTTTTTCATATTCTTGTAGAGGATTGTAGAAACTTTTATTAGTACTGTTCCTCCTGAACTGTAGATTTGGCCCATGGTTAGGCCCAACTAAGTACAATGTGGTAACATGTATGATGTAGTTAGACTGATACTTGGGTGTAAGTAATAGTACCAAAAACTAAATAGCAGGCCTTTATTTAAAATTTTACAAAAAGTACACTGTCTGACTTATGTAACTTGAGGTTTTTACTGTCTTTCATCATAATACATATATGTATTGTAAATTTGGAAGATGAAAAATGATGGTGAAAATTTGTCTTCAAATACAAAGTGCATTCTCATTTCCTGGACAAGAACGAAGTAAACAGTGCGTAACAAATTTAATACAAAATTGAATAGCAATTTTTTATTTTTTTAAAAAGTGTTTTAACTTTGTTGCTTTGCAGTATCGACAAACCCAAGGATTATCTGACTAATTCCCAACGAACAATCAGTACAAGGAACTTATCCCAGACCACCCTATACCGTCCAGATAGCAGAACGTCAAGTCGAGACACTTTACGTAGTTCTCATAGCACCCCAAAGAGACGGCCAAATAAGGAACTCTCGTCAAGAAGACATGATAAAGAGCGGCAGGATTCAGATTCAGTTTTTGATGCCGAGAGTCTGTTTGGATCCATGAATGGAGGTACAGAAGCAAGAAAACAACGAAGAGAACGAAGCCTGTTTCCAAGGGACAGTGAGCTAAGTTTAGATCTCACAAACCTAAGTAACAGTCTCAACAAGAGTCTCAATAAAAGTGTCAGCTTCAGCGAACATTTAATTCATACAAACGGCTCAAAGTACAATGACGAAGATGAAATGGAAGATAGCTTCGAGGAAGAATTACAGAAATTGATAGAAGAAGACAGAAAAGAAAATCAAAGATATGAAGAGAATCTTGCGGGGAAGCCAAAGAGTCAACAAGAGTCTCAGTGGTTCACAGAACCTGTCCATTTAACCCAAGACTCAGAGTATCCTGTATTTCAAAGTTTAGGTCTTGACATTCCTCGTACCTCTCCAGTCAATCGAACTGCTGGTATGGTAGGCACAGAAATTGCTCAGCGTAAGATTGCAAATCAGATGCATTTGGATGATGTGACACGCAGTTATTTCCCAGTAACTCTTGGAGAAATGCCTTCCATCATGAGAACTGTGACTCCACAGCCGCCTAACTCTGTCAGCAAAAAATATCAACGAGCTCAATTAGCAAAAGAACCAAGAAATAAAAGTGGGCGGTCATCATCAACAATGAGGTCAAGTTCTAACTCAACGATGGGACAAAGAAGTGGCCGGAGTAGTATTAGTACTTATGACAACCCCAGAGCAAGTGCGTTGTATGACTATAACTACCTTAGAGCATCTCAGCCCTTAGTAGAGCAGACTGTAACTGTAACTCCATATCAGTATGAACTTGCTCAACTCAAGATGGAACGATTGAGACTTGAGGAACAACGACTGTTAGAATCCAAACGACAGGAGGAACTTGAACGCATTAGAGGTCCTACACCAAAATGGTAGGTCATAGGTCAGACATCAGCCAGGGTGATGAAAAAAAGGATGGGCAGTGAATACATCTTTTTTTAACAATCTGAAATATTTTTACTGAATTTCTGAGTCTAGAATTTGCATAAATTCTTACCTTTTTTCAAATTTGTATTTAAAGTTATAGCAGGAAAATAAAATCAAGTGAATATGTTTTAATTTTTTTGAACAGGTATGAACTCAAGACACCACAGTTCACATATGAGATGCATAAAAACAACAAACTTTTGGAGAGCAAGAAGGACTGGCAGAGTTTGATGGACTATCGAGAGCAGCTTTCAAAATCTTCTCAAGAGTTTTCTCGATCCAATCTTGATGGATCCTTGTATTGAAATCCAATCTTGGTGGATCCTTGTATTGAAATCCAATCTTGGTGGATCCTTGTATTGAAATCCAATCTTGGTTGATCCTTGTATTAAAATCCAATCTTGGTTGATCCTTGTATTGAAATCCAATCTTGGTTGATCCTTGTATTGAAATCCAATCTTGGTGGATCCTTGTATTGAAATCCAATCTTGGTTGATCCTTGTATTGAAATCCAATCTTGGTTGATCCTTGTATTGAAATCCAATCTTGGTTGATCCTTGTATTGAAATCCAATCTTGGTGGATCCTTGTATTGAAATCCAATCTTGGTTGATCCTTGTATTGAAATCCAATCTTAGTGGATCCTTGTATTGAAATCCAATCTTGGTTGATCCTTGTATTGAAATCCAATCTTGATGGATCCTTGTATTGAAATCCAATCTTGGTTGATCCTTGTATTGAAATCCAATCTTGGTAGATCCTTGTATTGAAATCCAATCTTGGTGGATCCTTGTATTGAAATCCAATCTTGGTTGATCCTTGTGTTGAAATCCAATCTTGGTGGATCCTTGTATTGAAATCCAATCTTGGTGGATCCTTGTATTGAAATCCAATCTTAGTGGATCCTTGTATTGAAATCCAATCTTGGTTGATCCTTGTGTTGAAATCCAATCTTAGTGGATCCTTGTATTGAAATCCAATCTTGGTTGATCCTTGTGTTGAAATCCAATCTTGGTGGATCCTTGTATTGAAATCCAATCTTGGTGGATCCTTGTATTGAAATCCAATCTTAGTGGATCCTTGTATTGAAATCCAATCTTGGTGGATCCTTGTATTGAAATCCAATCTTAGTGGATCCTTGTATTGAAATCCAATCTTGGTTGATCCTTGTATTGAAATCCAATCTTGGTTGATCCTTGTGTTGAAATCCAATCTTGGTGGATCCTTGTATTGAAATCCAATCTTGGTGGATCCTTGTATTGAAATCCAATCTTGGTGGATCCTTGTATTGAAATCCAATCTAGGTGGATCCTTGTATTGAAATCCAATCTTGGTGGATCCTTGTATTAAAATCCAATCTTGGTTGATCCTTGTATTGAAATCCAATCTTAGTGGATCCTTGTATTGAAATCCAATCTTAGTGGATCCTTGTATTGAAATCCAATCTTGGTGGATCCTTGTATTGAAATCCAATCTTGGTGGATCCTTGTATTGAAATCCAATCTTGGTGGATCCTTGTATTGAAATCCAATCTTGGTGGATCCTTGTATTGAAATCCAATCTTGGTGGATCCTTGTATTGAAATCCAATCTTGGTGGATCCTTGTATTGAAATCCAATCTTGGTGGATCCTTGTATTGAAATCCAATCTTGGTTGATCCTTGTATTGAAATCCAATCTTGGTGGATCCTTGTATTGAAATCCAATCTTGGTTGATCCTTGTATTGAAATCCAATCTTGGTTGATCCTTGTATTGAAATCCAATCTTGGTGGATCCTTGTATTGAAATGCAATCTTGATGGATCCTTGTATTGAAATCCAATCTTGGTTGATCCTTGTATTGAAATCCAATCTTGGTGGATCCTTGTATTGAAATCCAATCTTGGTTGATCCTTGTATTGAAATGCAATCTTGGTTGATCCTTGTATTGAAATCCAATCTTGGTGGATCCTTGTATTGAAATCCAATCTTGGTGGATCCTTGTATTGAAATCCAATCTTAGTGGATCCTTGTATTGAAATCCAATCTTAGTGGATCCTTGTATTGAAATCCAATCTTGGTTGATCCTTGTATTGAAATCCAATCTTGGTTGATCCTTGTATTGAAATGCAATCTTGGTTGATCCTTGTATTGAAATCCAATCTTGGTGGATCCTTGTATTGAAATCCAATCTTAGTGGATCCTTGTATTGAAATCCAATCTTGGTGGATCCTTGTATTGAAATCCAATCTTGGTAGATCCTTGTATTGAAATCCAATCTTGGTGGATCCTTGTATTGAAATCCAATCTTGGTTGATCCTTGTATTGAAATCCAATCTTGGTGGATCCTTGTATTGAAATCCAATCTTGGTTGATCCTTGTATTGAAATCCAATCTTGGTTGATCCTTGTATTGAAATGCAATCTTGGTGGATCCTTGTATTGAAATCCAATCTTGGTTGATCCTTGTATTGAAATCCAATCTTGGTGGATCCTTGTATTGAAATCCAATCTTGGTTGATCCTTGTATTGAAATCCAATCTTGGTGGATCCTTGTATTGAAATCCAATCTTGGTTGATCCTTGTATTGAAATCCAATCTTGGTGGATCCTTGTATTGAAATCCAATCTTGGTTGATCCTTGTATTGAAATCCAATCTTGGTGGATCCTTGTATTGAAATGCAATCTTGGTTGATCCTTGTATTGAAATCCAATCTTGGTGGATCCTTGTATTGAAATCCAATCTTAGTGGATCCTTGTATTGAAATCCAATCTTGGTAGATCCTTGTATTGAAATGCAATCTTGGTTGATCCTTGTATTGAAATCCAATCTTGGTTGATCCTTGTATTGAAATGCAATCTTGGTTGATCCTTGTATTGAAATCCAATCTTGGTGGATCCTTGTATTGAAATCCAATCTTAGTGGATCCTTGTATTGAAATCCAATCTTGGTTGATCCTTGTATTGAAATCCAATCTTGGTGGATCCTTGTATTGAAATCCAATCTTGGTTGATCCTTGTATTGAAATCCAATCTTGGTGGATCCTTGTATTGAAATCCAATCTTGGTTGATCCTTGTATTGAAATCCAATCTTGGTGGATCCTTGTATTGAAATCCAATCTTGGTGGATCCTTGTATTGAAATCCAATCTTGGTAGATCCTTGTATTGAAATCCAATCTTGGTTGATCCTTGTGTTGAAATCCAATCTTGGTGGATCCAATCAAGGATTCTGGCTGGCACCCCGAACAAAATTATTGACAAAATAGGGAGACTGCCAAGTTAGGGCTAGATAAATCATTTGTTTAGTAGAGCGCCGGCGCATTAATCCGGAGGTCGTTGGTTCAAGTCCCGCTTTAATCAACTTTTTTGTTCAAATCCAAGTTATTTTGAAATCAAACCTTGTGAGCAAATGAGTTCTAATAGCATCTTATATGTACTTATAAATAGTTTCTTTCTTTGGGCAGCATCAAGCAGTCTGATTTTTATAAGTAGCCGAGTGTTTCATCGTGAAATCCTGTATTGTTCCTGAATCCCAGATGCAGTGTTTACGCACAATGCATAAATGTGCCTTCGAGAATGGACCATTCTTGCCCGTAAAAACGTTAAGTGGGAACTATTTATAACTACCATCAACCAACTCTTTCTCAAATACTTGTAGTTTTTATTTTACAAAGAAAACTTGATTGTCACATTGAGAGATGACGTGTTGCAGGGATAATACATAACATGTATGTTAGAAAGTAGCAACTTTTCCCCTGCATTATACTCGTTTAATTTTTGTATCATTATTTCATGCCTGCCAACTGTTCAGATATAATTAGAATTGTCCAGACTTTTGAGATGACAGGCAGCAACCAAAAAAATTGCATTTCTATTTCAGACAAGAGACAGCAATGAGCAAGATCAAAAAGTTTGGTGAAAAAAAGTTTGCAATTTGATTGCAACAGTAAAAACTTGCTTATGGGATACAGTGGTTTCTGTATGTTGTTTTAAAAAGTATACATCATTTGTATGTGTACATGTAATAAACTTCACTCGCACAACCTTTAGCGTTGCTATCTGTGGACTCGTAAAACTGGTGTTCCTATTTCTGAATGTTGGCAGGTATGCTATTTTTGTGTGAACAATTTGCCTTAAATGAATACATTATTCATTATTCATATATTTCAGGGAGAATTTGTGCCTTGTAATCTTTTATGATGCAATTTATATTATTAGCAAGTTGGTGAGTGTAGAGAGGTTTCAAACTAGTCTACATTTAGCTGTTTGAGAAGGTTTTTTAATAATATAAAAACTATTATGCCTTCTATTATTTCCCACTTTAGCTTAAGGAAGTTGTAATGTGGTCAACTATACTTTCTATAATTTTTTCTTTCATCTATATCTTTTTATCTGAATATCATTAATTTCAACTCATATCTTTCACACAATTGATCATCTACGAATGATAGTCACAATGCGCTCAAAGAGACCACTTGATCAAAATAAATGAACACATTTAAAGCACGAACCCCATGAGAGACTTATGATATTTTAGCTTTTTGATGTACTTCTTGTACACCATTTATTTCAGTAATAACAGACTAAAAGTATAGAGTAAATCAAACTTTCAATAAAAAAAGGGACCTTGACAAAAATGTATTTTAGATGTTAAAATTTTTAACAGAATGTGATTTTACAAAAAGAGAACTTGAGCGTAAGGTCATAGATTGGTTTTTGTCACTGTATGCTGATTTATAGGCCACATTGTCAATAAATTTAAAATAAAAGTCATTGTGAAAGATTCAGGTGATAACAGAGTCTGCTTATTGAGAAACAGCAACAACTACTGTAATTTCATCAAGAATGTCAAATCCATCCATGTATAGTGAGTTGACACAGGTACCAACCGCATCTCCGATTGCAGCTTTCACAAACAGACATGGAAATTTTTCAATCTCCAAAACTGGCTTGAGGTGTGTTTTGAGGCGAGTTTTGAGATTTAAAATGGTTGACATACTTTTATTAAGTTCTAATCAAAGGGAGCATTTTGGACAAAGTAATTTTGCAGTAAGCTCAATACCATTACCATTTTATAATTAGTAAGCGCTCTAATAGAAATTGCCAACTTATTTTCTGGGGTACACAGAAAAAGCAAGCGATGAACATGTTAATGAAGAAGTAGGGGCTGGGAGGTGGGTGTAGCCCACCTTGTAGGGCTGTTATAGTCTCTTAACAGCCCAACAAACAACTTGTGGGTTGGGCGAGTGGGGGGGGGGGGTAGCGGGAAGAGGTGGAAACACAAAAGACAAAAATACAGGAACGGGGAGAAAGTTAATCAATTAGTGAATGAGATAGACTAAAGAAATAGAGGGACATCAGTGGAAAAAGGAGAAGGCAAAGAAATAAATAAAATACAAATTCTTGGGGATGTTCATACCATGGAGGTAGAATTAGATTCTACCTCCATGTTCATACCATGGATTGAATGGTCTGGTGGAGGCACCTCATCCACAGTTTCTCCCTACTCAGACAAAACAGTCTCTCTGTGGTTACCTAGTGCCTCAAAATCATGTAAGACATGATTAGGTAGATTACAATGAAATTCAGTTTCGGAATTAAACACTGCATGCAGTGTGGTCATAGAATGTTGCATAAGTTTGTCCTTTGATTTTGTAATAAGAGATAACAGAGGTGCTTTTTTATTATGATGCAGAATTAAGTACAAAACAAGTGAAGAGATGCAGCGAGAAACCTGATTCAATTTGCCAATTGTTTTGCTGGAAAAAAAAGGGAACATTTGGAGTCCTTCCCGCTTACCGGGTACCCAAATTTCCAATTAAATTTTCCAATTGGAACCAATTCTCTTCTAAAGTTGTGTATTGCCACAAAACCAATTGGACCACATTGGACACAATTGGACTCTGAGATAGATTCACAGTTAAAACAAATTTTCACTGGATATTTTCAACTACACCCAAAAATAAGTTTTTACCCACTGGTCTGACAGCCCATTGGGTCGACAGCTTAATAGTCCTACAGAATGATACCAATCATTAATTATAGACCATTTTTTGTAAATTTAAAAAGTAGTTTTACACCCATTGGGCCGACAGTCCAAAATTGTGTAGGGGGATATAATATATCCCACCTGACTCGAGGGAGTTACACCAGTGCATTGGTGACATGAATAATATGAAGATTGTTTTTTCAATTGGACTCTGCTGAGAAATAAAATTTCACAAAAAAAATATTGGGAGGTGAAATTTCCCAATTGGTAGAAACGAATTCCAAGTAATTCAAATTCAATTGAATCAATCCAACTGACTCCAATTGGATTTCCAATTTGACTGAGTTGGTCTAAGATTTTATTCTAATTAGAGAATCAGTATTCCATTATAAACCAACCAACTCAATCCAATTCTTTCCAACTGGACATCCAATTGGAACGAATTGGACGTTTTGGTAAAGGGCTGTTATCGCCACCATGCAAGTCTAAATGGCACACCAGATATTTCTCAATCCTCACTGGATGCCGTTCAGTTCTCCTCCCCCTCCCCTCCCCTCCCCTTCCTCCCCCTCCCCAACCCCCCCCCCCCCTTCCAGGAGGGGGGTGGATCGAGCGAAGCGAAACGCGTGAAGGGGTGATACAATATTCTCGTCAAGCGAGGGCGCTCTGCCGCGGATTTTACAACCGTTTGGTCTCCGAAGTCTGCTGCACTGATATAGAGATCACACTGATCTCTACGTTAGTGTAGAGATCAGTGAGAGATCAGCGAGAGATCAGCGGTCTGCTGGTATGTTGGGCGCAATCTTCGAAGCTGGCCAATTTTTTAATTTGCGCAAACCAATCAGAAATTTGCGCGCGCGCAAATTCCAAACTAAAGTTTGCCTACGCAAATACAAATTTCGCAGCTGAGCTGAGGAACAAAATTAACACAGAAGTGGCCGATTGTTGCCCGGTGTTGTTGTCATCGCGTGAGTCTAGAAACCCCCCAACCCCCCCCCCCCCCCAAAAAAAAAAATAAATAAATAAATAAAACCTTTAAAAAACACAAAAAACTTGTACGTAAGCAAGGGGGGTGGGGGTAAGAATTAAGGAGCCATACTGCGCAAATATGAAAATGCAAGGAAACGAAGACTGCGACGTCATACTGAGATTGTGTAGGTCGAATTTGGCGGTGGTTCTACCTCCCCGTCCTACATGTACATCTACGTCTACATCTATCCTAGGCTCTAACTGGGAATTTGATGCAGTACATGTTTGAGGATCGAAACCATTGGTATTCATTTGGAACCCAAATGTTAAGATGGAAAAAGACGCTGCTGCCCTATCTGTTGGTGAGTCGATTTAAATAAGAATTCCAAGAACTGTTGTGCTAAGTCCAAGAATAACTTGGATACTGTTTATAATCATGTTGTTTTCATTAGCATTTAAATTTAAAAACCAATTATGGACAATGATGGACATGATGGAGGAAGAAATAAAAAGATGTACATTATTTATTAGTGAGTGAACAGAAAAAGCACTGAGCAAGAGAATTTAAATTTAATTTAAACCTAAAAAAAGGTGTTGGGCTTTTAAGTTTTAATAATTATGGCTCTCTTTTAAAAACATCGGTTTATCACGAACTATTGTGATTGGCAACTACAACTAGTAATACTAATAGTATGACTGAGTGATGAGTATGACGGATGATCCTTCCTAGTCCTAGATGAACTATCAGTATCAGACTATAGGTTCATTCCGCTATCGGAGATGATTGATAGCGGATTGGACCTTACCTTAGGACTGAGTACTCCTAGAACTATTCGGTTCGTTGACGATAGCGGAACGAACCGAATAGTTCTAGGAGTAAGGACTGAGTAAGTACATGTGTATTGGAATGGTTTAATGGAAACTAGCAAAGTTGCCCACTACAAACAAACTCGCCCCCTCTCACCTCACAAAGTTGCCCCTCACAAAATCGCCATAAAGTATACAATCTCTTTGGCTTTTTTTAAATAGGGATCTAAGTTAATTTTCTCATCGGGGATAAAAGAATATTATAAGTTATCACACAAGCGCGAGTGGAATACGGAAAAATATAGCGCTTCTGCGTCCCATATCCAACGAGGCCGAAAGCCGAGTTGGATATGGGATGCAGACGTGCTATATTGTATGCAGCGAAGGAGTCCAACCTGGGGCTTTGTATACTCGGTGCTAACCCGAGTTCTGTGAAAAAATCAACAGGCAAATCACTTGGGTGGGATTCGAAACCACGAACCTTGCATTGCTGGCCAGATGTCTTACCACTAGACTAACTTGCTGGCCCAGTGGCTAGAGGCAGTTTGAATCCTGTTCGAACCGCCTCTAGCCTCCGGATCCAAACAGCCTTTGTAGCTGCTGGGTTCGAATCCCGCTCGAATGATTTACCTGTGGATTTGTTTTCACAGAACTCAGGAAAATACAGAGTAACAGTGCTTAATACACATCAGTGTAAGCAGTATTAAGGGTAAAGCAAAATTATTCTCTTTGGCTTTGCTTTAGGCCTTGGCAGCACCGGAACTAGGGTAACAGTTTTTCGTGGGTGCAAGGAAGGAGGTGCACCATTTTTTTCTTTGTGTACTTCTGGCAGGCCAGTTGCCCCATTTCACTTCCAAGCACTCTTCTTTTACCACCTTTACTAATTTTGTGTTATTTAAGATAATCCTAAAGAAAATTATAATAGTTTTGTTTTGAAAAAGTAGTAGAAATACATTTTCTACATTGTATAGCCATGTTTATTGTATAGCCATTGTATAGCCATTCATGCTGAGCAGCCAGTTTGTTTGGCAACAATTGAAAGGTCAATAAGCTAATCATTCTGACCAGGAGTCTTATAATGAAAATGTTTTAACTATTACAGGTGTATGTGAAAAAGCAAGTCAAAAACACCCTTTTCAAACATAAATCCTGAAATACAAATGTAAGTTCTTTCGTTCTATAAACTCTCTTTCTTTTGGTTTTGTTTCTTCTGAACTTTAGTTCCTACTGGAAAGGAGAAACATGAGATGATTCTTCAAGAATTGTGTCGTATCTGTGGCAACATGTGTATCACTAATGAAAATGAACAGTCGAACAAAAAGATACTTCCCCATGCTGAGATATACCCATTGATTTTGAGGAAATGCAGTGTAGATATCAGCACTGATCAAAAAACTCGACATCCACCTTTTATTTGTTACAGTTGCTTTTGGAGACTTCTCTATGAAAAGCAATGGTCAGAAGAGAGGCCTGTGCGTTTGGCAAGCTGGCCAGAGCATACGAGTAGTTGTGAGATTTGTCACCAATATAAAGTGCAATGCAAGAGGCAAGAGTCTTCTGAACTGCAGGGCCAAACTTCGGCAAAAAGACAAAAAACACAACATGAAGATAACCAACCAAGTGATCTTTCTCAGGAATCTGGGACTAAAGAAACTCCCCAAACTCCAGCTTTCTCAGCCACTCATCCTGTAGAATCTCCCACTACGTCTGTCTCAAGAAGTGATGCTCCAAAAACTACAAAAAGTACAGATCCTTTAAGAAGAACTGATGCGACCCTAAATAGGGGCTGTCCACGATCTGTTGGTGTTGAAGTTTCAAGAAGTGAACAAACACAAGGTGATCCCGAAAATCCAGAAAATGATTACTTAATTATTCCAACAAGTTCGAAGCAGGAATCAACCAACAATGCTGGAGTGAAAGTCATAGACAAAAATAGCAAGGGCAAGGTCTCTTGTGTGTCCCCCTCCTTGAGTGTCTCGCAAGAAACATCAGCTGTAGTGACAACAAGCCGGCAGTCAAACAGCAATCAGTCAAGTGCACCTTCTGGTAAAGTCATCGAGTTGCCAACACCAGCCAGTAATAAGACCATGCAGGCAGCAGCCCCTCAGTCAACCACACCCACTCCAAATAAAACTGCTCAGTTGACCACTTCTACTCCTAATGAGTTGACCACACCCACTTGTAATAAAGCCCCTCAGTCAACCACACCCACCCCAAATAAAACTGCTCAGTTGACCACTTCTACTTCTAATGAGTTGACCACACCCACTCCTAATAAATCTGCCAAGTTGACCACTCCCACTAAAGAAATCACCCTGTTTCCTCCCACTCTTCTTACTTCCAAAGTCATGGAGTTTTTGCCATCAACCTCTGGTTCAACCACCAAGGCAATCAGTCCCACGTCCACTCAAAGTAACACCACGCTGTTGACCACTCATATTGGAACTGCCCAATTGAACTCACCCACTCAAAGTAACCCCATTCTGTTGACCACTCCTCATGAAATTGCCCAGTTGACCTCCTCTACTCATAAAACTGCCAAGTTGACCAAACCAACTCCCAGTAAAACCAAGCAATCGAACACTTGTACTCCTATAAACACTGTCAAGTTGACCACGCCCACTCCCAGTAAAACCAAGCAATCGACCACTTGTACTAAAAAAACTGCAAAGTTGACCACACCCACTCCAAGTGAATCCATTCAACTGACCCCTCTTTGTCCTAATACAACTGCTCAAGTGACCTCACTTACAGGTAAACCTTTAACAACCGGGAAAAACCAATGGAGTACACCTCTTTCTAAAAATAAAAGCCTTCAGTATGCCATACCCAATCCTAATAAAACCTTCCAGGTACCTACAAAAACCCCTGATAAAATGAACCAAGCATCTCGTAAAGTGCTCATCCGTTGGGTTGCACCACCAGCCAGTAGTGACCCCACCAAGTCATCTAGTACCCCTGCTCCTAAGAAAACTGTCCAGCTGAACCCGTTTGCCACAAATAAAACCTCTAATAATAAAACCACACCGCTGAGTACCCCTGCTTCTAATGATACCAGTCAAGAAGTTCAACCAGACATTTCAGATGAGTTCTTGAATTATATTCTTCAAAGGCCTCTCATAACCCCCCTCACTAAGAAGATGGAAAAAATAGCTACTCATCTATTCCAGACAAAACTGAGGCAATCCGGTGGTGCATGTATGACAGCAGACTTTCAGACTGAAGACCAGGTAAGTTCATTGTTTGTCATGCTTCAATCTTTCAAAAGTGAGAATTTTTAGAGTAAGAATTTAGTAAGTTTGAAGGTACATGTATGTATTGTTTCTTTTGAAGAGAAAGTTGAGGGTTGAGATAAATAAGAATTTACAGTAGTAAATTGTGCACTACACTGCACTACATGTACACACAGAGACATTGACTCCCAATATGGCGCAACCAAGTTTGATGTCATTGATGATGACTTCAGTTGAGTTGGATCATTAGTTCTAGTGCTTCAATCATGTTGGTACTATAGCCTAATACACATTCAATTTTGCAATGCATGTTTATAGTTCATTAGGGACTGTAGGCTAATACAAATGTTTGAGGGAAAATAAGACAATTAGCCATTTACCAGTCTTCATCGTCGGTCAAACTACGGGTCAAACTGAGGCCATTAGCCATCTCTATATCAAATCGATCAAACTACGGGTCAAACTGAGGCCATCAGCCATCTTTATATCGAATCGGTCAAACTATGGGTCAAACTGAGGCCATCAGCCATCTTTGTATCAAATCGGTCAAACTATGGGTCAAACTGAGGCCATCAGCCATCTCTATATCAAATCAGTCAAACTACGGGTCAAACTGAGGCCGTCTGACTACGGGTCAAACTGAGGCCATTAGCCATCTCTATGCAAATCGGTCAAACTACGGGTCTAACTGAGGCCATTAGCCATCTCTATATCAAATCGATCAAACTATGGGTCAAACTGAGGCCATCAGCCATCTCTATATCAAATCAGTCAAACTACGGGTCAAACTGAGGCCATTAGCCATCTGTATATCAAATCGGTCAAACTATGGGTCAAACTGAGGCCATCAGCCATCTCTATATCAAATCAGTCAAACTACGGGTCAAACTGAGGCCATTAGCCATCTGTATATCAAATCGGTCAAACTACGGGTCAAACTGAGGCCATTAGCCATCTCTATATGAAATCGGTCAAACTACGGGTCAAACTGAGGCCATCAGTCATCTTCATATAAAATCGGTCAAACTACAGGTCAAACTGAGGCCATCAGCCATCTTTATATAAAATCAGTCAAACTACGGGTCAAACTGAGGCAATTAGCCATCTCTATATCAAATCGGTCAAACTATGGGTCAAACTGAAGCCATTAGCCATCTCTATATCAAATCGGTCAAACTATGGGTCAAACTGAAGCCATTAGCCATTTCTATATCAAATGGGTCAAACTGAAGCCATTAGCCATTTCTATATCAAATCGGTCAGACTATGGGTCAAACTGAAGCCATTAGCCATCTCTACTCGGAATCGGTCAACCCATCGTGACCATTGGTCAAACTGAGACCATCAGCCATCTCTACATCGGCTTGACTGACAGGTTCACTCGTATCTCTCTCCTTCTCATTCACCTATGTTTACATTACAGAACATAACAGCTTTACTGGTACCTGGAAAACACAAAGTTAATACACGCAATGCTAAAGACACAGCTGTGGGGAGTCAGAAGAACTTCCTTAAATGCGTTAAACAAATCATTGGTGAGTTTGAAGAGCAGACTTCTCCTAATCTGTGCCGAAACTGTGTTAAGAAAGACCAGTTGATCAACAAATACAGAATAGCACTGTATGAGGAGAAAAAGAGGAGAAAAAGAGAGCGTCATCTTGAAAGGTAAGATGTTCTTTGGTGTTGAAAATTATTGCTACTCGAGAAAATCTGGTTTTTTTGCAAAAAAAAAAGATATTTAAAATAAAAAGTCGCATCCGCTTAAGGTGATCCCTCTGCTGCTGCTTTCCAAGTTGTATTGTAAACTTGGGTGTGATCTCGGAAGTTACAGCAGTTACAGGTTGAATGGCTTCTGAATAGCACCCCTGAACAAGGATATTGAAAAAATAGGGATACCGCCATAAGGCGCCAATATAGGGCTACATTAGGTAGCTCAGTTGGTAGAGCGCCGGCACATTAATTACTTGGAGGTCACAGGTTCAAGTACTGCTCTAGCCATTTTTTCTTTGTTCAACTCTAAATTATAAAAAAAAATTACCCAGTCAGTTTCCCTTGTGGTTTATTACTTCTAATGCAATGCAGTGAACAGATTTAAAAATAAAAATTTCAGGAACTTTATGCTAATATTCATATCAGATTTTCTTTTGATTGCGCGGCTATAACAACCTACAAGTACAATGCTTTGTAGGATCTCCTTGACTTTGACAAGAGCTCCAAATGGGAGTAATTCTCTGAGGTGAGATTTCAGGTTGAAATTAACTCTGCATTTTGTGTTTAAATAGCCTAGTCAGTGAAGCTCAACCAGCGCAAGCTACCCAAAGCTCCTCCATTAGCTCAGGACCAGCAAGCAGTAGCAAGCCATCCACTGATACCACAACTAACAACACCTCATCAAGAAGGGCAAGGCAAACACGCAGTTACGACAGCTGATTCTTAAACTAAACAACCACGAATACAACAGTCCTAATGGAAAGGTATAACTAGGTCTCCTTGATACTAGGTAATTTGTTTTCAGCTTTGTCATTTTATTGTTTTTATTCACTGAAAAAATGTATTGCTGAATAGTTCCATGTGGGTAAACACTCGCCTTATTAAACTAAATCTACCGATAAAACACCTGGCTTCTCATTATGGACACCCAATTAAGAAAATAGTATGTCCCGAATTTCAGACATTTAATACACACAGAAAAAAGCATCGATCAGAAATTATTAATTGATTAGAATTATTAACCCTAAACATCTCAAACCGATCAAAATACTACTACATGTTGTATTTGAGTGTTGGGATCAGGCAACCACCATTAGCAGAGTCCAACAGTTTGGGTATTGAGTTACTGTGTGGTGTTGGACTGTGGACAGGCCTTACCACCATAATCAGAATCCAACAGTTTGAGTGTTGTGTTGCCATGCATTGGATTCAAGGCAGTTGGGGGCAACACCCCGCTTGTGGAAAATCTAGTTTAATTTTACAAATCTAAAATTTGCTTTAGATTTGTTAATTTACAGTGCATTTAGATTCCTTACTGATCTGCAGAAAGGTGCTTCATGATAAAGATATCCAGTCGAATCTATGTACATCAGAAATGGGGATGCGGTAATAGTGCAAGAAATGCAAAGCACTAAAGTTATTTTCAAAAAAACAGCAAAAAGACAGAAATGAACAGATTCAATCTTTGTTTTTACAAAATTGGCAAAGAGTAGACCCGTAAAATCCATTATTTATTCTAAAGCAACAGTCCTCAATGCTATCTGGAACAGTAACATTGAATACTAGGAATGAATTGCAGCAAGAAAAAGAAAATTGAAACTGTACAAATCTTCATCAATTTGTTTCATTTTCTAAACCCAGGTGGTGTATTGTTTCTAAACGAAATATTTAAACCCCACTGATTTGTGAAGAAAACCTTCAAGGGGCTGTGTTGTCATGATCAAAACAGGCCTGTGGCTGTACATACATGGAACTAGAACCAGGCCTGTAGCTGTACATGGAACTAGAACCGGGCCTGTGGTACGTACACGGAACTAGAACCGGGCCTGTAGTACGTACATGGAACTAGAACCAGGCCTGTGGTACGTACACGGAACTAGAACCAGGCCTGTGGCTGTACATACACAGAACTAGAACCAGGCCTGTAGCTGTACATGGAACTAGAACCAGGCCTGTGGTACGTACACGGAACTAGAACCAGGCCTGTGGCTGTACATACATGGAACTACATGTAGAACCAGGCCTGTGGCTGTACATACATGGAACTACATGTAGAACCAGGCCTGTGGCTGTACACACATGGAACTAGAACCAGGCCTGTGGCTATACATGGAACTAGAACCAGGCCTGTGGCTGTACACACATGGAACTAGAACCAGGCCTGTGGCTGTACGTACATGAAACTAGAACCAGGCCTGTGGCTGTACACACATGGAACTAGAACCAGGCCTGTAGCTGCACATACATGGAACTACATGTAGAACCAGGCCTGTGGCTGTACATACCTGGAACTAGAACCAGGCCTGTGGCTGTACATACTTGGAACTAGAACCAGGCCTGTGGCTGTACACACATGGAACTAGAACCAGGCCAGTGGCTGTACGTACATGGAACTAGAACCAGGCCTGTGGCTGTACGTACTTGGAACTAGAACCAGGCGTGTGGCTGTACGTACATGGAACTAGAACCAGGCCTGTGGCTGTACATACTTGGAACTAGAACCAGGAGTGTGGCTGTACGTACATGGAACTAGAACCAGGCCTGTGGCTGTATGTACTTGGAACTAGAACCAGGCGTGTGGCTGTACGTACATGGAACTAGAACCAGGCCTTTGGCTGTACATACATGAAACTAGAACCAGGCCTGTGACTGTGCATACATGGAACTAGTTACAGCATACACACACGCTCTCTCCACGATACATTAAGGAACCTTTTTTCCCTGTTGATTCATTTCAGTATTTGTGTTTAAGTTTGATGGTTCCTCATTGTTCTAAGTTAGGCTGCATCTAAATCAAGCGACTTCTGACTACAGGTACGACCGTTGCCTTTAGCAACAGTGAAAAATGGGCCATTAATGTAATCTTTTTATTGGTTTCTATTTAATGGGGGCATTTCAGACAAAATACTTTTGCAGGATGCTTACTACCATTACCATCTTTAATACATGTTAGCTTATGGGTAGAAACTACCTTCTTTTCCAGAGTCATCACCAAAGTATGACCCTACCTTGAAGTACTGGGTACCCCCCCCCCCCCCCCCCCCCCCCTCCGAGTCCTGTGAACAAAACTCACAGGTTGATTACTTGGGTGGGATTCAAACCCACAACTTTTGCCATACTCATGGTCCAGTGGTAAGACATTTGCTCTAGAATGGCAAAGGTCGTGGGTTCGAATCCCACTCAAGTATTATGCCTGTGGATTTTTTTTGAGAGGACTCGGGGGGAAGTACCGAGTACAAATGTATACATGTACAGTGCTTAACACACAGTGCGTGGGTGGGTAAACCTCAATAAAATACATGTAGTTCACTACAACAAGCCCAATGTTTCAATAAGCGTAAGACTTGCACAGTGTATAGCTAAATTCTTACTCATATTTGTCTAAAGATTGAAGTGATTGGACACGCAGACTACAAAAGTCATTGTTAATAATTAACTTTATTGTAAATTGTAACAATAGTTTGAAGCTTTTGTTAATAAATTACAAGTGTGCACTTTGCACAATAGTTACTGAGTTTGTTATTTGTGTCAAACCCTAGATGTGAAGGTTTGCAAAATAATTTCTTCTCGGAAGTACTCTTCAAAAGCCGTTTTTCATCACATCAATAGGTAAATTAATAACTTCTTAAAATAAAATTTGACATGTTTATAGGAATAAAACAAAAGACATAAATTAAGATTAAAATTATCTGAAAATTCCGTCAACAAGAACAAAATTTACAAGCAGCAACACAAAGCCCTCTAAAGTATGAATCTTGTTGCCTCTCCTCAATATCTTAAATTTAACCTTTGAACTTTGATGATAAAGGGTGGGGATGTGAACATAGGACCAATGGATAACTGTACAGGTGTTCTACCCCAAAAACATTGGACCCTAATCTTGTGCTAGGTCCAGGTTCATTGCTCTGCTTCCTGTGAAATTCTGCACCTGTGGTGCCCTGTACAGCTAATAACTCTATGGGCTGTAAGCGCAGAATTCCATGGTAAGCAGAGCCATGAAATTTGACCCTGATGACATCACAGTTTTTTTACCGCATTTTAAAGATGTTAAATTTGTATCAGGGATACAGAATATTTGTTGGTTGTTACCATTCCACCAATGTGTATCGCCATCAGTAACCTGACATCATCAGAACTAAGGTCTTCTATTGCAGGCTCAAAGAGAAATATATGCTAGCCCCATAACAAAAATAACTAACCATGCAACTTTGATATAAAAGCCAAAATTATACATTTAAGAAAGTAAAATAAGTGGTTGTAAAAGGAAAAACCAGCTGACAAGAATTAGATCCGAAAGTAAACTTCACTAAACTTCACTAAATTTTGCAATGGAAAGAAAAGTGAAAACGGCTGTACCAAGAAACCAAAAGTTATTATTAGGGTTCAAGTTTTACACTGGACCATCGGCCCGAGGCCAGTGATTTTAGTGTCGGGCCAGTAAACTCTTGACCTGACATGTCCGACGGTCTTGTGTCTTTCAATTGAACAATAATACCTCACTGTAAAACATGTGAACAAAAGCAAAATATGTTCAAATGTTGACTTTGAGTCTGAAAAAAGTACATTAAATTCTAGGAGTAATGAATTGTACTGAGTCATTAAGACAAACGAGATAATTCTTCTCTTACATGTTTTATGCTTGTTCATATAAAAGCAATTAACTGCATGTTACAAAATCTGATCTGGCCCAGTAATTATTTTGAGCTACAAGCACTGCAGTCTTGTGGATTTTCCACCTAAATTCAAGCCCAGATTAACAAAATAAGTTTGTCTACTGCATTTACTCCTCAGTCTTGACTCCATTGACTCGCCAGATCACTCACTGGTTAGGGTTCCATGTGTTGGATGTCATTAAAGATCTCCAGACTGGAACTTATATTCATATGTGATGTAGAGTCGTCTACAAAGTAACAAAACCATGATTATAGTTATGATTACCATCAACACTAACGCCCATCTACCTCCAGAATTGTTCTGATTACCCCTGGGGTTTCTCTGGGGGTCTGTCCTGGGTTGTGTCATCTGGTTTGCACCCTGACTTGTCACACCAGTCGAGCGTTGTCTTGGTTCATTATTATTCACTACTTGTGGTGCTGTGCTCTGTGATTGGTTAGCTCCAGTTGAGCTGTTTTCTGATTGGCCAGGTTGATTGGTCACATGATTCGTTGCCTGACTGGAAGGAACAGTTTGTTGATTCCTAAAGTTTTGTGGGTATGGGAACATTGGTTGCTGGAAGTGCATACCCATGGCAGCAGCTTGTTGATTGAATGCAGCTAAGGGATTAGCAGTAGAGGTACTGGGATTAGTGGCTGACTGAGCTGAGGCTGATGAAGGATTACTGGAAGCATTCCCATCTGACTTCTTGCCATCTTCTTTCTGCGAGTGAGGAGATTAAACAGTTAATGTTTACAGAGCCACATATACATTGTTAAGATTGAAAGAATCCAATGATTCAATATGCTCAAATTAGTTAAAGGGACAAAAAAGTTTCTTAAAAAAAGATTCATTATAAAAACACTAAATTTTTAATGCAGTGCATCTCAAATACAACAAAAGAACAGACTTGTTGCTTTTTAGTTTTCTAAAAACCCTTAATTTATCTATATTTTCAAAAGGCAAATCTTATTAACCTTTCAAATAAACAATTAACTTCCACATGTGTAGAAAAAGGTTTTTGCATCAAAAAAAGTAATAGAAGAAACTTTAGCAATGCCACTGACCTGATGAGTTGGGGGTTATAGTGAAACTAAAAAGCTACATTAATACTTTGTTTTATAACAGTGGCATAACCAGACATTCTTGTTTGGGGGACAAGCCAAAAAAAAAAGACATTTAAAAAAAAACTCATTTCGAGTGGGGGGGGGGAATTGTTCTGAGTGGAGGGGTTTTTGCCAAACATCTTGTAGATAGCAAGCATGTCACCTTGAAGCTGATCTGAGAAGCAATCTCTGCCGCTTCTCTCTGAGTCTCTCTAGACTTCTCTGTTGATGTTTCTTTTGGAAGAATTGCTTTATTGGCTAGCTTACATGCTGGGCACATCCATTCCTGGGATCTGAACAGTCAAAGAACATTGAACAGTAAGTGGTTTCATTACAATTAGCTACATTTGACTTTGTTTTGTACTTAATAATAACTCATAGTGTGCATTATAATGTGCCATGTCTGTCATAATGACACTCCTGGCACCGAAGTATCAAATCTGGTGGAAATTGTTAAGAATTATTTAATGAGATGAGGCAACTAAAAAACAACATCTGGACAGGAATACAAGGTGAGGTCTGAGGTGACGCAGATTGCGGTTATCTCTTTACGATAAGTATACTGGGTTCTTTTACATGCATCTGACCTTTTGCTTTACTTCCTACTAAAGTATGAAGCAATAATGGTTAAGTGTCTTGCTTTTTAATCAAAGCTTTCAGGTCAGTATCTTTAATCTGTCTAGCCACAGAGTATCAAGCTATGGCTATGACTATCAACTTAGGCAACAATACTGATAGCCAGTAGCCACATATAGCAATTCTTAATGTAATGTCACCTCTTAGCCAGGACTTTCCGTTCTTCTGGAGTGTAATCTAAAGATCCTATGGCACCTTCTCCTTTAGTTGGCATAAACCCAATAATGGCAAGCATAACGGTCCGAACTGAAAATCAAAATAAAAACACGCATCAGATTAGCAAAGGCAGATTGGTCACATTAGGTTATCCACATGAATTTATCCCAAAATAACAAATAAGACAATCTGAGCTGGTATTGAGCACATCTATTAAGTGCTTGACACTTCATTTAACCCATTTTAACAATTCTTGTGATAAATTATAAAAGCCTTCATATGCCTAAATCGTTGTTCATAAAAATAAGAGTAAAACAAACATTGTTTCATATAAGAGTAAGAACTTACTGCTCCAAGATGGCTGCCAGGTTTCCGGATGATGACCAGATATTGACAAACAGATCTTTGTATTCACTTCAAATCTACCAGTTGGCTGATAAATAACAATTACAAAAACATTAACAATCAACCCAGCGCATTACACCTCAATGACAGTGAGAATGCTTCTAATAATGCAATAATAAAATGTAATAATGAATGAAGTCTACTTCATCGAAATGAATACAGTGTAACTCATAGACAAAATTGTTGTCAAGTTAAAGATGAAAGTTCATCGGTTGTGCACTTGGATTTATACAAATATAGAAAAGATAAAACAAACATTTACATGTAGGCCAATAATGCATGAATTGTGACCACAAAAAAGATTGGTTACATTGTTTCAAATTCCCAAACAAGGACAAAACATGACACCCAAGACCAAGGCAAGAAAGTAAGAGTTTAGTTTGTATAACTTACAACCAAATGTACAGAGATGGTTTACTCTTGACCCAGGCTATACATTCTACATGCAACTCTTGTAAATCCCTGATTTGTTTCCTGCTTACCGTGAGGAGCATGATACTTGGGTTATGTGAATCCCTGATTTGTTTCCTGCTTACCGTGAGGAGCATGATACTATGGTTATGTGAATCCCTGATTTGTTTCTTGCTTACCATGAGGACCATGATACTAGGGTTATCGGATATGTGAATCCCTAATTTGTTTCCTGCTTACCGTAGGAGCATGATACTAGGGTTATGTGAATCCCTGATTTGTTTCCTGCTTACCGTGAGGACCATGATACTAGGGTTATCTGATATGTGAATCCCTAATTTGTTTCCTGCTTACCGTGAGGACCATGATACTAGGGTTATGTGAATCCCTGATTTGTTTCCTGCTTACCGTGAGGACCATGATACTAGGGTTATCGGTTATGTGAATCCCTAATTTGTTTCCTGCTTACCGTGAGGACCATGATACTAGGGTTATGTGAATCCCTGATTTGTTTCCTGCTTACCGTGAGGACCATGATACTAAGGTTATCGGTTATGTGAATCCCTAATTTGTTTCCTGCTTACCGTGAGGAGCATGATACTAGGTGGTTTCATGGGATACTCTGGTGGGAGTGTGATCCGTCCATGGTACACACCACCCTGGAAGTCTGAGTCTGGTGGACCTCTTACTGTAAAGTGCCATTCAAATAAATTGTCCTGCACAATGGTAAGAAAACAAAAATACCAGAGTGATAGATTTCCTTGTTACACAAAATATTAACAACAATGTCTGACAACAAATTTGACATTTGTTACAATTAATGTCAATGGTGCGAGGGGTCCTTTTTCATATTCAGTTTGCGGTCAACACCATGTACATTTCTTAAGCTTCCTGTCCAAACATTGACACCAATTAAGAACTCCCTGTGCTGCAGTGAAGTTAATAACAAGAAGTCCCCTCGATCAACTCATAGAAAGTAGTAGTCCCGCCTGATTTCTTACCATTTAAGTAGTAGTTAATAAGCAGGACAGTTCTTATCAGAACTAAGTAGTCTCCCTACTTAATTACTACGTAACTCTGAAATCTACCACGTAACAGTAGAATAAATAGGATTAGCAAAACAAGATCTCAAAGAACAAATCTACAAAGCTAAATACAGATGGTGTTACCGCAAACTGAATATATACATTGATACCCCAGCATGCAAGGCCTCAAAACCAATATTAATGTATAGTATTTACCTCCAAGGGTTGTGCAAAGCATTGTTCTGTTGGTTCACTCAGTTCCTGAGCCTCCTTCATCAAGCGCTTCACAGCTGGAAATCAAAAGAAAGCATCCTTTTATTTATTACAACTACAACTACCCATACATCACAGGTCCTAATTTCTTTACACATGCCTGGTGTCCCTCCACCCTTTCCCCCTTCAAATCATTTTCAAGATTTAAGTTTTTTAGTTGTATTTTCTGCCACGTTGATTTTATAATCAATTAAATCATCACAAAAACAAATTATGACTTAACATAAAAAGTCTCATTGCTTGAAGCCCCATTTATTTAATGCTCAAAAGCTGGACTCCCTCCGCTTCTTGGCCCTAGCACCCTCGCTCCGCCCACACCCCCACCTGGCCGACCGATGCTATTGTAATTTGATTGGGGTCTTACCAAAAGGCCATGCTCAGTATCCATAAAAAATCAAGGGAAGTGATTTGGAGGAAATTGCAAAATTATTACTTTTTATCCTTTTATTATTATTATTTTTATTTATTTAACCATCGAAAGAAACTCAGCATCAATTCATAATCATAGCATGCTGAGGTCAAGCTAGGACTAAGTCTTATTCTTTAGTCTTGTCTGACTTTTTAGGAAGTCAAGCGAACAGTGGTCTGGTGGATCGCCGACTGCTCATCATTGCGTTGTTTTAAAAAAAATGGGGCCCGACCGTGCCGACTGCCCGACGGTGGCCAATGATTCAGAGAGAGCTTGGACACACAAGCATTACAAGTGGGGATAAGACCAAACGGGGAGACTGGGACTCCCAGTGGGAGTACGTGTGAACATAGAGCAAGGGTGTGAACATGGTGTGACTGCGTGTGTGATGAGTGATCGGTGTCAGGTGTCACTGTTGTTGTTTCTTCCTCGATGTTGTCACTGAACTGAACTGAGTGTCTGCGGCGTGAGCAGAGTCTAGACTTGTTTGTTTCGAGTTTGTAATTTCGGTTCGTGATCTGAGCTTCCTTATATTTTAAATTACGTCAAAACACAAAAACATTATTACCAGGACTTCTCCGTGAATACTGCCTGTCCATCTTCGTCCTTTCAGTTCCTAGAGTTGTGACAAGATCTTGGAAAATTGGCAAATTACTTGCCCGTCCTTTTCTTATATTCCGTCCATGATTTGTGTACAAATTGTACAAGTAGTCTGCTACTGAACGACTTGTATTGAATATCTGTATATGGAAAAAGGGGACCAGACTGTCTGTAAATAAAATGACGTGTCGTAGTGTTCTATAACGCGAATATTGATTGGTTGGTTTGGGGCAACATATAGTTAACGTAGTCTGAAACATAACCCGGAAGTAGTTGGTGCAGAGTTCAAAACAACAGGCAGACAGAACACGTGTTTTGTGTTGTCATCTCTGATTCAGTGATGCTGAGCTTTCTTGTCTTCGTGGTTACAATACGTGATTAAGATGTCGTTGTTGCGGTACTTTGGGGCAAGTGTTCTTCAAGGAAAAGGAAAAGCTTGCCAGGTCGTTCATGTTTCAAAAAGGTGGAAAAAAACAAAGAAGAAATGGAATGTTGTAAGTGTTGGTTTGACCATTGACCTACCTCCTATCCATGGTATGACTTTCAGTTTCCAAGTCATGATTGCAATGCATGGTTCTTTGGTTGAGATTGATGGTCTCACTCAGTCTTTAAAAGTTGTAATTGTCAAATAAACTTATTTTAATTCTAAAGTTGGATCTTGGAACTTTGAGGAAATGTATTAGTAATCTAGATTCATTAGTCGGGGCGCTGTACTCCATAAAAAAAATAAACTTTTTGACAGATCTGCAGTCGTACTTAACTACAGATGTTAAAATGTTTTTAAAAGGAGTAGAGCGCCCCAGTTTCTATCATTGTCAATAACCAAGCATCCTCAGCATGCAAAGTGTACAAGACTGGTGGTAGTTGTGTAACATAAACAGAATGTGTCTAGGCATGTAATGTAAAGAATTTCATCATTTGCTTGACTGGAATAATGTCGCATAATACTAATAATTTACTATTTAACACATGTGTATAGTGATTTTTTTTAAATAATATGAATACCGTTAAACGTAGGTAGGGTCATAGTTTTGAAATACTTTTATTATAGTGCTGATTTATTATAGGTAACATTATCAAGAAAAAATGTACATCAAGAAATATGTATGTAACAGAAGTCACTTGTGATTGTGAAAATTTCAGTTGAATACAGTGTCTGTTGAGAAAGCAGCAAAAAACTGTCACAGTATTTTCATCAAGAACATCAAAATCCATCCACGTTTAGCGTGTTTAGCGAGGTGATAGCAGGTACCAACTGCATCTCTGGCTGTCAGGATGGCAGTTTTCATATGGACACCATGGAAATCACTTTTTTTAAATCACTTGCAGGGGATCTTTGGAGAGTCAGATTTGTTTGACATACGTTTAAGATGTTATTGATTTCTAATCAACGGGGTGTTTCAGCATTTCAGATGAAATCATTTTGCAGGATGCCCTACCATCACCATCTCTTATAACAAATAGACTTTCTTTAAAAATTACGCACCTTCTTTATCAAATTATAATACTACCTTTAAATCTTATTTGAATTTATTCATACAATTTCGTTTTACTTTAATTGATAACTCTCAGCTGTGATTAGAACGTTTATTTAAAGGAGGAAAACAGATGTCGTTCATTTGATTTATTTAAATTGTTCTTTTTTTTCTGACAGCCACATACACAAAGGAAGACTGAGCCATCATTTCACGCTATGAAACATTTTGATGATAACTACTGCCATCAATTTGGTGACACTTGGCCCTCCATAAGACTCGGTTTACTTTCACCTCAGAAATATGGCGCTCTCATCAACAACTATTGTCTTGACGAAGAAACGGAAGAACTGATGAAGAAACTGGGAGCAAAGGACTTTATTCAACCTGTAGCAGAAGAATTAGAGAAGATAAACATTCAAGAAACAATGATGGAAGATTCATTGACATCAGAATCTGAAGATACAGACGTAGATTCCGAGGAAGTCTCTGAAGGAAGTTACTCTTCTAGTTTATCTCAAGAATACACTGATATAGATAAAATTGCATCTGAGAATTTGACTCGGCAAGAAACTATGTTTGCTAATAAACAGTCATCTTTGGAGGAACAATACATCGTTGCCCCCGGATACGAAGCAAAGATGGAGTTCTTATTAAGCTCAGACGCAATTAGAGATAAAGAATTTAACACCCCTGTCATTCCCGAAACAGAAATCAATCACATACAGAAACCTCTATCCATCAGTAAATATCTAAGATGCTTCATCCATGAGGACATAAACACAACCCGATTCCCATCATCTAAGATGGATTCAAATGGCATATTCCTTCAGTATTATGCAATGGATGCAGCATCAGTCTTACCTGTGATTGCATTGGGTATATCACCTGGCGACGTTGTGTTAGATATGTGTGCTGCGCCTGGGGGTAAAACATTGGCAGTTACTCAGACAATGCTTATAGGTGGGTCCAGTCATCTTCTTCTTCAATTAATGTTTGTTATATAACAGGGCTAGGCCATTTTCATTCTGCAAAGGGCACTTTCATTGCAAAATCTTAAAGTCTAAATTGGAAATGTTTGAAGGGGCACCAAGGCCAATACCAGGGGCAATAGAGCCCATGGCTTCCGTTGCCTTTACGTAATTCCAGGCTTGCGAATTAATATAAAACCTTTGGCAAAGAAGTAAAAGGTGTTGCCAAGCTGTCCATGTTTTCTTGCAATGTAAGTTCTTAACAAGTTAGCATGGATGTCATGATTCTTATAAACAAGGTCAGGGACTGTGTGGTTTGGACAAACATTAGCCTTGTCATTCCTCACTGATCTGATAAAGTGATGAATCATTGTCAATTATTACTATCTTCAACATTCTTACAGAATTATGGAGGGCTATGGGTAAGGGATGCCCAATCCTTTGCCCTCACATTGGTTACTATAGACCATGTGACCTGTTACATCACATGTTTAGAAAAGAATCACAGAGCCTGGACTTCCTGCAGGCATGATTTGTACACAGCTCAATGGAAGAACTAGGCTCCTAAAGTCTTATATTCTATGGAGATTGCTGTCTGATTTGCATCAACACTTGATCGGAATAAAGGGGCACATCTCAAAAATTGTTCAGCTTTATTTTCGGAACTCTTGAATTTATGTGGAAATTGTGACACAAAATTTTGTCTGCCAGAAAGGCCCTGGAGTGTACAAGATTATTCTTTTTGTAAATGCTACAAAGGCCCTCTGTTGGCTTATGTAGGGCTATGAACCCATATGAGGGATTAAGTCAACCAAAACGTAGCACATGAATCAAGAAGAAAAACAGATCATGTGATGGAGGTCCGAAGTTAGCTTGTCTTGAGTTGATCCATCTATAAAGTAGTTAACACAGCTCAAGGTCAATGTACTTATAGCCCAATGTGAGGGCCAATGATTTGGCATGCCTTTATTTAATTCCATTACTTAATTTAACAAGTGTGTGGTATTCTTATTTGCTCTAGGCCTATATTTATGCCTATCCATTTTAAAATGTTTTTCTTATATTCATTGGTCCTTGTCAGCTTGTACTAGACTACAATCTAAAATGTCTTAGATGTCATTGATGGTTCTTCTTTCTCCTTCAGGAGGATTAGTCGCCAATGAACCAGAACCTTCTAGAAGACGTCGCCTTCAGTCTGTCCTGAGGTCTTACATTGGATTTGATAAGAGTAATCTTGATGTGAGAATTACGGCTGAAGATGGATGTGAATGGGGAACCATGGAACCAGAAACCTATGATAAGGTATTGTTTGTACCATGACATGATTAACTGATTTTACATTAGTTATGGTGACTGCTAAAGGCAATACACGTGCAGAACAGTTTGTTTTTAAAGTGTAATACTGTCAGACTGTCCGTGGGAGGGGGTTTGGAAAAACATGGCATAATTCAGGCTACTGAAACTGGACTCGCCATCCTTTAGGAGATGATTTTAAAAAACTTTGATATCGGCTGCCAATATCGTTGTATATTGGCTGTACACTGCTTGCTGACTTGTGTGCACACATTACAATTGGCATCATGATTAATGTGATGGCCATGGTGCATGCAGTAACTGGATTACAATTCATAGTTCCATGTACAGCCACAGGCCTGCAATAATCAGGGCGAAAGTCCCCCTTTCACTCATGTTCAGGGTTTAGAAATAGTCAACATTTTGAAAATAATTAAAATGTCATTAAATTTTTTCTTGATTTATTTGGTTTACAACATTTTCTTATGTTTGAACACCACATGTACTGCCCTGCCTCAATGACTCTAAAAATTACTTTATCCTCTGCAATAAACGAATAAGAAAAGATCATCAAAATGTGATTTTTTTTTTTGCACTATTTCTGCAGGTTTTGGTTGATGTTCCATGCACAACAGATAGACTCTCAGCCAGTAATAATACTAATAGTATCTTTGCTGTAAATAGAACAAATGAACGATGGCAACTTCCTAAGCTTCAAACTGATCTTCTCTGGTAACTAGAAACTTTGTATTTAAAAAATAACCATTTGTGGTAGTTTTGTAAAAACATTTTTATAACAGCTTTGTAAAATAAGAAGTAACTATAACTAGGAAAATTGCGGGTACAACCATGTGTAATATTTTTTTTTTGGAAGTGTTGCGGTGTGGTACCAGTATCAGCTGTACAAACAGAAGAAACCCATGCACTCAATGCTAGCCTGGATGGCATGGTACTTTGTGACAGTCTGTGGTGCCAGTGCCAGCTGTACAAACACAAGAAACCCATGCACCCAATGCTAGCCCAATGTATGATACTTTGTGGCAGTCCATGGTACCAGTGCTAGAAGTGTTGCGGTGTGGTACCAGTATCAGCTGTAAAATCAGAAGAAACCCATGCACCCAATGCTAGCCTGGAAGGTATGGTACTTTGTGGCAGTCCGTGGTACCAGTGCCAGCTGTACAAACAGAAGAAACCCATGCACCCAGTGCTAGCCTGGAAGGTGGTACCTTGTGGCAGTCTGTGGCACCAGTACCAGGGTACAAGCAGGGTTACCAGTAAAAACAAACCTTTTATAAATTAGATTGTCCCACTCATAATGTGTACAAATCTATTTGTTTATTTTCAGTGCTGGGTTAAAAGCTGTGAAGCCAGGTGGTGATGTCATCTACTCAACTTGCTCATTGTCACATCAACAAAATGATGCTGTTATAGAAACTGCCCTCTATCAATGCCAAACAGAGATAAACATACAGGTTGCTGTAGTTGACCTCTCACCTTTGACCCAGTGTCTTGGTCACATATTTCACTTTAGTGACAACATAAGACATGGTCAATTGGTTTTACCAAGTTTGAAGAATAACTTTGGGCCAATGTATTTTTGTAAACTACACCGTGTTGCTTAGTGTGTGCTGGGATGTCTGCAGGTTTGGTCAGCCCTTGTGTGATTTTCACAGTTTTTTACCCCTTTTGATTTTTTTCAGTTTCTGACCAAAATTTGATAAAAATGCTGGACTTATCCCGTGGTGATTTATATCAGTTTTTACCTAATTTTGATAAGACTGCTGGGCTAACCCCTTGTGATTTATTATTTTTGACCTAAATTTGATAAAAATGCAGGACTTCCCCCTTGTGATTTTTTCACTTTTTGACCCAAATTTGTTAAAATGCTGGACGTGATTTTTTCTGACATTTTTCCGAAATTTGATAAAAATGCTGGACTAACACCGTGTGATTTTTTCTTAGTCAAATCCTGACCCAAGTGTGAAAATATACTGGACTTACCCCTGCTGGGCTTTTGTGTTTTATTTCATTTTTTGACTTAAACCAGTAAACTTGACAGAAATTTTGTGCTTACCCCTTGTGATTTTTCTGTTTTTCAGTTTTTACCTAAATTTGATAAAATTTCTGGACTTACCCCTGGTGATTTTTCAAGTTTTGACCCGAAAATGATAAAAATGCAGTGCTTACCCCTTGTGATTTTTTTTGGAACTTTTTGATCCAAATTTGATAAAAATGCTGGACTTACCCCTTGTGATTTTTTTCACTTTTGACCAAATTTTGATAAAAATGCTGGGCTTACCCCTTGTGATATGTTCACTTTTTGACCCAAATTTGGTAAAAATGCAGGACTTACCCCTTGTGATTTTTTTGAACTTTTTGACCCAAATTTGATAAAAATGCTGGACTAACCCCTTGTGATTTTTTCAAATTTAGACCTTGTGATTTTTTTACCCCTTGTGATTTTTTCAAATTTAGACCCAAAATTGATAAAAATGCTGGACTTACCCCTTGTGATATTCAGTTTCGATCTTAATTTGATAAAAATGCTTGACTTACCCCCTTGTGATTTTTTCACTTTTGACCCAATTTTGATAAAAATGCTGTGCTTACCCCTTGTGATTTTTTTGAACTTTTTGACCCAAATTTGATAAAAATGCTGGACTAACCCCTTGTGATATGTTCACTTTTTGACCCAAATTTGATAAAAATGCAGGACTCTACCCCTTGTGATTTTTTTGAACTTTTTGACCCAAATTTTGATAAAAATGCTGGACTTACCCCCTTGTGATTTTTTCAAATTTAGACCCAAAATTGATAAAAATGCTGGACTTACCCCTTGTGATATTCAGTTTCGATCTTAATTTGATAAAAATGCTTGACTTACCCCCTTGTGATTTTTTCACTTTTGACCCAATTTTGATAAAAATGCTGTGCTTACCCCTTGTGATTTTTTTGAACTTTTTGACCCAAATTTGATAAAAATGCTGGACTTAACCCTTATTTTTTCACTTTTTAACCCAAATTTAATAAAAATGCTGGGCTTACCCCATGTGATTTTTTCAAATTTAGACCCAAAATTAATAAAAATGCTGGGCTTACCCCTTGTGATTTTTTTCACTTTTTGAAAAAAAATTGATAAAAATGCTGGACTTACCCCTTGTGATTTTTTCAAATTTAGACCCAAAATTGATAAAAATGCTGGACTTACCCCTTGTGATTTTTTCAAATTTAGACCCAAAATTTATCAAAATGCTGGGCTTACCCGTGATTTTTTCACTTTTTGACCCAAATTTAATAAAAATGCTGGGCTTACCCCTTGTGATTTTTTTCAAATTTAGACCCAAAATTGATAAAAATGCTGGACTTACCCCCTTGTTATTTTTTTCACTTTTGACCAAATTTTGATAAAAATGCTGGGCTTACCCCTTGTGATTTTTTCACTTTTTGACCCAAATTTAATAAAAATGCTGGGCCTACCCCTTGTGATTTTTTCACTTTTTGACCCAAATTTAATAAAAATGCTTGGCTTACCCCTTGTGATTTTTTCACTTTTGACCCAATTTTGATAAAAATGCTGTGCTTACCCCTTGTGATTTTTTCAAATTTAGACCCAAAATTTATCAAAATGCTGGGCTTACCCCTTGTGATTTTTTCACTTTTTGACCCAAGTTTAATAAAAATGCTGGGCTTACCCCTTGTGATTTTTTTCAAATTTAGACCCAAAATTGATAAAAATGCTGGACTTACCCCTTGTGATTTTTTCACTTTTTGACCCAAATTTAATAAAAATGCTGGGCTTACCCCTTGTGATTTTTTCAAATTTAGACCCAAAATTTATCAAAATGCTTGGCTTACCCCTTGTGATTTTTTCACTTTTTGACCCAAATTTAATAAAAATGCTGGGCTTACCCCTTGTGATTTTTTTCAAATTTAGACCCAAAATTGATAAAAATGCTGGACTTACCCCCTTGTGATTTTTTTCACTTTTGACCAAATTTTGATAAAAATGCTGGGCTTACCCCTTGTGATTTTTTCACTTTTTGACCCAAATTTAATAAAAATGCTGGGCTTACCCCTTGTGATTTTTTCACTTTTTGACCCAAATTTAATAAAAATGCTGGGCTTACCCCTTGTTATTTTTTCAATTTTTGACCCAAATTTAATAAAAATGCTGTACTAACACCTTGTGATTTTTTACCCAAATTTGATAAAATATGCCGGACTAACCCCTTGTGAATTTTTAAATTTTTGACTCAAATTTGATAAAAAGGCTGGGACTAACCCCTTGTGATTTTTGAGTTTTTGGTCTTATCTTGATAGAAATGCTGGGCTTACCCCCTCGTGATTTGTTAAATTTTTTGTCCCAACTTTGATAAAAACGCTGGTCTTGCCTCTGGTGACTTTTTCCATTTTTGACCCAACTTTGATACAAATGCTTACTTATCCCTTGTGATTTATTTCAGTTTTAACCTAAATTTGATAGAAATGCTGGACTTACTTACCCCTTGTGATTTTTTCAGTTTTGACCAAAATTTGATAAAAATGCTAGACTTTACCCCTTGTGACTTGTTCAGTTTTTGACGTAAACTTGATTAAAATTAACGCACGATTTATTATTTTTCCAGTTTTTTCCAAAATTGTATACGTATGCCGGACTAAGCCCTTGTGATTTGTTCAGTTTTTAAACTAAATTTTATAAAAATGCTGGACCTCCTTCCCCTTAGGATTTTTTTCAATTTTTGACCCAAGTTTGATGAAAATGCAGCACTAACCCCTTGTGTTTTTTTTAATATATTTTTTTTTACCCTTATTTTGAAAAAAAAAAAATGCTGGACTTTCAATAATATGATAGAAAATGAAAAGATAAGAAATGCAATAGTATGACAAAAGCATTGTTATTGCCACAAAATATGCATAATTTATTCCTTCTTAATATTTACAATTTTGAGAAAGCAGTAAGAAGTACACTTTGTTCTTAAGAGGCAACCATCAACAACTTGAGCTGAAAACGTTTTAAATCTATTAAGTTTGTGACATGCCTTCCTTTAAAATACTTCATGATAAAAAAGTGAACAAACGTCATAATTATTTGAAATGAAAGTGTCAGGAATTATAGTTTCCTAACAATATTGTTGAAACTGCACTTACTAACCACCCATTGCTGTTTACAAGAAACTATTTGCAATAATGATAAAAAGATTTGAATATAAAGTCTTGCTGATTCAAACTGAGACTTGAGGCAATAGTAGTCTGGTGCCTGTTCTGTTTATAAGTAGTAGTCTGAAATGTTAAATAAGCATACAGGGAGTGTGACCAAGATGGAAGCTTCATGATGCAGTTCTATTCAGCAGAAAGTCAACCTTGGTGACAATGTTTACTGATTGAGGGAGGGGGGGGGGAGGGAGGGGGTGGAGATAAAGTGTATGTATCGGGTCACAGTTCAAATCATCTTTGGCTATGGCTGTGATTTAATGGCTGCAGTTGCAACCTTGAAGAATAAGACTTCATGGCAGTCCAGCCATAGCCACAGCCACTGTGAGATCATCATCATCATCATGCAACCATTATTGTCATGTACCCTGATACATGTCCGAAAAATGAATACACAAACTTTTCACAAGGGATCTGACTAATTTGCCACTCGGTCTTGGTTTGGTGAGATTGGTTTGAATAAAATGACAAATAGGATCCTTACACCAAGATGAGGATAAACTAAGACCAGATAGACCGTATTAAAAGCAGTTGATCAAATTGAATAATCTATTGCTTCTGTCTCACAATTATTGCAGTTCTATTAAAAACAAACAATAAAACTAAATTTGTGTAATCCTGGGATTGCCAAGTAAATGGCACATCGTTCCCCTTCTCCGTCTTAATTCACATTTTGAAAATTATTTGTGTAAGACACTCCTGAATGCCAGTAGGCTTATCCATCGATCTCCCCTCCCACTTCTCCTTGCCCCTCCCACATCCCGCTGCCCCTCCCACATGCCTTATGAATTGAAGTTGCTCTACTGCTTTACTCTCAAAGATAATCATCCTTCAAAACCAAATGAGTCAAAGTCATTCAGCTACTGATTATTTATATAACATTTCTGTCCTTGTACATTTTGACTTGACGTTGAACACCAGTGAATAAAACATCAATAACTATTTTAAAAATTTCAATATTATAGAGCTAGAATTTCAAAGACTTGTTTTAATTTAGTAGGAATCTCCATTCACGTTAACCCTTTAGAGGTCATTCATTTCTATATAACTCACCATACGCCCAGAAATGTTTTTTGAAACAGTTTCTTGTAATAGCGGTTGAAAAAATAATAAACACAGATACTATGTTTTATAAACACAGATACTATGTTAACATGGAAAACATTAGAAAATGTCAGTTCAGGAAATGACCTAGACTTTGACCTTTTATGGTGGATGTAGGTCAAATCTTGCGGCTGTTTGTGGCTGCTTTGGGCATTTTGGTACAAGCTGTTTCCAGCTGCTATGATCTCTAAAGGGTTAAATTCATTGAGCTACTAAGCTTCATGAATATGGTAGAGTGACGAGTCAACTCTTCTAGTTCCCACTTTGTGTTTAAAAAGACCTGAATTAGTACCATTTCAGGAATTGACCTCAATAATGTTTAGTTAAAACTGATTGACTATGCAAGTCTCAAATGTAGTCGATACTTTGGGAAGAACGGCTTCCTTCTGTGTATATTTCTTTAGTAACTGCTGGAAGACATGTATACAAGCAAAACTTTTACATACACGCAAACCGAAGTCTGATAAACTCAGTTTTTTTAAAACGTCCATGGATACCCGAAACAGACTTGGAACACACCTGGACATTCCTTTGTGTAGAGTGCACAGTGAATACTTACTATGTTATGCTGCATTTGCCCAGTAATGAAGAGGGACAAAGGGTACTGGAATTCCATGCTCTAAATCTCCCTTTTTCTAGGGGATTACGATGTAATCCCCAATTCCTGACCTTTGTTCTTTTGTTATGCTGCCACCAGTGTTTATCAGTATATTCAGCATTGGAGGTATACAACAAATTCCAGCATACCATGTCCGAATTGACTGAAGGTTTGGCCAATTCAGTGAACAAAAGCCAGTTTCTCAAAAAACACAACAAACCAAAATCCGGGTTCTTTTTATGAGAATATTTATTGTCTTTACTTGGTTGTGACAAAGATATTCTCAACAACAAAAGTATTTCGGAAGTTTCGAAACTAATCCAGTGGATGAGCAACGTTGGAATATCTACAAGACCTTGCATGTTCTATCTAAAACAAAGCTTGCACACTGTAACAGGTGCCAACAGGCCCAAGACCTTGCATAGTCTATCCAAAACCAAACTGCAATACTGTAACTGGTTCAAATATTAGGAAAAGCACAAGACTTGGCACAGCCTATCCAAAACAAACCTAGCACATGGGTTCCAACATTGGAATAGGGACTTGCACAGTCCATCAAACAAAACTGGCACACCGTAACAGCTTCCAATGTTGGAATAGCATGAGACTTTCATTGTCTAAATCCTAATCACTCTTAAGAACAAAGGGTAAATGTGACAAAACCTTTAATGCCAGGAAGAAGAAATGTGATTTATAAAACCTTTTGGAATAAAAGTGCAGCTTTTATAAGCAATCTCGACTGAGAATTCACTTCAAAAGGAAAGATAAATTTTGCTGGAACATTTTTTTAGGAATACCTGAGGTACCTTGAAGTCAAGTCTTTTTGCTTGCATGAGTGACTGATCCAAAGTAGAGAGAGAGAGACGGAGAGAGCATGCTCATTGATCATGGGGATAGATCTTCTTAAGCCATGGGCGAGCAAGATATCTGGTTCCATCAAACTTCTCAAAATACTCATCAAGTTGTGGATGTATAACCTGCAATAACGTAAACACACAGTCAAATTTCAACAACTTACTGCAATATTCTTCACATTATGACACACAGTAAACACACAGTCAAATTTCAACAACTTACTGCAATATTCTTCACATTATGACTTTCGTAATAATTGTACTTTGTAAGGGTAACAAAACTTTAGAGATGAAGCTATAAAATCTCAAAGCATGTATAGAAAAGGGAGTGTGATTTGATCACATGATTTCACTAGCGACTGCAGTACCGGTGTGACATGAGGTGCCAAATATAGCACATAACAAGCAAGCTGGAGAATACATGCCATCATGTGATAAATCAATCTCTACTTCAGAAAATTTATTTGGAAAATACACTCCGACGTCCAGGAGAAACTGGAAAACTTGAAAGAACACATACATGTATGCATATAATAATTATTATTATTATTTTCTTTCACAGGACACTGGGAAAGAACACAGTGGTTTACACACAGCTGTGTCAAGCTAAAACAAAATAGTATTCTTTATCCCTTGTGCAACATCTATTAAATTGTTGCGGTATCTGCTTCTCAGCGGTCTAAGGCAACTGCTTTAGACAAACGTTGTGGGTTCGAATCCCACAGGGTTGATGTGCCTTTGTTTTTTGTTTTGTACAGGGCTTGGGAGAGTACTGAGTAAACAGTGCTTAACACACATTGGTGTATGAGTAAAAACAATTAATAATATGAATACATAATCATATCCCGCCATGCGATGCCTAAAAGTCTACAATCTTGTTTTAAGTTCAAAATGTAATAACGATAACAAAAACATGAGATATCAGAAAATATAGCTGAAGAAATTTTGATGCAATGCACAGGACAGAAAAATCACAATTATCAACCAAGAAATATGGAAACATGCAAGACAGAGCTGCCAACATTTGCATCTTGCAACCAGGGATTACTTGTACAACAATCAGGGAAATATTGAATTTAGAATTACATTCAACATAATAGGGAAGAAGTTTCCATAATCAGGGAGATTTTCAAATTTGTTCATAAGAACATGGAAAGATTGGTTTATTTAACTCTTGCAGTGAAATTGAGTTCTTCTGATTAATTAGCTGTTGAACACCAGGTGCAAGCATTTACACAAACTTCTTCGATGTTGCTGCATATAAGCCGATCTCTTGCACTTTTCTTCCAAATATTTTACACCAATCTTAAGATGAAGGCCAACTGAAGATGATCATGTGTACAATGTCGTTTCCTAGATCTGATGAGTCCACAAAATATTATCAATGATTGGCTGCTCTGCCCAACTGCCACAAAAACAGAAAGCAGACGTTGTGTATGCTCTTTGTGCCTGTATTCCTCCACTGTTGGTACCACAGTCTTTAAATCAATCCTACTAGCTGGAAATATGTTGTGCAGTCAAAACCACTGATGAAGTGAGCAGTCTGTTTTAAGTTTTTTCTAACAATATTTTCAGGGAATTTTGCGCAGGGAGAGTTAGCAGCTCTGGTACATGTTGTAAGATGTGATGAGTCAGAAAACGATACCTTTGTATTTTTGATTATCTCAATATTCTCCTGAACAACGTAGGTAGTCTGAACGTCTGCTCTATCTCTGGAATCAACTAGGACTGAGTAACTAGGCATACTACGCCAATGCTGCATGATATGAAAAGGAATTAAAGTATAATGATGATGATGTTGATACATGCAATGACGATTGTGAGTTGTATTGGAATAAAGTCTGGTACATGTTGTAGAATGATTTGCGTGGTTACCACAAATGAACACACAAAAATCCATTACTTAGACTAAAAACACTGTAGCTATATCATGTGCTATGCAGCAAGTTTTTATAGCAACCTCAAGATGGGCAAAGCCTGGTAAACTTTTACCATAACGGCTAACGATTTCCTCTGTGTAGCACAGTGAAATGCTACACAAAATGTATCATCATTCAGTGTGCATACAACATTTTCAGTCTAATTAGTTTGTGATGCAAAATTGTTGGACGAAATCATTCCCTGATATTGATTAAAAATTCATCAGATAATGTGTTCACCATCTTTAGTGTAACAATTTAAAAGCTAGTTCTTTACCATGTGACATAACCACATTGCGCTGGTGTGCGAATGTGGTCCGAATTTATACTTTCTGTGAAGTTCTGTCGTTTGCAAAGTTTAACCCTTTTCTGCAGATCCAGTAAAGATAATTGCTCAATATTGACTTTGTGTTGTCTTAAATTCATTTTTTCTTTAGTAAAGATTTTTATTTTGATGTTTTTGTTTTGGAGCTTAAGTAAGACAGGTAATACATCCTTAATGATTTTTAAGAGGATAGTAAAAATAATAAGATGATATAATATATAGATGGTAAGTCTCGAGTGTTCACTTCAGCCAAATTTTTGTACCAAACTTTAGTCCAAATTTACTCGCTAGATATTGATAAAAACCCTTCACCTCTAGAAGTGGAAAGCTCTTCACAAAGGAATGCTTTATTTAGATACCTCAGTAGGAACTATCAGATGATCACAAACTTCCTGAGGAAAATAAACCAAAGCTGGGAGAGAATCTCTACCATCTAAAAGAATGGCGTAGTAAGGCTGAGCAAGCGTAGCGGGCTAGACAGTTCAAGGGTCAGAGGGTTAAAGGTCAGAAACTGATATTAGACTAAAGCCATTTCCGAAATGGCAACTGCGACTATGGCTACGACTGCTGCTAAGGGGGGTTGCCAAGGACGTCCTATACTTCAACGCTTGATGATATGGCAATCCAGCCGTAGCCGTAGCTGTAGCCATAGACGTAACCACCAATTTGGACATGGCCTAAGGCTTGATGATTTTTTTAAAAACAGTAGATGGTTAAGATTCTACAAGAACAATCTTAATAAACACCTTAAAAAGCCAAAATAAACGGTTAACAAATACCAAGTTCAGTAATTTGGTTCGAAGTAAAAGCAAAGACCACAACATCAAAGAAAAGAACAGTGTAAAGTTCACTGGCAGGAATGAATTGAAACAATATCTAAATGTCCCCAATGTTTGATGAACAGAGGGATAATTGAGTCAAAGGTCAGCCATTGGGTTAAAGGTCAGAACAAAGATGCCAGGATAGCCAAGAACAACGAGTCAGAAATTATGATTTTTAACTTAACAATTTGCATTAAAGTTGAAATGCATTTTACAGTTCCAAATACAGAAACATTTTCAAACTGACAAAAGTATTTGAAAGATTACATAACACTGCAACTTAGTATTTACTGCGTTGCTTTGTTATAACAACAAGAGAACTTGGACTTGAATTACCAGTGTTTTATACATATTGTAATTACGAAAATAAAATTAGCTTGCAAACTGCTCAATACCAAAAGGACCTGCATTGATGGTATAAATGCAAAATAAGGCAGGCTGACATTTTGACCCTAGCAGAGTCTTTCTCAAGCCTTCGAGAAAGACTCTGCTAGGGTTAAAACGTCAGGCAACCAAAACAAAATTGCAAATTGTAATTACATTTATACAAATGAATAAAAGCAGTTTTGAGAATTATCTTTGATGCACTTTTATTACCTTTAGACCTAACTAAAATGAATGAAAGTAAAGACTTACTTTATTTGAGCCGTGCATCGTCTTGATCCAGTCTTCTGGAGCCTTTAAGAAAATAACAAATTGAAGAGGAAGTCCTTAATGAGAGTTAACAATAATACAAGACATTCAGGTTGGCTCAGTGGTCCCTGGTTCCAATCCTGGACTGGGGCCTTGTATGTATGTGGATTGGGTTTTCAGTCCCTACCTGTTTTTCCCTATTTAGGGTTTTCCTCCCACATTTAAAACTGACATTTCCTCATCATCTTCTCTATACAGGTATCTTCAGGGCTTTAGGTTACAGTTCTAGTCACTTAATGTGGATCCTTTGGTTTCATTATCAGCAAGATATACATGTGTAATTAGGAGATCTAATCGCCAACAAATAAAAATAAATAATATCAAAATTTCAACGTAACAAAATAAGTGAATGTCATACCTTTGCTGTTTCATCCCATCCAACAATCACACCCCTGTAACCCCAGGTCTTGTGACGAATCACCTGACCCACTCGGAACTTGACCTTTGGTGACCTTGGACTTCTTGGCTCGACTGACCCTGGTTATTGAAACAATTAAATCATGTTACTAAAAATAATCACATTTATCATTTAATCATTTATTCTTTATTTATTGTCCAAACCTACAGCTGGCGACCTGCCAATAACAGGAAAGGGAATACAAAAGTAACAAAAACAACAACACTGCCACAATAATAACAACATAAAACAATTGGGCAGTCCACCCGCAATTTGCGCTTAAATCTCAATGTGCCTCAGCCTTCCTTTTTTAAGTTGAACTGGACGAATTGAAAATGTGTGAATATTAATATTGAATAAGGGTTTGATAACCTCTGTCTGCATCTCCATTTGTCAAAATCAAAAAGGTTGTTTACTTTTTGAATATTTAACTTATTGTAAACAAACCTTAAACCAAAACACCAAATCAAACCGTTTTGACATGTTTATGTCATTTTGAGGTTTAGATAAAGGTCAACCGTTTAATCAATCAAGTTCGTTTCGCAGCTCATACACATTTTACTAGTAACGTTTGTTAGCTTTTTCACCTTATACCATGTATACCTTTGAGATAACCCAATAAATGTATACATTTTGGGGAAGACCTTGTTGTGCTTTTTCAATTGGTGCTAAATTTATCAATATAGGAGGGAGAGAGGTCATGAGCCACAAAGCACAAATCCCAGGATTTCAATTTTGATTGGAATAGTATACAAGAAAGCAGACATTTTCTTTGCCTTCGGACAGAGATGTGTAGTCTAAACACACATGTAACACAATATTGTGAATAAAACTACATTATATAAAAATATTATGCACACACACCAGCAGACAATAGAAAGTAGAGTTAACTGCTGACGTAGCTGACTAATTTCATAGCAGACCATTCATAACACAGAAATTGAAAGCTTCCGTCACTGCAAGTTTATCCACTGAAATCATTGGGCCTCTGTAAGACCAATGCGTGTCTTTATATCTACATGTAGCAAGCTTCCACTACAAACTTATTTGAATGACGTTCACAGATTTAGGTACATAGATTCACCTGCAAAATGTCCAGATTTATCTTTATATTGAAGGACTTCAACTGCCGGAGATTCTCCTCTTTCTGATTCATCTTCGGTAATTGTTGGATAAGCGTACTTCTGGACAGTTCCTGTTACATAACCAGCTGCAGTGTTACACCACTGCTTCCACGCTTTCAATGACAAGAATTGATTCTTCCAGGTGTTTAATTTTACAATCAATCTGCAAATGAAAATAAGCAAGAAATATTACCAAGTTACAATAACTCTGACTGAAGAAAACTAAAACAATTCTATCTTAAAATAACATTAACACAACTCCTTGCAACATTCTAAACGAAGGTGTAACACCTTAGTGGACTCAATGCAGTTTAACTCTGCTAAGCCCAGAATCATGTGCTTGCTTAGTCACCACTCTGTGCTTACAGGGTTAGAGCCATATTTCTGTGCAAGCAAAGAATGCCAAGTACATCAATTAATGCATGCATATATAACCTGCTACTGTGCATGCTGTATATGCTGTATTTGTAAGCATACATGTAGATCTTTCACTTTACCAGTGGGTGAGAGCCATTTCCGACAAAACAGTCTCAAACTTGGATCCAAATCTTAGGAGGTATATTGAAATGATGGAATTTCCACCTTTTGATAACCCCAGGAGTTACTCTAGATTCCAAGGATATTTGGGGAACAATGTCCTCAGAGAAGTAGATCAAAGAGCATGAATTGTAGACAAAGACAACATTTTCTGTCCACCAGGCAGACTTTAAAAAGTCTGAATGCAGATAAAAGTCTGAAACTTCTCATTCCTGGTTTATGATACGAAGAGCAAGAAATCAAGCCCTTTTTCTTCCACCGCACCCCCACAAAAAAATACTTGTTAAAAAAATTTTAAAATAAAAAATTCAATGTGAATCCTCTTATTACAGCACTTACAAACACTTACAAATACATGCTTTCTCAAAACTAAATAAAAGCAGAAAATTGTATATTGAATATTTGAAAACACAACAATAATAACCATTTTTGTCTATATTGTGTGGAAAGACCTTTAAATATTTTGTAATATTTCAAACAACGGAAGGAGTGTCGTGGCCGAGCAGATAAAAACATCGGACTCAAGCTCTGGTGTTTCTGATCAGCAGAGTGTGGGTTCGAGTCCCGGTTGCGAAACTTGTGTTCTTATCAAGCATGACACTTAACCATTATTGCTGCGTCCTTCAGATGGGATGTAAAGCCCTTGCTCTTGTGTGTTGTGTAATGCTTATTTATACATATCCTGGATTTGAAACCCCAAATGTCTCTTCATTTTCGCTGCTGCGAATGCTTTCATTATTACTATTATAGCCCTTGGTCTGTGTTTTAAAAGACCCCAGTGCACTTGTCGTAAAGAGAAGGGGTTTGCCCCAGTGTTCCTGGTCTGATCGGCAGCATATTGCGCCACAGCACCTTGTAAATCATTACATGGTGCTATAAAGGAATATTTAGTGTGTATTACTTCAAACCTAGCTCCACCTACCTTGCAGGGGTTGTGATAGCCCTATATAAGAACCTACTATTATTATTATTATTATTACTTACACCTGCAAGTTATGAGTTCTTTCCGTGTTGCTAACTGGATTCCATTGAGTGATAATATACTGGACAGGTAAAACTAACAGCAGTAAGCTGAATTGGAATACAACAGCTCGATTCACAGGCATTGTCAGTTTGTAGATCGATCAATCTGCAAAAAATAAACCACAAAATAAACATCATCTACGTGTTATGTGATGTTACTTTTTCTATCAATATATATATTTTTTTAATTAAGAAAGCAAGGGTTTATCTAATTTGTCATTTAGTGCGGTTTACAGTTCATAAATAAATTCAAATTTACCAGCAAGCAGCAGTTTCAACTTTATCTGTCACTTAATCTTAGTATAAATTAATATTCATTTTAATACGTTTTAACAGTTTTAAAATGCATTAAATCATCAATCAAAAATTGTGTATTCTTTGTAATTAAAAATCAAATATCAGTCCATGAATGATCTTAGTAAGATTTGATTTTGCACCACCGTACCATGGCTAGGACCTGAGGTAGCGCAACAATCTCATTGTTATTATTAGTTTTTGTGCCACTGAATGGACTATACGAGTGTGTAGGTATCTTGGTATTGAGGAAGTAATCAGATGGTATGTGCACATCCAATGCATATGTGTGATGAAAAGTGGCAGAAGGTGCTTGAATTTATAGAAGACTGCGTGTTCAAATCACGTCTGGGTCACCAATTATAGGAGAAAATATTACTGATCCTAGTCAATGTATAGCTTGAAACAAAGGTTGAACTGAAGAGGAGACGACCTCTTGAGCAAGAATGGCTGTAACTGTGTTTTATCCGATATACAACAAAAACAATGGTGTGTGTGTGGACTGAACAGTAAGTGCACACACTACACAAGCATGGCAAGGTTAGATACTAAAGTATGAGCACTGCTGCACATGTGGATAGTGAAAGTGCCCTAAAACAATGTATAACTTTGTCTAGAATGTATGCAAAGAAGGACCTTGACATATAGTAAGCAGGAGACATGAGAGATGGTGCTATAATAAGTATAACTTAACACTTAACAGTTTAACAAATGAAATGGTTCAACCACAATGCAACAAAGAACCTAGTTCAGTTAACACTAACACTAACAGTTCACTGCAAATTGATATAGATTCAGGGTGTTCGCCCACATGGATGCCCAAGAAAGTGCTAGACACGCTGGATGGACAACATCCCAGTCAAACTCAAGTAAATCGATTTGAACCAAAATATCCAAGACCAGGAGGCATTATTAATAGAGAAACGTGAACAAGCCAGGCCAACAACATGAAAAATGACCACCAACAAGTCCAAGTCCAACCTGTGGCTGTGCCAATCCTTAACGTCAGGTTTTTAAAGTTTGAAAAAAAAAAAGATGAAACAAAGTCTAAAAACTAAAGTAAAAGACTATTGTAAAGTAAAAAGAAAGAAAGAAAAACGTTTTAAACTAAAAAATGACCTGACAATGACATGCCTACATTGCGTAGCTGAGCCCTAGGGCTCGGCCTAAAGCCCGTAAAGAGTATGGCAAATAAATATACCACAAATAGTAAAGGGTTAAACATATGATTAAATTGGTACATGACCTGAAATACTGCAGATGGGTGACGGCCATCCGATCCGAACGAGCAGCTAAATTGAGTTTGGATCGAGCAGAGATGCCGCACGTAGGGGAGTATTGTTAGAATTAAATTTATAGAGTGTGATCTAGGCCAAGTAACCAATAACAAGTGCAAAACTACCTCATTTCCTTGGGTTTTGTCGACACCTTTTCGCAAGTAAGTAACTCTTCGTGAGCCGTCTGTCTGTCTGTCAGGTCTCTTTTCATAACATTTTCTGACGTGTTGTTTGGGTGGCCCCGCCGCCGCATGCAATGAAAAAGTGCCACGATTGGTGACCTTTTCATTTACATATAACCTTCGTCTGGCACCCATTATGAAAGCGTATTCTTGGGTTAGAAAAATCGTTGGAACCTGACTATCTACTTCTAACTCATGGATTCTACACACCAACAGTTAAACTAAACAACTTCGGGCCTCACAAAAACTTGCTCAGTTAATAGAGCAACAACTCATGTGGTTCTTTTATGGACTATGCATGATGAATTGGCTCCCGGCCCCTAATTTTTGCTTAGCGCATAAATTGTTGAAGTAATTTTCAGCTCAGCTGCTCAAAAAACAGGCCCTGCTGAGGGCGGGGATGGTGGGGCCGTGAAGCAGGGTGGGGCAATATTATATTACTAAACAAGTGTTGTTCATATTCAGAGAAAGCTTTGTGTGTGTGTGCATGCAAGGTTCTTGCTGTATGGTGTATATTGTTAAATGGTGTTTAAAGCTTTGCATGGTGTGAAATATAAGAAGTAACTGTAAATAGTAAACTTGCGGGTACAGCCATGTATAAAATCTCTTTTGAGGGAGTGTTGGCTCTGAAAAGAGCTGGTGTGGTCAGGCCCGCGAGAGCACATTTTTTCCAAGGGGTGCTGGATTTTCCAGAGAATCGGCGAGCGCGGAGTGCGAAGCCATTACGGCGTGGGGTCCGGGGCCCGCTTAAGGGCCCCGGAAGTTTTGGGGTCCTAGATGCTCTGTCGTGCATTCTGAGCCATTATTTGGCACTTAAATGTACCTTTTGGAGGTGAGATATTATCGGCAATTAAAAAAAATAATAACCCCACAATGCATTTTATTTAATACAAACACAAAGGAAATACAGCACTGTAGGCCCCCTATATTCTACATAAGTTGTTCTTTTTTAAAACAGCATCGACAGCTATGTTCCTAACAAACATTAGTAGATTCATTTCTTTCACCCTGCTTTCTTAAAGACCCTACAAAAATAATAATAAATAAATAAATAACATAAACAAACGGACAAGACACAGGTAATTCTCACAAATCGTTCAGCAGTTATTAAGAACAGATTTAAATAAGTGGAAATAAAATACAGCGAAAAACTATTTAAAAATTTGTTTCAATTAAATTATTTTCTTATTCATATTAGTATACATGTATACAGCAGTATTTTCGTTTCTTAAAAATTTGATTCACCATATCCCTGTCACCACATATCCCAACTGGGATATCCTGTTACTTCCAATTTGCAGTCACAATGAGTAAATAAAAAGTCCCCCTCCAAATATATTTCCTCTATTGTAACAGATGTCCTCTTTCCAGATCCCCCTTTCATTGCGTACAGAAAAGATCAAAACATAAGGGAAAAGTTGATCAGAGCAAAACTAAACCGGGGTCAAACCCCCAAACAGTTTGCCCCAACCCCTGATGATTCGGGTTTTGTAGACCCGGACGAAACACTAAACATCCTAATCTCCTTACTGGAAGAACAGGTCACATACTGAAAACTCAACTCAGGATTAAATATCCGCATTCGGATTAACTACATTTACCTGAACCCAAGCGAATTACAGACAAACGGATTATAATACCAACACGCAACTGATAATTGCCAAGAAGGCATGGAAACATGTTATTGTTACAAAGAGAGGATCTGAAAAAATATCCTCGCGGTCTCTCATAACAATCCATTTATTGACACATCTGTCAATCGGTTCCTTTGGTCCCGTTTATATTTGTCAACTAACCCGGTCAACCTGACAAAATTACAAACATAATACCCATATGTCGACCCTACCCATAAAACTCGTAAAAAAATTAAATTACAGTTTTGTGTGTATATCTCAAGTCAACAGTGTTGGAGCGTCACTGAATGGGACAGCGCCATCATTTACCTATCCTTATTTATCTATCATTAAACATTGATTTGTTATAAAGTGTTACACATTTTTCAGGGATTTTAGGGGTGAGTTAAAATTAGTTATTATGTTACAACGAACATTAACGTTCGAAAAGTAGGGGTGCTATAGCATATTCCAGCACCCCCGTCATTTTTGGTAGGGGTGCTGCAGCACCCACAGCACCCCCCGCTCTCGCGGGCCTGGGTGTGGTCTCGACGTATACTCAACAGTATACTCTGTCTTTAGGAGAATGATGGACTGCCGGTGGTGATGCTTGGGGGATGCACATTTGGGCGGGAAGTATCCAAGCTGTTCTTGGTCGGTGAAGCGTGTGAGTTGGTTGCTGGCTGGATTGTGCGCTGGAGTGTGTCAGTGTTGTGGTGAGCTGCTGCTGGAAAGGTTGGCTTGAGAAGTGGTGACCAGATGTCGTTGATGACGAATCCGATGTCTTGTGGAACTGTGTTGTGTGCCTTTATCTCGATTGCCTCCCTGACTCTGCGTTGATTCCAGAACTTGGTAGGTGCGATGAGCTTGGCTTGTGTCCAGTTGATGAGATGATCTTGTTCTTGGGAATGTTTGATGATGGCGGATTTGTCCAGGTGTCCCAGTCTGCCGTGTGCTTTATGTTCTTTGATTCTGGTGGATATGTTGCGGCCGGTCTCTCTGATGTATACTTTGCCACATTCGCAGGGAATGCGGTAAACACCGGCCTTGGCTTGAGTGTCTTGCTTGTCTTTGTGTGTGTGTGTGTGTGTGAACAGATGCCTGGATCTTGTTGGGTGCTGTGTGGAAGGTCTTGACTTGGACTTGGCTGAAGATACGTTGGAGCTTGTGTGATGCGTGGCCGATGTACGGGAGGGTGATGGTTGCCTTGAACTCTGGTCTGTCAGGTGGGAGGCTTGGCTTGGGCTGGCTGAAGTTGAATGTCTTGTACCCGTTGAGTGAGTTGCAGCGATGTCTTGATGTGGTGAAGTTCCTGCTTCAAGCTGTCTTGGTCACAGGTGTTGAAGGCACGGCGAACCAAGATGTTGCGGACAGCAGACTTGAAGCGAGGGTGATGGAATGAAGAGCTGTGTAGATATCGGTCGGTTTGTGTGGCCTTGAGGTGTACGGAGTGAGCGAGGGTCCCATCTGCTCTTCTGGTGACTTGGACATCTCGGAAGGAGATGGTGTTGTTCTCTTCTTGCTCCATGGTGAATTTGATGAGTGGATGTTGGTTGTTGAGGTGTTGTAGGAACTGGTGAAGTGCTGTCTTGCCGTGGGGCCAAACCACAAAGGTGTCATCAACGTAGCGGAGCCAGAGGTTGGGGCGAAGATCAGCATTTTCGATGGTATCTAGTTCGAACTCTTTCATGAACAAATCCGCCAGGACCGGGGATAAAGGAGATCCCATGGCGGCCCCAGAGGTTTGTTCATAGAACTGGTCCCTCCACCGGAAGCTTGATGAAGAGGAGACGCAGGTGATGAGTAGATCGTAGACTTGTTGAGGAGTGAGGCTTGTGCGGTCTGTCATGGTGGGATCAGCTTGTAGTCGTTCTTTGGCAATGAGGCATGCTTCTTTAGTTGGTATGTTGGTGAAGAGGGATACTACGTCAAAACTGACAAGAATGTCAGATTGACTGAGATGGATGTCCTTGATGATGTCGACGAACTGGCTTGAGTTGGTGATGTGGTGTTGTGTGAGGCCGACTAGTGGGTGCAGGATCTTGGTGAGATGTCTGGCTGTGTTGTAGGTTGGTGAACCCCTGGACGCCACGATGGGGCGGAGGGGAACATCACGCTTGTGAATCTTGGGTTGACCGAAGAAACGTGGGCAGGAGGGTGCGGAGGGCTTGAGATGACGGTACGTGGGTGTGTCGATGACTTGAGCTTGGTAGAGAGAGTGGAGCTGGTTGGTGATGTTGCGTTCGATGGCCGGGATGGGGTTCCTTGGCAGACGTCTGTACGTGTCAGTCGACAGGATATTAGTCACCTTGTGGTCATAATCAGAGGTAGACATGACCACAGTGGCATTACCCTTGTCGGCTGGTCATGATGTGGATGGATTTGTCTTGGTGTAGGGCTCTGATAGCAGTGTAGTCTTGCTTGCTTGTGTTGGGTCTTGGTAGCTTGGCATTCTTGAGGGTTTGCAGGATCTGGATACGGACTTGATTGGCGGCTGTCTTGTGTAAGTGCTTGAGTGCTGGTTTGGTGGACTGGATGATGTCTTTCACTGGGATCATGCGAGGTGTGAGGGCGAAGTTCATGCCTTGGTTTCCATCGGGGTGAGATGACGCTGGCTAAGGTTCACAACGGTGTGTTGTGTGAAGGCCTTGGCGCTGCGGAGGTGGGGCTTGGTAGCAAAAGGCCGAGTACCACGGGAATCTCTTTTGTTTAAATCTCTTTTGTTAGTGGACTCGACTCTTTTGCTGGACCAAAGCCGGGTGAACTTGGTGACTTGTTTCTTGCGGGTATATTGTTGTTGTTGTTGTTGTTGTTGTTGTTTGTTTTTTGAGGGGCTGGGGGTTTACGGCTTTGCTTAATATCATAAGTGAACAATTACAGGAAAACTGTGCTTGACTCAATATTTAAATTATTATAACGCAATAAAAGCACTCTTCATTTAGCCTATTGTGACGAGATTGGGTGGACCATGGGTGGACCGACACAAGTCTAATCTGCCCTTAGTTTTGAGAAGGTTCTTGAACCTGTGGTCCGGAAGTGGGGTGGAGGAGATCGTAGTGTAAGTGGCAGGTCTCAGTGACCAATCCGGCGCAAGCAGCTACCGAGAGCGTGCTCCTGGCGTGGATACAGGCAGGCGTTGTCCGATCATTGGTGGTTGGGGATGCCTGGGTGTGTCCAAGCCGAGTGCTGCAGCGTGGCTTGTCCGGGCGTGCCCGCCCGGCCTGCCTGGCAGAGTAATTTTTGCAAGCGAACAAGTAAGACGTGAGTTAGAGCAGCTAAGACAATAGGAACACCGGGTGAGTGTGGGTTGCTGTTGCTGTTCAGTCGGACTCACATTGCTGCTTCCGACCCTACTTCTGAATCCCGTAAATTGTGTAACTTGCTGAGTGTAGCGTTCCGTTCAGCGATCCAGTGTGGACAGTGTCAATGTACATGTGTACGGTCAAAGCGTAAATTGTTGCTTTGCGATTGTGTGCAGTGATTTGAGCTTTCTTGTAGGATAGTTGTGACGAAGTGGCGACTAATAGTTGAGTTCACAGAGAACTTTGATGGCACATTAAGGTAGTAACACATTAAGGATAGCGATCATTAGCACATAATTCAAAGGTAAGCAACATCCTGAAGATGGGTCAAGGTCTTTGAATTTGGGGAATGAGTAACAAAACATCAAACAGAAAATAACTTTATTTCTCAAAACCAAGCAGAAAATTCAAGAAACGAAACAGATTGTGGATAAAAAATAGTTTAATACCCAACTGATGTACAAGGTAGTTATCTTAAAAACAATTATCCAACTGAATTTCCTTAACTCTAGTCTTGACCTTTCATATTTCTGTGTAGAAAATTGCAGGATTTTTAGCTAATTAGTTTGCTTTATTGATCTCCAAACACTCCATTGTTTATGATACACATTTAATACATAAAGGGAAATTTAAAATTTAAGTAACAATGACTTGTTTTTGGTTATACAATAAATTGTCGAGAAGATACTCTAAGTAATTTACAAAATATATGCTATTGGGAATATTGTATGAAAATAAAACTGAAACTCAATATATACAATCTGCAGCTGCCATCAACAAACATTATCCAAAAACTTAGATGGGTAAAACTCATGACAAAAGAATAAAAGTCAACAAAAACTACACTCTAATTTTAAAAGATATGGGGAAATTATTTCATGACCATAACCACAGTCGTTACATCCGCGCTTCACTATTCCATATGGAGACATCCAACGCATGGAAGTGGCGTGGCCGAGTGGTTAAGAGCACCGAATTCAAACTATGGTGTTTCTGATCAGCAGAGTGTGGGTTCGAATCCCCAGCCGTGACACTTGTGTCCTTGAGCAAGACACTTTACCATTGCTTCGCCCTTCGGATGGGACGTAAAGCCGTTGGTCCCATGTGTTGTGTAACGCATGTAAAAGAACCCAGTGCACTTATCGAAAAGAGAAGGGGTTCGCCCCGGTGTTCCTGGTTGTGGCTGCTTAATGCGCCGTAGCACCTTGTAAACCCTTATACGGTGCTAAATAAATGGGTCTCAGAATCCACCACTGCAATAACTTATCTTTCTGAAAGTTTGTATATACTCAGCGCCTTGAGTACCTTGTTTGGTAGATACGTGCGCTGTATAAGACTTCGATATTATTATTATTATTATTATTATTATTATTATTATTATTATTATTATTATTATTATTATTATTATTATTATTATTATTATTATTATTATTATTATTATTATTATTATTATTATTATTATTATTATTATTATTATTATTATTATTATTATTATTATTATTATTATTATTATTATTATTATTATTATTATTATTATTATTATTATTATTATTATTATTATTATTATTATTATTATTATTATTATTATTGACACGACTGCTTTTGCCGATCGCCCGTCGCAAATACCTAGCTGATTTTTTCCTGGTCGGTTATTTTTGCAATAAAACGTAAGAGTTTTTGTTGCAAATTGCTTTGGGTGGATGTATCCGTAATAAGTCGAAAAATTCCGTCAGACTATGACGAGGCCCCAACGTCAGACTACGACGATGAAGAGGTAGAGGACTTTTACGACCACCTACAGGAAGTCCTAGATCAGACCCAAAAGAAGGACGTCATTGTTGTGCAAGGTGACTGGAATGCGAAGATAGGAGAAGATGGTCACAAGAACTGGAAAGACACATGTGGGAAATATTGCAACACCAAATCAAACGAGAGAGGCCTGAGATTACTGGAATTCGCCAGTTACAATGACCTCAAAGTGACGAACACGTTTGGCCCACACAAAGAATCCAGAAGATGGACCTGGCACAGCCTGAGCGGGGAACACCACAACCAAATAGACTACATCATGGTAAAAAGGCGCTTCCAGTCTAGTGTGAACATTGCCAAGACTCGGAGCTTCCCAGGCGCCGACGTTGGAAGCGACCACGATCTTGTGATGATGACCTTCAAGCTCCATCTAAAGAAGGTCAAGAAACAAGGTCCCACAAGAATCAGATTTGATCTTAACAAGTTGAAGGACCCAGCGGTAGCAGAAGCCTTCCAAGCAAGGATAGGAGGACAATTTGCGCCACTCACCATTCTTGACGCCGATGACACAGACATGGACTCATTGATTGACACCTTCAACACAGCAGTGACCAAGACAGCCAGTGAGATCCTTGGCAAACATCGCCTGTTCAAGAAGCCCTGGGCCACAGCCGACATACTTGATCTGTGTGATACACGGAGAGACCTCAAAAAGAAGAGGAATGACACAGAAGGGGCAAGGCAGTCAAGGCAGTCAATCAAGAAATAAAGAAGGGCATCAAAACAGCAAAGGAGAACTGGATCGATGAACATTGCCGAGACATCGAAGAAAACCTAAAGAGAAACAACAGTAAGAAGGCATACCAACTTGTAAAAGATCTAACCTACACAAAGCAGGGGCGAACCACCACCATACAATGTGTAACATCAACGCCAACATGACCAGAATGATAGAGAACCTTTACAACAAGGCTACCAGTGCAGTTTACTTCAACGGCAACATAGGGGACTGGTTGAGAACCACAGTTGGAGTTAGGCAAGGCTGTTTGCTCTCTCCTACTCTCTTCAACATCTTCTTAGAGAGAATTATAACTGACGCACTTGAAGATCATGAAGGGACAGTCAGCATCGGAGGCAGGACAATCACCAACATGCGTTTTGCCGATGACATTGACGGCCTAGCAGGAAAAGAGGAGGAGCTAACTAGCCTGACCGAGCATCTTGATAAGACCTCTACAGCCTATGGCATGCAGATCAGTGCAGAGAAAACCAAGCTTATGACCAACAACATCAACGGCATCCGCACTGACATCTGAGTACATGGTGAGAAGCTGGAAACCGTTCGAAGCTTCAAATATCTGGGAGCAATTGTAACCGACGAAGGATCCAGGCCAGAAGTACTCTCCAGGATAGGAAAACCACAGCAGCACTCACAGCTCAAAGCTCACAGTCATATGGAAGGACAGGAACATCAAACTCAGCTCAAAGATCAGACTGATGCGCTCACTGGTCATATCAATATTTTTGTATGCTTGTGAGTCATGGACCTTGACAGCCGAGTTAGAAAAAAGAATTCAAGCAACAGAAATGAGATGCTTTCGGAAGCTCCTCAACATCTCCTACAAAGACCACATCACCAACGTGGAAGTACGGAAGAGAGTACAGCAAGCCATCGGGCCCTATGAAGATCTAATGACATCAGTAAAAAGACGCAAACTGAGATGGTACGGGCACGTCACACGATCATCAGGGCTTGCTAAGACCTTCCTGCAGGGAACCGTACAAGGAGGAAGAAGGAGAGGCAGACAGAGAAAAAGATGGGAGGACAACATCCGAGAGTGGACCGGCATGAAGCTGAGTGACACCCTGAGGAAAGCAGAGGACCGAGAAGAATGGAACAAGTTGGTGGTCAAGTCTTCGGTGGCGCCCCTACGGTCAACCAGACTACGGGATAGATGAAGATGAAGATGAAGGTGATAAACAACGCGTGTTTTTTTTTTTTTTTTTTTTTGGGGGGGGGGTGCCACGTAGTGTGTCCCCCCCCCCTGTGCGTGAATCCTCAATAGAACTGCAGGTACTAGACTTAGTCAGCACCACTGTTTTGATCATTGATCTCTGTTTTCATGTTTATGACGTCACACGGACAAGGTAAACGGACTTTGTGACCTCTGCCTTTTCAGAATCGCGACGCGCGGGCTTTAAAAAAACCTTTTTCTTTTGTTTTAAATTAAAATTCCAACAACCATAAATACTTTTATGTTACCTTTGATATATCAGCTACTAGATTTCAAAAGCGGATTTAAATGGGAATAGGTCGCTATAAACGCACTTTAACTCGTGGTTTCCCAGCTCGCGTGCGTGGTCTCACCTTCCAGTCGCTTGGGATCGCAGCTCTACGAAGCTGTCCAAGCCACGAAGGCCTTGACAAAAAGCTAGGGTGAAAGTTTCCAACTTGACGCTGAATGTATTGGAATTGTTTGACTGTGGCACAAACCGGTACTTCCTTGTCGTCTATTAGTGAAAAACATTAGCATAACGGAAATAAGTGTTTTCAGAGTTGCATAGTAAAAATCCTCATGAAAATGGTGTAGTCTTCAACTCGAACCAGAGGGGACTCGTTATTGTGACTTTATTAATCTAAAAGTGAAGTTCACACACTATAGACCCCGACATAGAAATGGTGAAAGTCGGTAAACTTTGTATATTGCGCGTGTGTGTTGATCAAATCAAGTGAATGTTTCTTTTTTTTTAATCTGGACAACATGGCGTCTGATAACGGGAACCTTGACGTTGAACATTTGCGGGATAGCGGAGACTCAATCCGGGATAATCGTGAAAGAGACGGTCTAAATGAACGGCCACGACCTGGTGGTGTTTGCTTTATGTACGTATACAAGAATCAATAGATTGTCAAACGTACCACTAATGGAAAGGTGCGTTTGTTGTTACAAATACTGTTTCATCAACAAATACATTGTATATACATGAAACATACAGTTGTATTCTTATAGTAACGTAAACTTGGATTTTTCCCGCGTACTTGATCATTGCTTACATGGTATAAAGATGAACATGGCGGCAAACTTCCCCGAAAAAAAAGTTTGCCTGTAATGCTTTAGTATGGGACTATAATCGTGTTCACAACAAAATAAACACGCTGTGTTTTCAGACTTTCCTCATGGGGTTAGGAGTCCCTTTTTAAAATTATTTATCTTAAAATAAAACAAACGATAGTTATCATTAAGTTATAAATTGTTGTATCAAATTATACCTCATATACTTTCAACTTGCTTTTAACCATTATTAACCAGTTTTTAACTTTAAATGGCCTATTTACGTTTAGTAATAACTCTGAAAATTAATGACAATAACAACTTACTTGGTAAGAAGTACAGCAGCTGTAGATAGTGTAATGCAGTTTGAGAAACATTTCTTTTCTAAGTGCTGCGGTTATGGAAAAGGATATCTCTTTTTAATCCTAAAAATTTGAATCTGAGAAACGTTACTGTCAGTAACGTTTCTCAGATTGTGTATTCCTATGCGGGATTATTCTTCCTGCGTGGACATATTCGCAACGGATTTTCGACGATATCTCAAAATCGCGACTAGTTTTTGAAATTAAATTGTCAAAGGTTAGTTTTATTCTATATATCTACATTTTGAGGATAAAAACAATCAAACGGTTTTCATAACCGGTTAACTTTATCGCTTACTTAAAACTAACACGTCTACTTATGTTTGGTTTAATCAATTTACAAACTGCCACATATCTTCTAAATGGCTTATATAGTAAGATGATTACGAATACATGTTTCCTTTTTTACCTAAGTCGTACAGTCTTAAAAGATTTAAACCGAAAGTATAATTTCTTTTATTTTATTAACAAATAAATCGGGTGTTTTAAGGGGCAATTAGCCACTAGTTGCCGTTCTTGTAAAACAGTATACGCCGTATTAAAACATTATAACTGTATTATAAAACAGTATTACAGTAAAATTAATTTGATATTGGACATTAGACATTCGCATAGGTTTGCAAAGCGAGTATCAATGTTGTTTTTTATATTGGACTCTGGACATTCCAATAGGTTTGTACAGTGAATGTCTACCTTGCACATCGATATTGAACATTGGTTATTCACTTAGGTTTGTACAGTGAATGTCTACGTTGGACATTCACAATCCTGCTCAGTACGAGAGGAACCGCAGATTCGGACCGTTGGTTCACGAGCTCGGTCGAGAGGCCGGTGGTGCGATGCTACCATCCGAGAGATTACGGGTGAACGCCTTTAAGTCGGAATCTGTGCCGATGCGCGGTGACCCCACCGACTCCGCTAACGGTCGCCCAAGCCGTGCGGAAGCAGACTGATATTTGCGTTCCCTCTTGTTAACTTGCCAGTCACAATTGAAATTGTGTGTTTGATCATGGTTTGATAAAAACAAAATACAACGTGCAGACAACGTCCTCGTCATAACATAACTATACTACGTTTTAATGAGACCAAAATACAACGTATAATAATAACTACAACACTGCAAAAAAGGTTCAAATGTTTACATTTAGTCTTATAAATATTTGTAACGTTCTTTGGGGTGGGGGTGTCGATCAAAGACACTCAAAAAACAATTGATATTCAAATCTTCTCTTGGCACTTGTCCCCTGGTGGTCGAAAGTTACGTAACATGTGACTGTATGACAAGTGCACTACTACAGTTTGTAGTAGGTTTGGTGAAATCTTACCACACCCGGGAATAAAGCTATAAACCCATTATTATCAATCCCAAGACCTTTCAGAGGGTTTGTAGATGTTTTCAGTCATAATAATTGTAAAAAAAATCATTTCCAATGTTATTTTGGTAAATTATTTTGCCAAAATAAAGGCCTAATGCATACTTCCGAATGCATACTGTATTGCGTGGCACTAACTATAGTTTATAGAAAGTTTTTGGGAAATCTACTACCCCTCCCCCCCCCCCCCGACACACATGTGGATGTTTGGGTTAGCATGGTGTCTGTTACCTCGATAAAGGTCAACAAGTCTCACACAAGCTTCCTCTGATAGCTACAATACAGAATGATTGATGGTTGTATCAAGTACCCTATCTCTTGTGACTTTGCCAAGATTTATGTGTACAAACAGATGACAGCCCTCCAGACCACAGGATTTGTAATGAGATTTTCAAGGTGAATGAACTCTACCCTGTGCAAATAACACCTGCCATATGTTTCTGCATGGTTTGATGGTGGACTGCCCAAAAGTAGATTTTTTTATTTTTATTTCCTGGGTGGAATTATGGGGAAAAAAGGCAAAAACCTACTACAGACTGTAGTATTGCCGATTTCCTGGAGGGTTTTAAATACAACTGTTGCATAAAATTGCTATATAAAACTGTATAGAAAGGTTGTTCTTATTTTGAAATCTGGTCTAATAAAAACATTCTGATACAGTACAATATTTGAGCTACAAACCCAACGGTCTTGATGATTTTCCCACCAGATTTGATCCTTAGGCTAGATGACATTTACTTCATCTATGTATTGTTTAGACTAGGGCTTGCTAGAGGCCATCCAGCGGGTGCAATAGACTGTGCAAGTCTTGTGCATAATTCAAACTTCAGGGACCAAGTTGTGGTCCCAACCATACTGAGTTTTACCCATGCTCTATGGTTATATGTGCGCGACTCTGTTTCTTCAAATAGTTTACTTTATTGTAGTTTATAGCCGATGTAAAAAATATACAGTATTGTTTGATTTAGCAATAATAAGAGTAAAAAGTGAAAAAAAAAAACCCAAACAAACCCAAACAGACTAAAAAACAACAACGACAAAGAAAACCTGAGAATAAGACTTGATCTCCATTTCTGGTTACTTAATATAAATAATTAAGAATTTTGCCCAACTGACGTTCATGTCATTAAACCTATGTGATGGTCGCATAAATTCGGGCTTGATTGGCAAATGGGGTTTCTAACTTCAAACATGAGCATCCTTGTCCAAAGCTTTAACTTTGTTTCAATGTTAATTTGAACAAATTACTTGTATTATATAATAATTTACATTTTATGTAGGCCTGCCTATAAGAAATTGCTATGGGTATTTTCATTTTGAAGAATTTAATAGACTTTAAATGATTTTATTTCATAGAAAACTACACTTCTAGGCTTAGAGTTGCTTTCTCGCTTTGGATATGCGCAAGACTTGCACAGTTTGTTTGGAAATAAAGGCTAAAATGCCTAACATTGCATCTGAGATGTGAAAAATAGCAGCAAAAAAGCCTAACAAAACCATGTGATAGTTTTTTTATATCTAAAACAAGTGGGAAATAATTAACTCTCCAAATGATACATAAAACATCAAAGAAATCACGGTTAAAAAACAAATGTACATCTTAACCTAACTTTCTAATAGTCGATGGTACATTACATGTACATGTAAGGGTCACTTGTTCGTGTTTTGTGTGGGTGTGTGTGTGAAAAATACTTTTGAAATTCTGAAGTCACCAAGACTGTTAAATTTAGGTCCATTGATCACTGTGCACGGATCCCTGCACATGATCATTTTTTGGCGATTTGTAACTTTTTATAAACATTTTTGGAGAAGCATGGGAAAAGTCACGAAATTTTGAAGTTGTGAGCTCATGGTTTGGTCAGTTGTATCAATAAACAGAAAATGGCAAATTGAAAGGAGAGCTTGCCCCTCTCTGTTTCATGCAATACCATTGGAGTTGTACATACACAGTACAGCTCAGTTTGTTCAATGTATAAACCATTATGTGCATTAATTATACACTCTGTGCTATTGATTGAGGTGTTAATTTTAATAAACAATCAGATAAGAGCATCACATGTTTACAAAAGAGACAGAGCCTAAACTTCCTGCTGGCACAATTTGTACACAGCTCAAAAACTTAAGTCTTACATTTTCTGGAGATTGCACACTCTGTTTTTTTAAATAAACTTTCGAAATGAAGAAAGAGGCACAGTGTAATGCCGGTAAATGGATGAAAACATGTTCTCCTTTTTTAAAAAGCTACAATGTACTTGTACCTCAACAATGCTTTAGTTTTGGAGCCTCAAAAGTCCACTTAAATGAAATCCAATTGAAATTTGACATTTTAGTCCAATTTAAATTAAAAAAACACTTTTTGAGTAACCATCATAACCTTCTGTTTGTTTGGCGAATACCAATCCTCTCATTATTTTCAAGTGCAAAGAACATTTCAAGAAATCTATATTTATTTCTGTCATCCTTCAGCCAGCTAAGAAGTACGCCAATATTGCGACAACATGAGACTTCTTGGACAGAATTGAATTACTAACTTTTTAAAATGGGGGAGGGGGGTGTCGGGGTGCAAGGTACATGTACGGACATGCAGTGTATGATTTATCATACAGTGCTTGTACATCCGTACACTAGGTGTACAGTTCTTACATGTGTGTTATGAGATTGACAATAATTAGTCTTCTTAGATGTTTACACAAAGAGTGCTGTCCAGCGCAGTTAAATGATACAACTTTAGCCTTTCTACAACTTTTAGGTAATTTGGAGTCAATTACGTGTTTTCATGATGTTTACTGATCCATTAATAGCGTTTCCTGTTTTGGAAACACTGTATATTTTGACAAACGTTTCCTGATCAGGAAACATTTTATATGTTTTCAGAATTGGAGACAACTGTCATGGATTGTGAATGTTTTTTGAACAGGATACATTATGCCAAAACAGGAAAACTGTTCCCTGGTAAGGCACTGTACCGGACTGTTTACTATGTTCCTTATTGAGTACTATACAGCTACATGTTAGAGTATAGCCTACATTTGGCGTCGCTCGCTATTTCATTGTTTTGCCAGGGGTGTTAGGGATATTTTGGTTCAGTTTTTTCCAAAAGCACCAAACTTGGCCCAGATGCAGAATACAGTTACAGAATAACGTGTGCAGCTTGCGAGGGCGCACTTAAACAGTTACTTGGCGACTGTAAAAATGATGATGTTAGGGGGGGGGGGGGTTCTTTAGCTGTAACTTGACTAAGCGTTCTGTTCTAAACTGTGAGTGATTTTGACGACGTGCAGGTATGCGAAGATTCTGGCCCGTTTCTGGTACGTGATCTGCCTGCTCGTAATTATAACGGTGGGGGCGTCCTCCGCTCTGTCGTTGACGGCGTACGAGCTTCCGGACTTTTCAGACCCGTCGAAGGTAAAAACTAACTTTGTTTGTTTGCGGTGTTTGTTGGGGTGTTTGTTTGTTTGTTTGCTTGCTTGCTTGTTTGCTTGTTTGCTCGTTTGCTCGTCCTCTCGTTCTCTTGCCCCCCTCGTTCGTTCGTTTGTTTGTTCGTTTGTTTGATTGTTTGGTGGTTTGTTTGCTTGTTTGTTTGTTTATTTGTTGGGGTGTTTGTTTGTTTGTTGGGGTGTTTGTTTGTTTGTTGGGGTGTTTGTTTGCTTGTTTGTTTGTTGGTTGGTTGGTTTGTTTGTTTGTTTAGATGACCTTCCCAACAAGGGAACTTGGCAAAGTTCTCAATAGGGGATATAATCGCCAAGCTGACGTTATGGCCAACAGCCTATATACAACATTGTCTATGATTATCTAGTAACTAAAAGACAATACTTATTCTAGTTTTTGCGGACTAAGTGGTTAACTTGCGGCTTGATTCGAACCCACAACCTTGTGTTTGCAAGTCTTGCAAAATAAGTAAAATCGTAGCACTCAAGCCCTCACAGCACTGCAAATAAAATGGGATGTCTTCTTTCAAACAACGTTTCTTTTGATTCTTACCTCACATTTTAAACAGTGATTGAATATCCAATTAAATGAAAATTAGAAGGTTAAAAGTTAAACAGTCAGTGTCTGTCATCTTTCTAGCAAGCCTAAGAACATGAAATCGTCAGTACTATTGTTTCCTCTATTTGAATGGGTACAAAATGCAACTGAGAAAAAAAAAAAAGCCCTTTGAATTGTTTGAACGAAAGTGCATTGAATGTACATGTATAAAGTTAAATAGGCCTGGAGTCAAGTGGAGGCTTGCCTTATTGGAAGATGTTAGAACGCTAGGTGGCAGCAGACTTAACAGGTAAATATCCATCGTTAACATAGTTTAAAGTATGCGCACGGTAACTCTACTGCCACCTAGTCTCCCAATAGCACAATTTCTTTTGGAGGAAAGCAAACCGCCTTGCCCTGTTGCGAGCAGGCTCTCATGCTGTCCGTGGGCACGGGAGCCAGAAAAATACAAAAATAGAGGGACTTGACTCCACGATCAAATTCAGATTTGCGATACACTCATTTTTCAATTGACAGTGTCCTTATGAAAATGTATTTAAAAAAACACAAGTCTCTTGTCGCGTTAAATGATGTAATATGCCACTGTTTTATCAATTTAAATGATTTTTTTTTCCAAAAACCAAACCGATCGATGACGACACAATTCAAATACATGGTCTGGATATTTTTTATAGAGACATTTCAGTTCATTGCTGATCTATTTTGATGATAATTAATCATAACGGCATCGAATTCATTCTTTTGAAAGGCGCACAAATTCCTTTTTGGAAAGTAAAGAACCAATTACGTTGATCTCCGATGACGCCCTCTAAAGGGTATCAGATGATATTTTACACCTTGCTAACTTCTTTAGATTAGAGAGTTGTAAATGTTTTCTCCTCTAAAAAAAATTGTTGATTGATCCATTGTAAAATGATGTTCTCCATAGGGCTTCAGGACGCGCGGTACCGTGATTACATCACGTATGCTAAGTCTCAGCAACCTTGTGTCGGATAAAGACCTGTTGAAGAGTAACCCTCTTGCGGTAGAAGACAGACAACCAATAGTTAAACGACAGTCCGGAAATAATGCTGGCGTCCAGTTTTGTTATTCCATTGGTAAGTTTACAGTTTACACTTGTTACGTCAGGGCACCAGTCTGGTTTTGTTCTCCAATATTCGAGGTGCTGCATCGTCAAAAACGGAAGTAGACTTTTGTGTGTGTGGGTGTGTGTGTGTGTGAGCGTGTCTATCCATTCAAACCGAGGACTTTAACAAAAGGGATCCGGGTGTTTGACAGAGCGAGGACGTCCTCGCTTCGTTTTCGTGTACAAACCCAATGGGGACGTCGCTGATGTACCGGACTGTTCTTTTATGCAAATATATGCAAACAGTCTTAACTAGTTTACATGTTTACACAATAATGAGAAATTATGATAAAAAAACAATGAAAATGTACATACCGTTTGTCTATGAAACATGCTCCTGGGCGATGAACATTTTCGAGACAATGAAAACATACAAGTACAGTTACAAACTTTAAAAAAGTAATTATAAACAGTACAGTATAAAAAATAATTCAGTGAAATCAGTTAGCATATTAACACCAATTCTAAAAGAAACCGACTAGGAAAGGGACACGGTGCTTTCGGATTGGGCGCTTTGGGCTATAAAAAGCATTCGTCATGAAATGAACATGGTAGGAAAGATGTTTGAAAAGTAGAATATAATGGGTGAACTAACACGGTCCGTCATTTTGTATAACCAAATTTATGACTCCACAAAATGGCGGACCGTGTTAGTTTACGAAGTAAACGGAAAACCACACAATTTCGAGGGATATTTGTGCGAATCGTTAATTGTACTTTTACAACATCTTTCCATCCATATTGATCACATTATAACAAACGCTTTAAAAACGTGTCACCTTAAAAAAAAAAAAAAAGCACAACACAATCCTGGCTCTTTTTCTGCAATCACGCCCTTGCGCCCCCTGGTAACGTCACTGCTGTGACCAGTTTCCAAGGAAATTGTGGAATTATTGCAATTACTGCAATTATTATTGCTTTGTTTTTTGTGCAGAATATTGGGACGAATCTGTTCCCGTCATGATGTTTGAGAAAGTAGGTGGGGGAAACACGCTCACAACGGAGGCCATCAAATCGGTTTGCACCACTGGGGAACGGCTCATCACGTCCCATCCCTCGTTCACGGCGAACTGTCTCTGCGTCGGTACCTACGCCGACAGAGCCTGCCCCAGCACATGGTCTTTAGGTAACTACATAGCACTGTTCTCCAACAAGTCATCGTGTTCGGATATAGTAGACGAGGACGTATCATCGACCATGGCTATACTTCAACACTGCGCTCCATTTGTCCACAACAGAACGCGGGCAGAGCTGCAGAACGCCACACCCGGTTCGATACCCGCTGAATGCAGTCAATATGACTTTGCCGTCCATACTGTGCTGCACTATCTGTTGCCGACAGATTTCAGCAAGCATATTCTAGAAGGAGCGACACCACTGGAGAGTCAAATCACTGCCGTGTTTTACCCGATATACAGACAGCAGGAGGATGCGTTGAAGACCATCTATAATGAGAACATTATGCCAGTTTCATACGAAGATGGGATCACAACAGTCAAGGCCGTGAATTTTTTCATCAAATTCAAACTGTTTTCCTCGCTCCTTGTTGCAGATAGTAAATACTTGGGTATTGGGGTAGGCCTCGTGTTCCTTGTAATTTTGTTTTACACTGGCTCTGTTTTGGTTACCATCGTGGCACTTTTTAACATGATATTCTCGTTGGTTCTGGGATATTTTTTCTTCACTGTTGTCTTTGCCAGACCCTTCTTTCCGTTCGGTAACTTCATGACAGTGATTCTGGTCATAGGCGTCGGTGCGGACGACACCTTTGTTTTTATGGACTTGTGGAAGCAGTCGAGAGCAAAGTTGGGTACTGAGGACCTTCCACTTCTTGTCTACGAGACATTACTCCACGCCTCAGTCACAATGTTCGTCACAAGCGTCACTACCGCAGCTGCGCTCTTTTCCACTGTGATCAGCAACATCATCGTGGTCAAATGCTTTGCTGTTTTTGCCGGTACTACGATCATGATGAACTTAGTGTTGACCCTGACACTGTTGCCCGCTGTCCTAGTCATGCAACATAAAATAGCCGTCTGCTGCTGTCGATCAAGAATGCAACGTTCGACAGCCACTGAATCCAAGTACACAAGTTGCCTGAACACTTTGTTCAAACCGATAAAAGTAATTTTCGAACGTGTTATCCCGTTTTTCGTGAGTAAACTCAGATATCTGTGGATTGTCCTTTTCACACTGTTGATGATAGGTGGCTTTATCGCGATATTCTTCGAACCAGGGTTTCAACTTCCTTCCCAAGCTCAGTTTCAGTTCTTCGAAAGTTCTCACCCTTTTGAGCAGTACGATTTTGTATACAAAGATCAGTTTTCGTTCAGTGAGGTGCAAACTTCTTATGTCGGAGGTACCATCATCTGGGGCGTCCAGGCTGTGGATAACGGGGATCACTGGAAACCGGGTGATTCGGGAACTTTAGTTCTGGACGATAGTTTCCACTTCTATAAGCCAGTACATCAAATGTGGCTGCTGAACTTTTGCGCTGAGCTCCGGAACCAAAGCTTTGTCAATCCAAATGGTCCGGTGAGATGCTTTATCGAAAATTTCAAAGACTATATGAAAATGAGCTGTACAGACCCATTGATGGGAAAAGACGCACGCCCCTGCTGCAACCAAACCGATTTCCCGTATGATTCCGCCCTCTTTGAAATCTGCCTTAATGCGTTCGCAACCAGAGGCCTTTTCCCGGAACTTTATTTCCGGAGAATTAACTCCGAATTAGCAGTTATTGGAGTCACATTCTCCACAGCACATCCCCGTACTTTACTCTACGCATTTAATGATGAATTCTGGAAGTCCGTTGATCCCTGGGTGGAAGAGAAGATCAACTCGGCTCCGGATTCGTTACAGGATGGCTGGTTTATTTCCGATTATGATGGCGGACTTGTGTTCTTTGATCTTCAACAGAATCTGGCATCCGGAACCAAAATCTCCATGCTCCTTACGCTGGCGATAGCATCAGGAATCCTGCTTGTGACTATCCAGAATGTATTGATAACAATTTGCGCTATGGTTACAATAACAAGTGCTGTGTTCGTAACAGTAGCTAGCCTTGTTCATCTTGGATGGGAGCTGAATGTCATCGAGGCGACTATCATTACGTTGGCTGTTGGATTATCGGTGGATTTCACCATCCATTACGGCGTAGCGTTCAAGCTCTCTCCTAGCTCAGACCGCAACCAGCGTACACGCTACTCATTAAAAACGATGGCAGCAGCTATCACCATGGCCGCTCTGTCAACCTTCATTGCAGGGGCCCTGGTGCTGCCTGCTGTGGTTCTCGTTTATTATCAGTTCGGAGTGTTTTTAATGCTCGTAGTCAGCGTCAGCTGGAGCCACGGAACTTTCTTCTTCCAATCCCTTTGCATCACAATTGGTCCGCAAGGGAGTTGCAGCGACGTACCTTGCCTGCCCTGTTGAGAATGTTGCAGGCTAGGCAACAAGCACAGGCCCAATCCTCGCACTCAGACGTATGACAACCCACTTCAAAGAAATATTGTCTCTGAGGAGCGAGTCCAGACTACAAGTAGCAGCCTTGTCGATGCTACCCCCGTGGAAGAATCTCTGTTTTTTGTGCCGAACAGAACTCTAGCCAACGGTCAGATGCCTCCAGGGCAAAACGGCATACAAGAACCTAGCATGAGCCATCATGTTTTAAACAGTCGTGTCTTTGATGAAAATAATTAAAACAATATTTGCTTAATAAATTCCTGCAAAGCAAAAGTTAGCATAAAACCAGTCACAAGCTGTACATCTGACGTGTTAAGCTACTTTTTGTGCTAGAGCAGCTGCAGGAAATTGGGCCCAGCTCTGTCGATCATCTGTCATTATAGCCCTTTTTCAAAGCCTCTACACATGCATGGGGAAGGTTTTAAGAAACATATGTTAAAGGAATACTACTTCATTGATTTTGAAAGAGTAACAATTTGCTATAGTTTTCGTGAATCATATCATGACTTAGTGTCGGAACAGGTTTTGTTTTCGTTTAGATTTGTATTGTTAGCTGTTTCGACTAAGAGACGGAACAGGTTTTGTTTTCGTTTAGATTTGTATTGTTAGCTGTTTCGACTTAGAGACGGAACAGGTTTTGTTTTCGTTTAGATTTGTATTGTTAGCTGTTTCGACCTAAGAGTCGGAACAGGTTCTGTTTTCACCGAGATTTTCATTGTTAGCTGTTCCCACCTTTGTTGGAACAGGTTCAACTTTAGTATAATCCTACTTTACGTTGCCCCTGCCTTGCATATTCATTTAACCTTTTGTTGTTGTAATTATTGTAAACCCTGAATCTAAGCTGTCTACACAGTAATTATTTTAATAATAATAGTTCCTAGAAACACAGTCTCCTTCGAACCTTAACCCCATTATTCCCAATTATCAAGCTTCCGTCCACTTCCTTGACCATGCACTCAAGTCCATAAATCACCCATGTGGTAGGCCCACCTGATACCCCCATGGACTTGCACTGACCGCCACTATTAACCGGTCAGTGACCAAGCTTTACCAATCCTCTATATATTGTCCATAGTTGAATTCTTAGTTCATTCTCTGCTTTTCTGGTTAACCTGGTGTGTGATACACTTGTACACTATGGTCCAATCCAGTTTTCTCATTCTCTGTACTCTTCGTTTGCGAGTAACCAGCCCAGGATCGAATAAAGAATCTCCTGTACTATACAGCCAACTCAAAAACGTCTCCGTTATCTTCTTTCTGTCTACATCTATCGGTCAAACCCTGTAACCCCCAAATGTTCCGTATAAAAAATATACAATATCTTCTTATCATTTAAATTTACAAAGCACCCGTACGTTCTTATTTGTATTTATTGCCGTTCAATAATCTAAACCAACATACTTGTACTACTTAGTGTATTTCTAATCAAATTTATTTCGGTTTACATGAGATACAAATTATGTGATTTGCCATCAGAGCAGCAGAAATGTATGTATTATTGGTACTTGAAGTTTATTCATTTTCCATTTCTACATTTGTTATTATTGAATAGCTTGTGAGTTAAACGAGATTCTCAAATTGCTGAACATTCATCAACATCTTGTTCACCAATTTTACAGATTCAATAAAGAACCAGAATCAACAGAAAACAGCAAAGTCAGTTTCCCCGTGCCTATTTAATACCGTGACTCAACAACATCTAAAGTCAAAACAGGTTTTGTTTTCGTCGAGAGTTTTGTTATTTTTGTAAGCTGTTTCGACCTAGAGTCGGAACAGGTTATGTTTTCGTTTATATTTTTTATAGCTAGCTGTTTCAACTTAGGGTCGGAACATGTTATGTTTTCGTCAGGGGGGGGGGGGGCGGACACGGAAAAAGAAAAAGGCGCCATCAACGTTGATACTCGTCTCATTCATGAGCATGCCTTACATGCATGCAGTCGAAACTCTGTTCATGCATTCAGGTCGCAATAAAGCGCTCTGATTGGTCCCAGGCTTCATAACAGGAAACGCAGCCTTTGTATGTCACCCTGACTGCTCGGTATACCATACCAACACACATAAACTCCGGACGCCGACTGGTCCACACATGAAACCGTTAACGGAAGTTACTATTTAATTCGAACGTTACATTTTGAAAATCATAAAATTCGATTGGGTAGAATGGGTGATTTTTTTTTAAAACTTCACAATGTTAGAAAACTATATATTAAAACAAGAACTTGACAAATCTCAGGGGTAGAATGGTTCAATTTTTCAATTTCGTCGCGTTTTGTGACACTGTTTTAGGGGTGTCGAAATTTTCGTTCAAAGCAATATTATACATTGATTAACGGTATGATGCTGTTGCCTGGCCATGCGCCTAATGTTGGAGGGACGAATGCATTTTTAAAATAGTCTTGTCTAGATATTTGTCAAATATTTGCATTTTATTCCACTCCAAAAACCTGACAAATAAACTATACATATATAATTGGTAAAATACTGCCTTACTTTTATCTAATTTAATCCATTCGTGTTAGTGTAAAAATTAAACACCCCTATTTTTGTAATGGTACGTTCACACAGCATCGGGGAAAGAATTGCGCAATATCGTGTCCGCCCCCAATTGTCATTGTTAGCTGGTCCGACGTACTGTTGAAACAGGTTTTGTCTTCGTCAAGATTTTTATTAGCTGTTCTGACCTACTGTTGGAGCAGGTTAAAAAAAAAAAAAAATTAAATTGTATATTCGGTTTGCGGCAACACCATATCTACTAGCTGTGAGATTTGGAATTCGTGAGACTATTTCGGGAGACTACTTAGTTCTGAAAAGAACTTCCCAGCTTATTAGCTACTACCTGGGCGGAAGGTAGGAAATCGGCCGGGACTATACTTTCGCTTAGTGGATCGAGGGGACCTCTCGTTGATAACTTTACTGCTGGAGAGTGAGTTCTTAATAAGTCTCAACGTTTTGGCTAGCTTGCTCTAGTCATCGTTAGGAGACTGAAGAGTGTGAGACATGTTGGTCTACTCTTGGGGACAACTTTGGGTAGTCTCCCGACTTCCAAAATCTACTCCGCGACAGTAGAATAAACAGCATGACCTAGTTCTATAAGAACAAATCTACACAGCTAGTAGATATGTACATGATGTTACCGCAAACCCTAAAAAAGTATATTATTTTTGTTATTACTATCGAAAAATCAGTCAACATTTTTTAACAATGACTATTCAGAATGGCCCCTAAGCTGCACCGACCTGTAAGTCGGAAGAGCTATTGTTTCTGTCGAGATTTTATTGATCTTTTCTTTTTATTATTAGCTGTTTCGACCTGTTAGTCAGAACAGCTATAGTTTCTGTCTAGATTGTGTTCTTTTTTTATTTTATTATTATTTCATCTCATCACAGCAAGCAAAAGAAAGACAACATTTTCCTCTGTGCCGGTAACTCCTCGAGTCGGGCTACGTCCCGTAGCCTGAGATCTCGAGGGTCTTTCTCAGAATCCTCACTGTTCCAAAAAGTGATGCCTTCTGTAACATAATCTGCTACTGCCGCTGCCGCTGCCGCTGCCGCTGCCGCTGCCGCCGCCACCACCACCACCAATACTACTACTACTACATGTACTATTATTGTTACAGCAGTTATGTTGTTTTTTCTATCTTGGATTGTTTGCCTATTTTCAGCCAAGTTTCTCACACACACATACGTGAGCCATTGTTAACTCAAATAAAAAATTTCCAAGCCCCCCTTGTTGCTTTCTAAAATAGTCAACTTGCCATCTACCTTGGACACAGTAAATACATCTTCACTTATTGTATTTCCATTTGCATGAATGTTTAGGTTATGGACTATTTGAAAGTAGTGTTTTTGATGACTTATTTAATGAAGTTCTCTAACGGTTTTTTTTAGTTAAGGCACATGTTTAAGCAGTTTCTATTTCGTGATAATTAGTCAACAAAGTTTAATGATACTTCAGTTACTTGAAACTTATTGAGTGTGTTGTTCCTTAATTTTGCAGTTTTTACGATAAATACGGTGAATACAGTGAATACCAGAAGAGACTTGTAAATCATGAGAACTCAGAGGAAGTACAAGTTAAAGAGTAATACAAAACATGAACTGTACAAATGAATTGATATAATTCTCAAGAATCGATTGACGTGTACACTTTGTACATGTAGCCGCCACAGTAAAAACTGTCTAATGAATTGATGACCGATGGAAACAGATGGATTGACGAGTAAAAGAGGGAAAAAAATTGACAGAAAAGGGTACTCAGTTTTTTTGAAGTAGAAAACCGAAGGACTCAAAGAAATCAGCTATGGATGATCTTAGGCTTGGAGATTCAGCCTCAGTAATAAGCAACAACTCAAGAAAAACAAACACATCAAGAGCAAGTTCAAGTTCCTCAAATTCAAGTTAAAAAACTCCTTCGCATTGAAGAACAGCAAAGACGCGCTGAACTTGCTGCACATTCAGCTGTAATTGACCGCATGCATGATGCAAATTTCACAATTAAAATTGAAAAGAGAGGTTGATCAGCTGAACATTCAAACAGAAATGGATGTGAGCACAGCTCAATTTAAAGTTCTTGAGCAGTGTGATGGTTTGAATGATCCTATGCAAGATGGTGATAAACACAGCCCCCTGTCGGTGGCTGAGGGAAAACCAGTGACACCCTTTACCACTGCTCCAATACCTACTACCATCAGTATGAAGCTTCAAAACCAAGTGCACCCACTCAATCATCAGACAGCATATCTTTGCTCATCTGTATCCTGGATGAGCACCCTCAGTAATTTGTCACCAAATACTACTGATGGTGCTCCAAATGCAACTACACATAATCTCGCAAAGCAGCCGAATGACTTGATCAGTGTCATAACTACACTGGCTGATGTCATTACGAATAAACAAGAAAATCTTCCTATAAAGGAACCTGAAATTTACAAAGCCAGTTTGTACGACTAGCCAATATGGATTAATTCATTCAATGTACTTGTTGAAGAAAGATACCCCCTTGCCTCTGATCGACTGTACTACATTGCACGTTATACAGCTGGAGAAGCTCGAGAGTGCATTAAAGGATTGCTTGCCCTAAACACTGATGATGCATATTGGTGCAAAGAAAGTTCTTGCCGAACGGTACGGTGATAAGATGACGGTTGCCCAGACATACAGAGAAAAGATTGAAAGGTGGCCATCGATAAAGTATGGTGACGGCAAGGCACTTCGAAATCTGTCTGATTTCATGCATCATTGTGAGCAAGAAGGATGAAGCCAAATCACCAAAACCACACGGAGTAAGAAGTTTCACTTGCAAAACGGATGAAGTGTCATCTAGCCCAAGCACAGTTGGAAGCACAAACAAGAGTTCATCAAAATCATTGAATAAGGTCCAACGGGGTCACATTCTGTGAAGCGCTTGTTTAATTTATCCAGACCTTTCAGATGACGTATGGATTATCAAAAAAACATAATGTGGTTCAGGAGTTATGATTTTTTAAAGAACATTATTTCGATCTTCCGGTTTAAACTGGTGCCGCGTGTGTTTAATTTATCAAGACCTTTCAGATGACGTATGGATTGTAAAAATCCAATGTAGTTCAGGAGTTATGAATTGTTCAAATATTACACGGACTCTAACTGTTTGGGTGTGCAATATGTACAATGAAAAAGCGAGCGACGCCAAATGTATTCCTATTATGTAGGTGTAATACTTAATGATACACAGTACATGTATGTGTTAACTTTAACTGCACGTGCAATGTACACGTGACCGACTGTATACAGGATCGGAGTATGTATGTGTAGGCCTATACTAAAGTGAGTTGTCATACTATACATCGTGGGTCAAGAGACACCGCTTTGACGTCCAGTTTCGACCCGATGCAAAAGTTAAAATGTTATCATCTTTGTGCAAAAGTTTGAGCAGGATCACTCATCTATAACGTGATGCAAAATTTATGTTGAAATATTACAAAGTTTTTGAGATCAGAATGTTTGTAATTTTTCATTACGCATGCGTGGTCTATGTTTCACTCGAACGCGTTTAGTCGATTAATTCATCAAAATGTGGCAACAACAAGGCGACGACGTATCGAACGGGAAAATGTATTGGCCCATAGCTAAATTACTTGCATAATATCGTGAACTTAAAGTTATGATCTTAATAATTGACACAATAATTAATTGGCAAAAAAACTTCCAATTATCGTTAAACCTACTTTGTGTGTGATTTGCAAAGAATTTACAAAACTTTCCCCGTCATGTAACCCATAGAGGCCTCCATGCGTGGCCTAACCGCGATCTTGACAAAGACGTAACTTCGTTAGTTGACTAGAGAAACAGTGCTCCGGAGCTAGGTTGATCCAGTTGGACTAGCTAGTTCACCCAAGAAGCGTTCGAGTGACATCTAGAGCGGCTATGGTTAAGTCGAGTCGACTCTGGTCAGCCATCCGAACTTGCTCAAGCATGTTTTTTGGTTATGTCTGCTCGCTAAGTTTTGTGGAAGCGGCCATGATGATGTGATGGCCGCAGCAGAAGTCATTCATTGACCTTTAGCTTCGTTCGCCACGCGCATAGTTTGTATTGTCATCTTAAATCAGTCATGTGATATGATTACTGCATATGTTACAAGTCATTTACATAGTCTGGCCGCACCTCTAATAGCAAAATGTCCAAGACCTTGGTGGGATCCGGATGTCAGTCGGGGAAAGAAACACTAGTCACAGCGCCCTCTATGTTTATTCATGCATGAACGTTTGTTGCGTGCTCGCGCAAACACCATCCACGGTCTTCAAGGAACCAACACTAGGCGTTCGCTAGCCTTTTGTCAAGGCCTTCGTGGTTTGGACAGCTTTGTAAACAGTGGAGCGACTGGAATGGGAGAACACGCGCGCGAGCCGAGTGGCGAAGCCATGGGGGCCTTGACAAAATGCTCTAGAGGTGTTCGCCCACATGGATGCCCAAGAAAGTGCCAGACACGCTGGATGGACAACATCCCAGTCAACCTCAAGTGATTTGATTCGAACCTTATCCAGGAGGCATTATTAAGAGAGAAACGCAAGCAAGCCAGGCCAACAATATGAAAAATAACCGCAGGTTTTTAAAGGTGTTTTTTTTCGACTTTTAATATTTTAAGTGTGATTTTTGATGCAGAATAATTTCTAAAACTTGACCATGCAAAACACCTAATTTACATGTAACTCAAAACTACTTGGCAGAATTTGAAAACTTTTCGCCGGCCAAAGAATCTTCCAAAAAATCATCAAGATGAAATAAAGACCACAGAAAGAAAAACAGTTTTTAACTAAAAAATTACCTGACATTGACATGCCTACATTGTGTAGCTGAGCCCTAGGGCTCGGCCTAAAGCCCGTAAAGAGTATGACAAATAAATATATCACAACTAGAACTAGTAAAGGGCTAAACATATGAAATTGGTACATGACCTAATCCTGCAGGGCCCAATTTCATGGCTCTGCTTACGGTAACTTGTAAGCACATAATTGACGCTTACGGAAGCAGGGAATTACGTCGCTTACGTCAAGCGTATTTCACGGGTTAGCAGTTTTACAAGTTTAACTTGTGCGCATGCGTATTCCATGTTACTAGGCACTTCGCTTACATAGCTAGCGCAGAAATTTGGCGCTTGCACGGTAAGAGGAGAATGGTGATCGCAAGCGCAGAATTCGGCGGTAACCAGAGCCATGAAATTGGGCCCAGATGGTGACGGCCATCCGATTACAGCTGATCGATTGAGTTTGGATCGAGCGGAGCTCCGGTGCCGCGCAGGGGAGTATTGTTAGAACTAAATTTAAAGAGTGTGATCAAGGCCAAATAACCAATAACAAGTGCAAAACTACCTAGTTTCCTTGGGCTTTGTCGACACCTTTTCGCAAGTAACTCTTCGTGAGCCGTCTGTCTGTCAGGTCTCTTTTCATAACATTTTCTGACGTGTTGTTTGGGTGGCCCCGCCGCCGCATGCAATGAAAATTCTGCCGGCACGACCCGATTGGTGACCGTTCTCATGTACACCTCCGTCTAGCAACCATTATGAAAATGTATTCTTGGGTCGTCGGAACCCGACTATCTACTTCTAACTCATGGATTCTACATAACCATCACTTAAACTAAACAACTATGGGCCACACAGAAACTTGCTTAGCTAATATCAACAACATGTGGTTCTTTTATGGGCTATGCATGATGGGATTGGCTCCCGGCCCCTAATTTTGCTTAGCGCATAAATTGTTGAAGTAATTTTTAGCTAAGCTGTTCAAAAACAGGCCCTGCTGAGGGCGGGGGATGGTGGGCCGTGAAGCAGGGTGGGGCAATATTATATTACTAAACAAGAGTCTTGTTTAAATATTCAGAGAAAGCTTTGTGTGTGTGTGTGCATGCAAGGTTCTTGCTGTATGGTGTATATTGTTGTTGTTGTTGTTTGTTTTTTTGAGGGGGGAGGTGGGGGTTTACGGCTTTGCTTAATATCATAAGTGAACAATTACAGGAAAACTGTGCTTGACTCAATGTTTAAATTATTATAACGTAATAACTTAAATAAGCACTCTTCAATTAGCCTATTCATCTAGTGTTGAAATTCGGTACTAACACATTAAGGATGGCGATCATTAGCACAGAATTCAAAGGTAAGCAGCATCCTGAAGATGGGCCAAGGTCTTTGAATTTGGGGAATGAGTAACAAAACATCAAACAGAAAATAACTTTGTTTCTCAAAACCAAGCAGAAAATTCAAGAAACGAAACAGATTGTGGATAAAAAATAGTTTAATACCCAACTGATGTACAAGGTAGTTATCTTAAAAACAATTATCCAACTGAATTTCTTTAACTCTAGTCTTGACCTTTCATATTTCTGTGTAGAAAATTGCAGGATTTTTAGCTAAATAGTTTGCTTTATTGATCTCCAAACACTCCATTGTTTATGATACACATTTAATACATATAGGGAAATTTAAAATTTAAGTAACAATGACTTGTTTTTGGTTATACAATAAATTGTCGAGAAGATACTCCAAGTAATTTACAAAATATATGATTTGGGAATATTGTGTGAAAATAAAACTGAAACTCAATATATACAATCTGCAGCTGCCATCAACATAGCCATTATCCAAAAACTTAGATGGGTAAAACTCATATTGGACAAAAGAATAAAAGCCAACAAAAACTACACTATAACTCTAAAAGATATGGGGAAATTATTTCATGACCATAATCACACTGAGTTACAGCCATGCTCCACTATTCCATAAAGAAACCTGAAGGGCTCAGTTTCACAAAGAGCTAAGACTGATCTTAAGTGTGAATCGATCTGAACTGCTGGGCAAAGTGTGATGTCATATTACAAATCACTATGGTAATATTGACAACTCACCTCAAGATAAATCTTAGTGCTTTGTTGAATCAAGTCGATTTCACAAAGAGCTAAGATTAATATTAACTGCAAATCAATCTTAATTGCTAAGTATGATGTCACAATGCAAATCACTATGGTAATACTGACATCTCATCTTAAGATGAATCTTTGTGCTTTGTGAAACCCAGCCAAGAGCATTTTAGATTACTCTTTACACAAATATATAACCCTATATTTAACAAAAACAAGTGACTCACTGAGTAACAGACAACAATTCTATCACATAATCATTCCATTTTGTTTTCCTTTCATGTAGCACTGTATACACCACTTTGCAAATGCTACTATACTTAGGGTCAAACTAAGAAACATGCTCATCAGCTCACATCTTCTTTTTCCCTCTGTGATGGCGCTGTTCTAGCTTGGAACAGGATACAGTTACTCTGTCCTGACTGGTTCACAGGCAATACCAGAACGTCAGAATCAAGCATCTTTGGGCAAGTCTGCAGCCGAATGGCCGATGGCCTTGATAAATGCAATTTGAAGCAATCTTGCCAAGTCAATGCCTAATCCTCTAGCCTCTTAATCTTCCAAGATCTGGAGGAGTATATCAATAATAATATCAATAGTGTACGGTCAGATGAAATCCCAAGAAGCAAGATTTTCTCATCTTAAGTTTAACACCTCAAGTTAAGTTGTGTTTGTTTCTTGATTCTATAAGTCATTGTTCATGACTTTTTCATTTGTCAGCAGAGAGAATTACTTTAGGTTATTTTGTTCTCAATTATTTGTTTCTATAGCTACAGTATTATAAGTTGGGAAACGATAGCAAAAAGTATTTGTTCAATAAATTCAATAACTGTAGTCTTCTAAACACCATTAAAGTCTAACGAATATCTAAAAGGAACTAAATAGAAATTCTACAATAATGAAAAAAAAAAGTTACACAAAGAATATTTTGTGGGCGACCATCTTGTTAAGTTTTTGGATAAAAATCCACTTATACATTCCTGAGAACCTCCCAACATATTGTTCTGATAACAAAATATAAAACATGTTTTTATCATGAAAGTATATAACATAAAAAGAAACACCACTTTTCATAATTGCAATAAAGCATTTCTGTCAATCGCCGAAATAAAACTTTTTATAGAAAAATACAGAGATGACTTTCTTCTATCTGAATCTTCCACTACATGGGTATCCTTACACAAGAAGGTAGGCTACAGTGTTGGATTTTGAAAGAATAAATTTATTCCAATCCTTAACTTTTAGAAATCATCATAAAAAAACCTATTAAACATTTCAGCAATCAGTTCATAATTGTACTTTTTAGAAAGTTTCCTTACAAAGCAAGTCTATCAGTCTATTCTGTAGACATTATTCAAAGAAAATACATTTTTTCCAGTTCGAAAATTTGGTTTTGTATCAACTAAGCATTAACAAAACTCACTATTTTTATAGTTAAAAAATTTCTCTTCAAATACTGTATCAACTCTTTCAATGTCGCAGGAGAATTTCTCTCAGATTTTTATATCTACCTACTCCCATGTGATGGAAACTCCCATAAGAAAGTTTTAATTCTAAATGGTTTTCACTTTGCCATTCTAACTTCTAACATTCCTAGGTAAGTTCCAGAAGTACCACAAACTACAACGTCTACACAACCAACCCAACATTCTGATCTCTACACCAAGGTGTTCATAGGTTCCTAGTAGTGTTTTCTCTGGTTCATCAGAAGGTCAAACTAAATGGATGAATGACCTACATTTTGAGGCAACTGATGCCAGAAATGATGTCATACTGGCACAAAGTGGGAAAGATTGACAGCAAGGGCTGCTCCACTTCATGCTAGAATGCACAGAAGCAATACTACATTCATAAAACTTGTAGGTATAACCATGTGTAAAACTCTTCAAGGGAGGAGTGTTGCCTGAGAGAAGAGCCATTCTTGTGGTCCCAATGTTTCAAACAGTATACTCTGCTCATCTTCTGAAGAAACATCAAGACTACATCGGCTCTTCTCAGAGCCACCACTCCTCCCATAAAGAGATTTACAAATGGATGTACAATCAAGAATTACTAGTAATAATAGAGTTATTATACAAACCATACAAAGCTTCAAACATCATGTGATGATAAGCAGAGTGAACTGTTCAAAACGTAGAGACCACATCGGTTCGTATCAGAAACAAAACTTCTCCCAAAAGAGATATTAGCATGGATTACTTGCAAGTTTACTACTATAGTTTTCTTACTCCAAACATCACTTATTACATTTATATTCAAGTAATCTGGGGCAGGGTAACGGATAACACACGTAACAATGTCAGTACAAAAATAAGCAGAATTAGAAAGCTATCATATTAAATAGAACATGTCAAACTTCATTACAAAAACCTAAAGCAGGTCCCCCCAAAAAAACTCATTACTTGCATTACAGCAAATTTGCAGAACACAGCAATTTAAAAAAAAGCGAAGACATTTTTTAAGCTCAGCTAATTTTATATTCCACATAAATTAAGTTTTGTTTAATTTGAACTCATTACAATTGATTGTACATGATAGATGTAATACTTTTCTGAGTAGAATCTGTGTACCTGTTTGTTAACCGTTCATGTACTTGAGATACATCTATGAGTGTCAGTTCTTTTGTGAATTTGACTACGCGTAGAGCATTGGGTCTTGGTAAACACTCTGTAATGTTTGAGGCAAACGGTTAGGCTATCCTTATTGACAAACAGTTAGGCTCTCCTTATTGACAAACGGTTAGGCTCTCCTTATTGACAAACGGTTAGGCTCTCATTATTGACCTAGTCTTATTTTCTAGCAGGGTTGGCAGTCACACAATTGCAATAATCGCTCTTTGAGTCATGGTGGTTCTAAAAAACAGAAACAAGTGGTGAAACAACTTGACGTTTCAATCAGTATGATCTGATTGTCTTCAAGAGAAATGTGACATATCAATTAGTATGCTCTGATCTGTTTTTACATCAAGTTCTTTTTCAGAACATTGACCCCAAAGAGTTTATTTTTATGGTGTTACTGCAATCATGCAAAGTTTGAAATCTGAAGTATTTGTATTTTGGTATTATCACTGCCCTTTCTTGATTGTAACAAGAGAATTGAAATCAACATGATAAATGTAATAAATCTAGATGCATGTTAGGGTTCAAATAATGTGAAGAAAGGATATCAAAGCTGCTGTCTAATGAACACTTAAAATCTCAAAAACATGAACATTTTTATAACAGATTCCAGTTTCATAATTCTGCACTTAACAGCACTTTTAATGTTTAGTTCTATCTCAAGCAGAGTTCTGTGGTAAGCAGAATTCTGTGGTAAGCAGAAGTCTGTGGTGAGCAGAAGTCTGTGGTAAGTGTTATGTGGTACTCAGATTTTTGTAGTAAGCAGAGTTCTGTGGTACACAGAGTTTTGTGAACTTATTGTTAAAATGAGAACAGTGGCTATGACAACATCATCTACAACATCATACTGGCACCAGTCTACTATTAACTTCTGTTGTTTAGGACTAGCAGTACTGGCACCAGTCTACTATTAACGTCAGTTGTTTAGGACTAGCAGTACTGGCACCAGTCTACTATTAACTTCCGTTGTTATAGGACTAGCAGTACTGGCACCAGTCTACTATTAACTTCAGTTGCTTATGACTAGCAGTACTGGCACCAGTCTACTATTAACTTCAGTTGTTTAGGACTAGCAGTACTGGCACCAGTCTACTATTAACTTCCGTTGTTATAGGACTAGCAGTACTGGCACCAGTCTACTATTAACTTCAGTTGCTTAGGACTAGCAGTACTGGCACCAGTCTAATATTAACTTCAGTTGCTTAGGACTAGCAGTACTGGCACCAGTCTACTATTAACTTCAGTTGCTTAGGACTAGCAGTACTGGCACCAGTCTAATATTAACTTCTGTTGTTTAGGACTAGCAGTACCAATAACTTACATCGTACACAATTAACTAACTCAAAAACCAGCCAGTGGTGTCTATAATATGACCAGCAGACTTGTTTGACTCTAATCAACTCTACTGTTGGGTTTTGATGGATTCAGAACGGTTAAGGAACTTAAAGAATTCTTTCGTAGAAGAGTATGTAAGCCTGTGAGCTAAGTACCTTAGACTCTGTGACTTCACTGACGTGTGAGTCACTGATGTAGTACCATTTACCTTCAGGAGGTGTTACCTTACGAGATGCTGAAGATGAGGATGATGAGGTTGCAGTATGGTTGTCATGACAATTAGCTGATTCTACACCACAATCCTCCCCATTGGTAAGTTTGAAAGAGATGTTCCGTTGCTCATTCAGAGTGTTTAGATTACGCGGAATATTAAGAACATATCGTCGTAATGCTTCAGCGGAATGGCGCACCTTGACAAATGCTGTGTAGTGACCAAAGTGTAATCGTCCACTGTGTTCGACCACACCATAGAGGGCGTACATCACCTGTTGATTGCTGTCACTGTATGGCTACACGAGTATGAAGGGAGAGAATTAGAATTAGAATTACATCATTTGATAACAAATTGTACAACTCATTAATCGATGTTGGAATTAAGCTGGCCTCCCAATATTGAGCAATAAAGTGCGCCCTCTACAGTTTGTCCAGGAGAGGCCATTTTCAGCATGCATCATGGGAAAATGATGAAAAGTTTTAGTCATCTTGTAGTGCCTGCCAAGTGCCATGGATCGTTTAAGTTTGTTCACAGTTTGCAAAGCAGCATGGTTGTATTTGTTTGTGTTTGTGGCAAAAGACTGTGTTATTTGTGAGGCTGGTGAATGTTTAGAATTGAAAGATCCCAAACTCCCTGTGAGGTGTTTTAATGTATCACACATGATATTTGGCCCTTGTATCGCACTTAAAATATCCTGGATGTACACACAAAACAAGTAGTCCGAGCATTTTCGTGCAAGATGAAACTTTTTTTTGCAAAATCGAGATTCAATATTTCTGCACTGACACAATGAAATTCTCACATTAGCTTTGACGGTAGACTTAAAAGGTCATTCTGTTTAATAGCTGATTCTTTACAAAAATGTTTGCTAAATGAACTTGATTAACATTATTAGACTTTATAGAAAGACAAGATTGACAGAAGTGTGTGATAATTCACCAGATTATCCTTCATTGGTTCTTTAGATGGATTGTAAATAAAGTACTTACTTTGCATGAAGTGCTGCAGAAAGGAGCTAGGTTGAGAACCAGCGGAAAATTAATATGTCTTGTGATCTTGCGCAATGAGTATCCAACCTAGTCATACAAAGATAAGGAGCTAGAATTACAGTCTAATTTATGACTTCATTAGTCAGGTGCTAGTAAATAGTTGCAAATTTGGGCCCCTAGAACATAACAGTTACCACACTTACAAAAAACAAAACAATAAATGGTTCCAATTGTGTGTTAACTGCAAAACAGAAATTTTACCTCCCCCCCTCAACCCGGTAAAAAAAAAAACCCAACCCAAACCCAACCCAAAACCACCCCAAACCCAACCCAAACCCAACCCTAAACCAACCCAAACCCAACCCAAAACCAACCCAAACCCAACCCAAAACCAACCCAAAACCAACCCAAACCCAACCCAAAACCAACCCAAACCCAACCCAAACCCAACCCAAAACCACCCAAAACCTAGAAAAGTTCTCTCAATGAACTTGTTTTCAAAACTTAAATTTAAATTATTATTATTTTATTTACCGTAAAAACAGTACATAACAAAATACAAGACAATATACCCAAGACAGGCGAGGGACAGCAAAAGCAAATACATACTATGATCTGCATATCTGTTGCCCCACATCTGGGGCACACAAAGATAAAATTAAGATAAACATTATTGTACACAAAGCAATTATCGTCAACTTCCCGCTTAGCTCATTCTTCATTTAAAAAAAATTATGGACAAGATGAAAAGAATCCAACAGAAACAATTAAATCATAAGTACTATGGTGACTCAAGGTCAGAGTTGAAAGGTCATACCTGTTGGAATCTCTTAAGGTGAAGGGTCAAAACTGAAGGAGGTTGATGGATCAGTAACTGCTTGCTAGCATCGGTGTATACTACCTTCTTCTCCTTATTCGTCTCCTCTAATATTGAAATACAACAAATAAAAAAGGCTCTTTTTAAAAGCAAAAGCAAATGAGACTTGGTATCACTTTTAAAAAACTCTCACCTCAGTCGTTGATGACCAGAGTGAGTGAACAATGTGACTGGTTGATCCCATTGTTGTGTTGAAAGCATTGATTAATAAACCAATACTTGGAGTTCTGAGAACACTTTGCTTGTCTAAGGGTCTTTGCACATCGGTGCAACCACAAGCCAAGGAGAGCATCAGGTTCTTTAACAATTACAAATGACAGCATCATATAAAGTACTGTGGGGGTCGATGCGGTTTAGCAACATCGTACAACAAAACTGTGACAAATAAAACTCTGTGTTTCCCCATGGAGAACATCTTCCTCAACATCGAGGGATCGCCTACTACTACTACAACAAGACTCAACAGAGCATTGCTTGTTCCTACTGTATATGCCAGCTTTTAGAAATTCCAACGACGATTTCTAATTTGAGGATTTATTGGATGGAATATGTTCGTGGTGGTTGACCGCTGTTGATTATCAATAAATAAATAAATAAATAAGTAGGGGCCTATTAACTTCACCATATTATAAAGTAGATTTTGCACGATGTCCATTGACCAATCACCATGATCACTAGACTTGGTTTAAGTCGGGTCTCGTACCAATCGGATCAGTAATGAGCTTTTTGTAACGCGCGCCCTCAGTGAGTGTCAATTAATTGCCAACCCAGAGAGCGGTGGATAGCATAGCCTGAATATCTGATGTCACACTTAGAGGCTTGTGAATATACCAGATACTGGTCTTGCCGTCTGCCAGATGTACTTTTGACTTCGCATCCCAACATATTACAGTGTGAATAAAACAACATTACATGCAAACATTATGCACACGCGGACTCAGCAGCAGACTATCGGAATAACAGTTCTCTGTGAGTTAACTGCTGCTGGTGTAGATGACAAACTACGTTACTTCGGAGAAGACCACTCATAACACAGACATTGAAAGCTTACATCACTGCAAGTTTATCCACTGAAGTCATTGGGCCTTTATTCTTGCGGATAAAGACAAAAGACAGGGGACCAGTCTATGGATAGCAGAGTTAATTTGCACATTCCTGGCGCGTGAGGGCGCACAACAAAGTGCTGAAAAAAAGCTGTGATGTTTAAGTGGGGTGCATGCACATTAGACGAACAATGACTTGACAAAAGTCCAACTTGGGTCAAGTCTATCCGATCACAGGCTCTTATTCGTTGACGACTACAAACTCAGGAGTGATTGTTGTATTGCTAATTGAACAAAAGTTCTTGTGGACTTGGAACTTTGTATTAATAGTAAAATTATTGAAAATGTGAACTACATTAGGCTGACTGATACATCGTGAGAGCACATCTACAGGCCAAGGACTCTGGGTGTGTGGTTGTGCGAGCCAGAGTGGGTATTATTCAGCCAGGATTTCTTACAGCATTTTTGTGTTCTGCGGGAGACCAGAATTCAAGCCTTGGTGTTTCTGATAAGCAGAGTTTGCACTCAAGTCCTGGTCTTGACACTTGTGTCCTTGAGCAAGAAACTTTACCGTAATTACTTTGTCCTTCGATTGGGACATAAAGCCAAAGGTCCTGTGTACTAAGATTGGTAGTGTGCATAAAAGAACCCAGAACAACAATCGGGGAAGAGTAGGGGTTAACCACGTGGCAAGCACCCTTGTTTACAGGTGTCCTCAGGCTTGCGAGCAAGTGAAAGTTCACTTACGAGGCATCCTAGGTTTCATTACCAGAAATATATAATAACAAGAACCCATGGTTTGTAAAATATGGGTTAACGAGTACATTCAGAACATTATGCCAGACATACCTGATTTCTTGGAGCAGTTTTCACATCCAAATTTATTGGATCCAGTCAGCCACTCTGGAACAGTAAACTGGCTGAGACATGATTCAACAGAACACTCTAGGGACTTGCCCTGGTAGCGTGGAGCTAAAGTTGACATGACTCTAGAGCGGGTAGGAGAGGCGGGGGACAATGGTGGGGAGAAATCTTCTTGCTTAGCTAGTTTAGCCGCTGTGAATCCACAAGCAATACTAGACTTATTAGCCTCAGTTTCATCTTTGCTAGCCTGGTCCTTAGCTTTACTGACCGACTCAACATCTTTAGCACTTGCTGTGCTATCTCCTGTACTGCTTCCTAGGCCATTACAGGCTACGTACTCAGCTTGGCCGCCATTTTGTTTGGATATTTGCTCCTCAGACAGTTTAGAGGAGCTAGTGGTAGACTCTGAACTACTTGGATGATTGGGAGCTTCAGATGAGTTGCCGTTGATGTTTTCTGATGAGGTAGCATTCAGAGTTGGCTCGACTTTGTTTTCATTTGTCTGACTTTTTGATGGAGTGTTCTCAATCGTTAATCCTTTAAAACTTCCAACTAGATTATCCGTCTCTTCATCAGTGTCAATCTCAGCTGGATCATCTTGACGTTTAGTTCTTTCTGATTTGATGTCTTGATTTGTTCCACCATTGGCAGTTATTTTGTCCTTCTTAGTCTCTGCTCCAGCCTGATTCTGTGCTTTATTTGAAAGACTGTATGTAGACCCAGTGGTCCTGACCGTCCTAGAAAAGTCCACACTTCCTTTACGATCTGGACGATCAAAGAGCGATGTTTCACTGTCAGCATCATTTGAATCCTGGAAAACTTCTTCTTCATTCTCTGATTGGTTAGGAGTTTCTTCAGCTCCGGCCTGATTGGTTGAACCCTGCTGGCTGCTCTGTGATTTACGATGCTTTCTCTATATTGAGAAGAGAAATGACAGAAGGATATGAAGCTTTGTATAGCATGGAGAAACCAGCAATGGAAAGAGGCGTGACATAAGAAATCAAAACCTGCCTGATTGTCGAGTCTACACCATTAAAAACAAAACACAGTAATACTTGCCTCTGATAAATTGATGCACATAATGTTCAACAATTCTGGATGACCATGAAAGACATTGACTAAAATTGATACAACAAAGCCTAAATAAACAATATTTCACGACTTGCGCTTAAGCTTTTTGTAAAGTAGCCCAACGGGCTAGTAAACTGTGTGTTTTACTTGCCCCTACGAAGTAGCCTGGATTTTAAACATGTTTACGACGAGCTAGTGTTAAGGGCGAGTCGTGACACACTAAACCCAATCAATAGTTTGGTTTCCTTCCTCAAATTTAGACGGTGCCAATTGGGAACTTTTGGGACGCTAGGTGGCAGCAGACTTACCAGGTAAATACATTGTTCTCGGTAATGTGCGCATGCTCAGAACTACGTAAACAATGGAAATTTACGTGGTAAGTCTGCTGCCATCTAGCGTCCCAAAGTGTCCCATTTAAGACCTTGAAATCATTTCTTGAAAGAAGAAATGATTTTGACTATTAAGAGCTTTTTCCTCACCTTGGCTTCCCTCTTAGCTTTCTCTCTTGCCTTCTGAATTTGATGTTTACTCAGTTTATTTTCATCTTTTGACCCTGTTGCCTCGGTAACGGGGGTCATGACCTCTGAACTCTTCTCTAATAAAGTGGGTTGTTTCTCTGAAGGTCTCGGGGGTGCTGTATTCCTCTTTCCCTGTTGGAATCAATTTAATTTTAAAATCAACCTCTCTGGTTATCAAAAACCAACGTATTCATAATGGAGTATGATTCACTTCAATTGGCCAATAGTGAAAAATAATTACATTTTGTCGCATCGGCGCAGAAACCTTATATCCCGCACAAAAATGCATCATGCAAAAACATTGTATCTTGGCACGTACTTGTTTTGTGTGTACATTTGGGTTATTTTAAGCAAGATACAACGTTGACAATTTCCAACTCACTCATAATGCAAATGCTGTTTCAGAAGATACAACATTTTTTGCGCTGACACAATGAAATATTCAGATATGCAAAATTGCAATTTTTTATATTTGTATATAAGACTTTTCATTCTTTCCGGTCAATAGTGTTTCAAGTTGCTGGCTGGAGATCATAAATTAGAAATGAAATACATAAATGACCTACCTTAGATTCCACAATAGGCAGAGATAGATCAAGGAATGGTTCCAGCACTTCAGATACCTGTCAATCAATCACACAATACCAACATAAGTCTGGCTTTCTCCTGAAGACGAGCGGAGTATACTGTTGGAAATGTCGAGACTACACCAGCTCTTTTCAGAGCCAACACTTCCTCAAAAGAGATATTTAATACATGGTTGTACCCGCAAGTTCACTATTTATAGTTACTTATTTTCACATGCAAAGCTTCAAACAACACCCAACATAAGTCTATTTGTATATTTTACAACCATACAAGGCGCCCTGTAGGTGCCTTGGACACTCTATTGGAGGATATGTGGGCATTATAAGTTTTGCTATCACAATAAATAATTGAACACAATGCACATGCACTGAATCCCACAAGTCTGTTTAGAAGTACAACATACAAATCTTGTAAACATTTGCGCTGCCATTTACCATGAACTACTTGAGATATCAGACAATGGTTTTATGTGAAGTATTACAAGATTCAAATTCACACATCAGATAATGGATACAATTTAAAAAGAGTAGTGCTTGTCATTTAAACTTCATGCCCAATTTCATAGCTCTGCTTATTGACACGCGAAAAAGGAAAGTCACCCTTATTCTACACCTGCTTTACAGCTTAGCTTAGAATACTTCACAATATTTAGCCTCCTTCACTTATATGGCAGGCTCTGACATTTGGCAGTGACCATCAAGCAGAGAATGGTAACCCTTAGCCAGGAACAGAGGGTTATCAGATCCTTGAAATAAGGTCCAGGGTACCAGTCACAAGTACATGCAGTACTTGAGATTTTGACCGGTAACCTGTTTTTACTTACATGTAGCATGATTGTTCTGTGCTAAGCTAATTTGAAGCTCACACTTTATGAAATTGGATCCTTAGCCTTTTCCAAACATAGGCTTACACCCAGTTCGAGAGTCGTGCCGAACAAAATTATTGAATTAAGTACATGAAAAGTTCGAAAATTGAAACGGCAAGGAGCGATTCAACGTGCTGGAAGTCGAAAGATCTACTGCTGTCGTTCAGAACGACTCTCGAGCATCTTGGTTTCAGACGTCAATCTTGTCATGGGCCGAACCTAATGTAAATGTTATGTTAAGTTATGTTAACCTGTAGTCGCTCCTAATCTACTTGGTCTGGCCAGACTCTGGAGCGCCTGTCTGAACCAGGGCTTAGACTCTTGATCCCACTCCTTAATCATTTTTGGAGCAGTAGTAATTTGAACAATGCTTCAACATCACATGGAACCCGGAGGCTGAGCCAAGGTTTGGAAAAAGCTCTACTTGCATGACATCAGATTTAAGACATTTAGTTACAATTCTTGGGTCCTAATGATGACTAAATCTATACACATGGTGTTACCGCAAATTGAAAATACACACATTCTTGGCTCACCTCATGGCACTCATTGCAATGCACCAGACTCAGTAGTTGACCACTAAACACACTATCTACAAATGTATGTTTACAATGCTGACCATACGTCTTGATCTTCTTCTTTGTAGGGTCATCTAGATTCTTGACCTTTGACCCTTTGATGTCAAAGTGGGTCAATATGGCTTCTTGCATTCTCTGAGTTCAATAAACATACATGTTAGAGTTAGAGGTTATCAGTTTTGTGCTTGTTGTAGGAGTAGTTAAAACTGTCAATATTATTTCAAGTTTACAAATGAAATCAAAGAGAAACTACAGTGGGATGTAAACACATACACTGTACCTGCTTTCACTAATCAATTTCTCTAACTCAAGTATTTAGTTAGCCATCCAGTTAAGAGACAATGAACACATCAATTAATTGAAGAATAGGCAGGTTCCATTCCATGAAGAAATTAGAATTGTTATCATCACTGAGGACACAGACAACCAGACCAAAATGGTCGCAGAGTGGTTAGAATCTATTGACCCAATCATTCTGACATCATCAACCATGATAAATCTTGGTTAATAATAATAATAAATAGTATTTATATAGCGCCAAAATCCGCCTTAAAAGTTGCTCAAGGGGCTTTACAGATAGAAAGATGTCAAACAAGAAGCCAATAAGCAGAATGAGTGGCCATTTTGAGATTCAGTTTCCCTGTGTGTTACTGTGCAGTAAGATTTTAGGAGACGTGCCCATGATTGGTTAGACGTGCACCAAAACTTCACACGCAACTTGGCTTCCAAAATGGCAGACCATGGGCAGACAGTAGCCATGTTGGACGTCAGTGCAAAGGGTCTGTTGGTATTTACCTTCATTTCTTCTGCTCTCATTCCATCTAGAAGATAACGAAGTAATTCATGACTATCTTGTTGCTGGTAGCCTTTGAAACGAGACGCCCTGGTAAACAAATATCCAACCATCAAATGATGAGAGTACAACAATAAAACAACAACATTCGTTTCTAGGATTGGTGGATGGGTCAAAACATAAATCATTCTCACTTCTTTGTACATCATCTCATTTACCCTAAAACAATTAGTACAGATAGTTGGACCTTGGAAAATAGGTAGGAGAGTTACCTTGTACATTCTAGGGACTTTCTGGCAGGCAAGATCCTACACTGGTCATATGGGAACTTTTAAATTTAACATAATAATTTCTGCATAAATTCAAGACTTACTAAAATAACAGCTAAACACGTTTTGAGATGAGACCCTTTTCTTCATATCAAAAGTGCAATCTCCATAAAATATAACATTATATGCGTTCATCAATTGAGCTGTGTACAAATCATACTTGCAGGAAGTCCAGGCTCTATTGCTCTTCTGTAACCATGTGATGTCACAGGTTTACTTGATCTGAAATTAATATTTTTATAATTTGTATTTGTATCGACAATATTTTGGCCACATAAATTGAGTGAATAATACCACTAGTGGTCCTAAGCCCAATTCCATAGAGCTGCTTAAGCACAAAAAGTAGTAAGCATATCAATATGATGCTTACCAGAACAAGGTTACCAGCTAAACTACCATGTCACATGTACAATTTGTGACTGGTATCCTACTCATTTCTGCTTAGCAGACAATTGTTAAGCAATATTTCATGCTTCAGCAGCTGTATGAAACTGGACCCTGGTCTTGATATTGACTTACTTTTGGCATATCTGATTAAAGAGTCCTCTAGGGTTGACAATGCTTGACTTGCCTCCTTTGTTCATCTCCTCAAGGAAGCCTACAAGTGAAGAGGTCAATGACCCTGCAGGTGGAAGACTGATGGTGACTGGTGCCTGGTTAAAACATAATAGTTCAAACTAGAGTCTACTTAATTTAATTCATTAGGGTTAGGGTTATAACATGGGGCTACACTTGTCAAGAAAAACGTTTTTTCAATAGTAAAACTATGGATAATTTTCCCCATCAGTTTCCCTTGTGGTTTATCGCTTGATATTTGAAATAAAAAGTCCCATCCCTTGAAGGTAATCTCTCTCACTGCCGCTTCCCATCAGGTTGTATCGTAAACTTGGGTGTGATCCCTGGCTACACGGCAGTTACAGGTTGAATGGCTTCTGACTGGCACCACCAGTCAGATAACTCAGTTGGTAGAGTGCTGGCACGTTAATCCCGAGGTCCCAGGTTCAAGTCCCGCTCTAGTAAATTATCCCTTGTGATTTATTACCTGATATAAAAACATACACTACAAGGAACAGGGTATTTAGCCTCCTACATGGGCAAAATCCTGTGAACTCAGCAACTGTGTCACCCATGAAAGATAATCTACAATATTTGTAATAAAAATAATAATAACTGGATTTATATACACTGTAGCGTTAAATTAATAAAGGATGCAAGGTGCTTAAGGGAGAAAGAGAAAGACTACAGTAATGGGGAAAACCAGCTACAAGTTAAGAACAGGTGAGTCTTGAGACCCTTTTTGAAAAGGTAGTCTAAGCGTTTTTATGGGGACAGGAAGACAGTTCCATGGGCAGGAGGCAGCAGAGGAACAAGCTCTGTCACCAGCTAGTTTGTGTGACTTGTTCATCACGAGGAGAGATAGCATTACAGCTTCGAAGGGAGTACGGACAGTCATGGATTTTAAAAAGTGAAGAGAGATAACCTGGAGCGCTGCAATTTAAATGATTCTTCACACTATAAATTTTTTTTAAAAAGTATATTCATGATGTAACAAATGACTTCAATTTAGGGACTTGTCTTTAATCTTGAGTTTTCTACGTACCACTGGCTCAATGTGTTCTTCAGATTTCTTCTGACCATCAAATGAGAAGTGAGTCTGAGTTGTTGAGTCGAGTGAGACTGAGAGATGAGTATCATCAGGAACGCACACCTCCTTCCCTGACATCCACTTCTCAAGTAGAAGTTCTCGCAAGACGTTGGTTTGAGTAATATTCTGAACAGGATAAAGACACAATCAGGTCATTTACAAATCCAAATTCAAACTGAGACTTCAAACACTTTTATCAGTACTTGCCTAAAATTCAAAACATGTAGTAACATAGCTTGAAATTGGCAAATCTGTGTAAACAACCACAACAAAAACTGTTAACTTTTAGTAATGACCCCTCCTACTGTCTGTCCATTCATTATCATCTACTATGGTTTTGAAAGATGCACTATACTAGCCTGCAATATGATATCATGTGGTGAATGCATCAACACAGTACAGAGTCAACCCTCCTACTGTCTGACCATTTATTACTATCTACTGTGGTTTTGAATGATAGATAAACTATGCCATCCAGCAATATGATATCATGTGATGACGGCATCTACACAGTAAAAAGTCAATCCTCCTACTGTCTGACCATTTGCTAGCCAGCAATTATATCATGTGGTGAATGCATGTACAGTTTTTGTACTACCCTCAGCACTATGCTCACATGCACAACCCATGCAGTTTTCAAGGTTTCAAACGGTCTGAACTCGCTGAAATTTGACTTAGGATTTGGAGGGAAATAAGCACCTTGCACAGTTATGAAACCTATATCAGAATGATACAAACTTTATTTAACAATAAAAAGATGACGATATTGAAGTGTGTTATAATAACTTACTTGCATAACTGCATTGAAGAAACACGTATTCCCTAAATTGTTAAGACCCTGTCGAAAAAAAGAACAAATTCATGACAAATAATGAGGCCCAAGTTTCTGGACAAAGTCTCACTCTCCCTGAACTTTCAAGCAATCAACAGAGATTTTCCAATTCAATTACACAAATTGTACACAAAACATGATAAACCAATTATCAAACCTTCGTACATAACTTGATAACTTGATAGTTTAACAGTTGTTAAAATTTGCATCTGGGATAAAGAATGTTATTTGGTTTTTACCCATAAGCATTGTATACTCAGTACTTTCCCCAAGTCCCATGTAAAACATCCACAGGCATATTACTCGGATGGGATTCAAACCCATGACCTTTGCCCTTAGTTCATATAACTATTGTTCTGCTCATTAGAATACAAGGCGACATAAAACCAACAAGAGCTTGTTTGTCCAATTTGTTTGTTTACCACAGTACAAAGGACGCACCTTGACTTTCATAGATCCTTCTTGTTTGACACTGTTAGTAGTTGCACTCCCTCCCACCATACTTCCTTTCAATGGTATTGAATCACTGTCAGAATCTTTGGATTTCTTCTTAGCTGCAAGTAAAGATTGGATAAGTTGGACATTTTATTTGGATGCTGAAAAAACAAGTTTGTGAAAGTACCATTTGTACTTGAAGAACCAGCATCATACCATGTCAACAGTTCATCAATAGTCTATTATGTTCTCCAACTTGAACATGAGAATGTACCTAGATTTCTGATGCTCACAATCAATGTAGGTACATGTAGGTATTACTTTGGGGAGGGGGGGGGGGGTATTTGTACAGCTTTAACAATTCTGAAAAACTTTGGATGCCCTGAACATGAGGAAATCAACGATAAATAATCTTACCAGGAAGCTTTGGTGCTCCCATCTCTTTCCGCAACCACTCCACACACTCATGTAACTTCCTACTATCGTCTAAGATAACTGCATCGTCACATTTATAGCACCAGACTTGCATATTGTTGATACATAGTGACAGTGCATGGAAGGTACTACGTGGAGTCTCATAGTGCTTCAGGGCATGCTGATGCTGAGATCCTCGACCACAGCCCTGAGGTTAAGAAAAAGGAAACAGATGAATCAATTCAAGACACAAAGCCGGGAGGTTAAGATGAAGTTTTAGGGATCAGTGAGTACTAATGTTAAGATCCTTTGACCACAGCCCTGAGGTTAAAAAAAAGGAAACAGATGAATAAGTTCAAGAATCACAGCCATGGATGCTATGTGCTGCAAGTCTTGTAGATCAGAACTGACACTGGACCAAGTGGACCACAAACATGTTTCTACAAGACAGAAATAGTTTTTTGTTTTGTTTACAACAGGTATTGACTTAACTCTGAGGAGGAGTTTATGACAAGCTTAAGAAGCTCAACGTTTGGATGTGCTCAAGTCATCAAGTCATTAGGACACAATTCTGAAGGTCAAATAAAGGTCAATTCAAGGTCATACTATTTCATTAGAGTTAATCCCTATTAATCCCAACTCACCTGGTTACCACAAACCATGCACAGCCAGATGGTATTCTCTGGTCCATCTACGCTATCCTCACTGCTTGCTGCTAAGCGCTTCTCAGTCACTCCTTTATCGTTCACACAAGACTAGGACAGGAGAAGAGACAGAATCAGTCAAGTCAGTCAATGTAGTCTCTGGATAGAGACAGAATCAGTCAAGTCAGTCAATGTAGTCTCTGGATAGAGACAGAATCAGTCAAGTCAGTCAATGTAGTCTCTGGGTAGAGACAGAATCAGTCAAGTCAGTCAATGTAGTCTCTGGGTAGAGATAGAATCAGTCAAGTCAGTCAATGTAGTCTCTGGATAGAGACAGAATCAGTCAAGTCAGTCAATGTAGTCTCTGGATAGAGACAGAATCAGTCAAGTCAGTCAATGTAGTCTCTGGGTAGAGATAGAATCAGTCAAGTCAGTCAATGTAGTCTCTGGATAAAGACAGAATCAATCAAGTCAGTCAATGTAGTCTCTGGATAGAGACAGAATCAGTCAAGTCAGTCAATGTAGTCTCTGGGTAGAGACAGAATCAGTCAAGTCAGTCAATGTAGTCTCTGGGTAGAGACAGAATCAGTCAAGTCAGTATATGTAGTCTCTGGATAAAGACAGAATCAGTCAAGTCAGTCAATGTAGTCTCTGGATAGAGACAGAATCAGTCAAGTCAGTCAATGTAGTCTCTGGGTAGAGACAGAATCAGTCAAGTCAGTCAATGTAGTCTCTGGATAAAGACAGAATCAATCAAGTCAGTCAATGTAGTCTCTGGATAAAGACAGAATCAGTCAAGTCAGTAAATGTAGTCTCTGGATAGAGACAGAATCAGTCAAGTCAGTAAATGTAGTCTCTGGATAGAGATAGAATCAGTCAAGTCAGTCAATGTAGTCTCTGGGTAGAGACAGAATCAGTCAAGTCAGTCAATGTAGTCTCTGGGTAGAGACAGAATCAGTCAAGTCAGTAAATGTAGTCTCTGGATAGAGACAGAATCAGTCAAGTCAGTCAATGTAGTCTCTGGGTAGAGACAGAATCAGTCAAGTCAGTATATGTAGTCTCTGGGTAGAGATAGAATCAGTCAAGTCAGTAAATGTAGTCTCTGGATAGAGACAGAATCAGTCAAGTCAGTAAATGTAGTCTCTGGATAGAGACAGAATCAGTCAAGTCAGTCAATGTAGTCTCTGGATAGAGACAGAATCAGTCAAGTCAGTCAATGTAGTCTCTGCATAGAGACAGAATCAGTCAAGTCAGTCAATGTAGTCTCTGGATAGAGACAGAATCAGTCAAGTCAGTCAATGTAGTCTCTGGATAGAGACAGAATCAGTCAAGTCAGTAAATCTAGTCTCTGGATAGAGACAGAATCAGTCAAGTCAGTAAATGTAGTCTCTGGATAGAGACAGAATCAGTCAAGTCAGTAAATGTAGTCTCTGGATAGAGACAGAATCAGTCAAGTCAGTATATGTAGTCTCTGGGTAGAGATAGAATCAATCTTTCACAGGACATTACAGAAAAGCTTTAACAGTTGTGCAGCTCCAACTTTGAAAATAAATTTATTAAGGGAATAAAAGAGTAGACCTGTAATGGACGGCTGGATTGTGGCCGTACGATATACGAGCCAGCCGAAGACAAGGTACAGCCAAGTGGTCATAACCAGCTCCAGCTATCTCAACAGGACTGCCTAATTTTTTGGGGGTATTTGTTAATTCATTTCCAAATAACGAAAGCTCCAAATGACAAGAACAATTTAAATAAATATAAGATTTGAAATTAAACAAATTACAGAGACCATTAAAAAACACAGGATGTATGAAAGTTAATTGAGCATTAATTAAAATATGATGGTGTCCATTTGAGGCTAAAAAGTCCTTAAACCTTACCGTGCATTGACCCAGTTTGGATGAACCGCCAGCCTGTTTCAACCCTTTCTTGATGCCTGATAAATTGACAGATTTGTCAATGTGTGAACAGGCCTTTCCTAATAAATAGCAAACCAAAATAATATCTCATCAGTATAAAGCATGATTAAGACTCAAGATTCATTCAAGTTCACATTTTTAAAGCTAAACATCAATAACCATCTGAACTCAAGCTAAGCATGGTTGGTTTGGTTGCATTCATTCAATAATCACCCAAACCAACAATACGGATTTGGAATGAATTTTAGAACGCATTCAGGCTATTAAACAAATTTTGATTTTTTTAGAAATAAAAATGTTCATTAACTCAACATTCTTATCACACAAGCAACAGCGGAATATGGAAAAAGCATTTCTGCATTCAATAGTCTATGAAATAAGGTCAAATGCCGAGTTGGATATGGGAAACAGACGTGCTATAGGCCGATTTTTCCATATTTCAAGAGAAAGAGAAAGAAACTCCATTCCTACACAGCACACATTCTTAAACAAATCCTCATTTGTTGGCCTGTTTTTCATCCCCACTTTGAGCTCAAAGTCTTAAGATTGTCGTTAGCTCTGCACAGCATGCCAGATCTGGAACAACTCAGTGCATGACAGTTCCCTTTGGAAGTTTGACAAAAAGTGACTCAGACACAATCTGTACTTTTGAGTAATTTCTCTGGTCCTTACTCCAATTAATTACTTCCAAGTTGGTGGTCATCATTTTAGTGACAAAAACTACAAATGGTTTTAGTTTGATAAGAGGATGTTGAGCATGTTGATTGAGGCCAATGTCTGAACAACAGTGATGTGTGGGGTCTTTGACATTTTCTTGACTTTGATGATATTTCAGATGGATTTATTTCTCTGGAGGAGATTGTCTGGTCTGATTTGAGATTGGTCTCACCCTTGAGGATATCTTCATCCGATGTGTTATGGTAGTCATTTTGTTTGGTTTTATTGCGTTTCTTCCCCATAGTGGCTGATGTGGGATGCTCCTTCACACGCATTGATATCTCGGATTAGTAACAACTTCAGACATCAGATACCACCTGTAAGCAAACAGGGTCAATTATAAAAGGGTTATTCAATAGATGGTAAATTGGCATCGGGGATAAAGAATATCATTTGGTTTTACCCTTCACCGATATGTGTTAAGAACTGTATACTAAAGGGCTGTTGTTGTTGATGTAAACTTCCCAAGATACACAATTTGCATTTACAAATGTACTTTTGTAAAAACACTATGTTCAAAGAAGTGGCATCTCCAGGAGGAAATAGCCATGTATAAGTACTATCAATATCTGTATAACATTGTGAACATATTAAATATTCATTCAATTCCTTAATCTACATTATGGTTTCCAAAAACCACAACGAGGAATGTATTGTAATAGACATTCCATAAGGAAGCAGTACATGTGTGCATTGTAAACTATCCAGCCCACGCTGACACATCCGGTGGCCGCTGATCAACATTCTATACACTCTCTATATGACATTCCTTTGATATCATTTACTTTGTCTCAACAAAGTGCTGTTAAAAACCATTCCCATTTACATCGGATATTTTCTGTATCCGTTTCCCTCGGGCGATACTTTGATAATCGATTTTATTTAAAGACAATGAAAGCCACATATAATACTTCCTTGTGAGGAAATGTAGATTTTATCATTCTTTAAAGGAAGGGTGTACTTTTGGTAATTACTCCACAAATTAAAGACCATGAAAACTAACTTGGTAAAGAGCACTATCTGCGCAAATAGATGTAATAAATGAACGCACTGAGTAAATCAGTCTGGTCTCCATTAGATTATAGCAGTTGATCGTATCTTTGTTATCAAGTTGTTGAGGGAACTAGACAAAGTATGGTTTTCGAGCAAGTTGTTAGTATGTGAACAAAAATTCACACTCCCGAGTGGAAAATCTATTGATTTTCCCCCCAAAACGTGTGATGTTTTTTCAACAAGTTCCAGCAGTAGGGCTATCTACAAGAACAGTAGCATTTGATCAGTAAGTTTCATAATCGAGAACGTGGCGCTGGGGCCAAGGATATGGGGCTTGTCCCCCACTACTCCTAGAACTATGCGGTTCGTTCCGCTATCGTCTCCACAAACCTCATATACATGTAGGTCATCATGTACAAAATCCTATTCAAAACTTTTTGCTCTTCACGTTTATGCACCTGGAGTTCACTTTTGAAAGCAGATTTTGCCAAAATTAGACTCTATGTGTTTTTTATTTTCACAGTGAGCTCGGTGTGGGTCCAGAAAATCCACTCCGCAAAAAAATAAAATTGCAAAAAATAATAAATTCTCAGTTATTCAGAATCGTCACTTTCTGATAACTAACAATTATGGTCGCAGTCACCGATAATCAATGATTTGCTGCGCGCAATGCTGGTTCACGATAATCAAGGGCCCATGTTTTTCATGTGACCCGTTGGTTATTGTGAACCAGCAGTGACCAGCGTTGCAAGTAGCATACCAGTTAGTTGCGATGATCGTAACCCTCCATCCTCATTGCAACTACATACCAGTTTGGTCTCTCCAACATGCAGCCGCAAGCTGGTAATCAATGGTACGCTGTGCGCAATGCTGGTCCACAATAATCAATGATCAATCTCCATAAATCTTTGGTTATTGTGGACCAGCGTTCTGCGCGCAGCACACCAATGATTACAAATACAAGCGACGGCAGCCATCATTATTATTTGTTATGATGACCTATATGACTATGAAGTTCATGGAGACAATAGCAGAACAAACCGCATAGTTCTAGGAGTAGATAGGACTTTAGGAGTAGTCCCCCACCATCAATGACCACCATGCCCACTCACACCATGGAGGAAGGAAACCTCCATGCTCACACCGAGCGATAAGGAAAAAAAAAACAAATTAAATTAAATCTCATAAAATTCCACTTTCATGGTCCTAAATAACGATCCCCTTAAAATAAAATGAATCTTAAGAATTCGTTTACTATTGAATACAACATTCATCTACGTTTTAACCAACCATCCTCATACATAAACGTCCTGAAATTTGGATGGTCGAGTTGTCCATCCATGACTCAACACACTGATAGTGACTGATTAGTGATATGTCAGAGATGTTGTCATTTAAACATTTAATTCCACTGAAGCAAACCATTCATACTTAAGACGAAAAAATTACGATAAAATCCATTTAAAATGTCTGAATATTTACACAGTAAAAAGAAAAATTCAGTGACCTTACTGTCTGCTCAGGAGTTCGTTGACCGAAACCCTTCAATTTACCTGTTAATTTCACGTCTATCGTAGGGGTTTTCCGATTTCAACATGTCCTGTAAAGCTGTCAAGTAATCAGCCTCACACCATACGTAAATCACCGCGTAAAAACTGATCCGGCGCCAGACCATTCGCCGCTCCCTCCCTCTCCTCGTTTCATTCATTTACTTCTGATATTCCTCACACTTGGTAAAATAGCGCCCTCTCTTGGTCTATTGCGCTATGGCGTATTTCAGATAATATTAGAAAATCTTCTTGGAAAAACTCTTGCCACTAAAAAGTGAACTCAAAATGCGATCTTTTAGATTTCTTAATTATCGCTTTAAAAAATACAATAAAAATAAAACAGATTTCTCGCAATTTTGAGACTATTGGTACTCTTCTGGGTGCACTGCAGAGAAACAAGTTTCGAGGCCAAAAGATACCTTCTATTATCTCTAGTAGGCTACTAAGGCTGTTTATGAGCAAGGATTCAGAAAACATCCTTACAATCTCAGGTTAACTCTGACCTCAGGCTATTACTTAAAAAAAAAAAAAAAAAAATTAATATGTTTTTCTCAAATGCTCAAGTGATAGTTTAACAACTTGTTTGTTTTTTTGTTGTTACTTAATATATTGTAGAATGCAGACTGTCATGTTGACAGATTTGTTTGTATTTTTCCATTGTCAAACTGTCATGAAGACCAACCACGTCAATAACTTGCAGGTGTGATACTTTGTTCTTGTAAGGGTGAGAGGATGTTTTCTAAATCCTTGCTCAATATTTCACATTGGCAATGAATGTAGTATGATGGCTCAGACAGAGTACAAAGGAAGGCATGACAAGTTGGCCAAGGTGATCACTGGGATCTGTGTAGAAAGAATGGTGTCCAAGTGGCTGCAAAATGTTACGACCATGTTCCGGAGAAAGTTGTAGAGACCAACCGGGTCAAGATCCTCTGGGACTTTAACATTCAGACTGACCATGTTATAGAACATAGACGTCCGGATGTTGTAGTTTTAGATAAGACGAAGAAGATGTGTCATCTTATTGACATAGCTGTGCCGGGTGATATAAGGGTCGCTACGAAGGAGTGGGAAACGATCCAAAAGTACCAAGACCTGGTCAGGGAACTCCGTAGGCCTAAGATTTGGCAGGTGAAATTGAAAGTAGTCCCTGTGGTGGTTGGATCGGAGCACTTGGCACTATTCCGAAAGCACTGAGGAAACATCTAGATGAAAATGGGACAAATGTGTGGGTAGATGTTACAGAAGGCAGCACTTTTGGGACAGCGAGGATCCTGAGAAAGACCCTTGAGGAAGACCCTCAAGGAGTTACTGGTACAAAGGAAAATGTTATCTTTCTTTAGCATGCTGTGATAAGATGAAATAATAATACAAATGATAATAAAAGTAAAAGATCTTATAGCGCAGAATCGGCCTAAAAAGGTGCCCAATGCGCTTCACACAAACAATAAAAGTAAGAAATCAAAATGCACCATGTATGACTCACTACTGAACTAAAAAGCACATGGGAAGGTAAATTTCTACAAGAACATTTCAAAGGGTACCACGGCAATGACAACATGGAGACACTACCTCTCTGTTGCATAAAGTACAGTACACTGACTAGCCCCATGTATAGCGCCCCTATTTATGGGGCTATATACTGTCTAATTAGACTAGTGGACAGTTGTTATTGGCAAATTATCCTGGTCCGATCTTGGTACAAGCTTGAAATTAAATCATTACTGGTTTTCAAACAACAAATCAACATCAAACAGAAAGGCTTACAGTCAAATCAAACAATATTTTGCTTTATTAGGTTAAAAAATTCAACTCATTACACAAAACCTCACCAAGGAATTACACACCGTTGGACGGAATAAAAGTAACTTCTTAAACAAAACTGAATTTGACTTTAAGAGTGGAAACATTGAAAACAATAATCAGGTTTTTTTTGCAGAGATAAGCTTCAATAAATCATTCATTTTGTTTTACACAACAAAATTCAGTCTAATAGTGGACGGATAAGTAACAAATAATTTTACAATATTTACAAATAAACTAATCCATAGCGGCTTGAAATTAAAATATATTTTGGTTATTTGCTTGAAAAATTTTGGAATGTTTAATTACAATATTTCACTAAACACAAATTGTTGTGTACAATATCCCAAAGAAAACAAGTTATAGCTAAATTAAAAACTCATTCATCTTCACATAAAATATAACCGGTAATGAATTTTGTGTTGAAACAAAATTTACTCCACCACACTGTTAGCAAAAACTTAAACTAGCAAACTTAAATTACAAACGCTGTAAAATGTAAATTTACAAGTACTCGCCAAACTTAAGTATCAGGAGCTATTTATACCCCACAGTCCATCAAATAGGCCTGTTGGTTACAACCCAGATTACAGCATTTATATATCACAAATACTACCCTTATTTGTTTATGATCACACTTATGTTAGTTTGTCATTCTACAAAATTAGTCTGTAGTGCTTTTTGCTACACAATTTGTAATTCTTTTAAAATGTCAATGTGAAACCTTGGTGAGATTAAAGCCCACAATGGATTTCAGTTTGACAGTCTTGTCTTATAATACAACTGCTCCTCTGAATGCAAGGAATGTCTTAAGAATACAAACAACTGTAATGCAAGCGCTTATTGATTGTTGCAAAAATTTCAATTTCACAAACTGCTGCCTCTCGATCTACATCAAGCATCTAGGCTTAGATCAGGGAGGTGGGGGGGGGGGGTTGTTGTCAGCCAAAGGCATCCATATGAAAAAAATAATGCAGCTATCTGGAACACTACTGCACCTCTGAATGGAAGGTGATGTCTGAAACATAGACTTGGCTACAGCTAAGGCTACAGCTTTATCTAGATGAATACACCTGCCTGTAGTCATAGCCGACAATGCTCAAGTCAGTTTATATTAAAAATTTAAACCTACATTACAATGTATGATCCTTAAAAATGCAGCATGAACATAATGCATTAACTATAACCAGAACAACACATCAATATCCAACAGCATGTTTTGCTTGATTTTGTACGACTGATCCTAGTTAACTGATAATGCCTTACATGAGATCCGGCAGTGTTATCATCGGAGTCCAACAGTTTGGGTGTTGAGTTACTGTATGGTGTTGGACTGAGGACTGCACTAGTAAACTGATTATGCTTTACACGGGATCAGGCATACCACCATAATCAGAGTCCAACAGTTGGGGTTTTGAGTTACTGAATGGTGTTGGACTGAGGACTGCACTAGTAAACTGATTATGCTTTACACAGGATCAGGCATACCACCATAATCAGAGTCCAACAGTTGGGGTGTTGAGTTACTGAATGGTGTTGGACTGAGGACTGCACTAGTAAACTGATTATGCTTTACATGGGATCAGGCATACCACCATAATCAGAGTCCAACAGTTGGGGTGTTGAGTTACTGAATGGTGTTGGACTGAGGACTGCACTAGTAAACTGATTATGCTTTACACGGGATCAGGCATACCACCATAATCAGAGTCCAACAGTTGGGGTGTTGAGTTACTGAATGGTGTTGGACTGAGGACTGCACTAGTAAACTGATTATGCTTTACATGGGATCAGGCATACCACCATAATAAGAGTCCAACAGTTGGGGTGTTGAGTGGTGTTGGACTGAGGACTGCACTAGTAAACTGATTATGCTTTACATGGGATCAGGCATACCACCATAATCAGAGTCCAACAGTTGGGGTGTTGAGTGGTGTTGGACTGAGGACTGCACTAGTAAACTGATTATGCTTTACACGGGATCAGGCATACCACCATAAACAGAGTCTAACAGTTATGGTGTTGAGTTACTGAATGGTGTTGGACTGAGGACTGCACTAGTAAACTGATTATGCTTTACACGGGGTCAGGCATACCACCATAATCAGAGTCCAACAGTTGGGGTGTTGAGTGGTGTTGGACTGAGGACTGCACTAGTAAACTGATTATGCTTTACACGGGATCAGGCATACCACCATAAACAGAGTCTAACAGTTATGGTGTTGAGTTACTGAATAATGTTGGACTGAGGACTGCACTAGTAAACTGACCATGCTTTACACGGGGTCAGGCATACCACCATAATCAGAGTCCAACAGTTGAGTGTCGCATTATCATATAATAGTGTGGTATTTTGTTGGAGTGATGAAGGAACAAAGTAAGTCTGGGAAGTTTGGATTAATCAAAACATTTTTATACATAAGCATCAGAACGTCATTCTGAGTACTTCCACAAAATTAAATCACTTGCAGATTTAAATGTGTTCATCTTTAAATTAATAAATGTAAGTCTGTAAAATGCAGTTTTTGTTCAATAACAGATTAGCTTGCAACAAAATAATGTTAAAGTACAGAAAGCAAGACTATTGAAACAATTGCCTTGATGCAATCAGACAGCTGTATTAGTACGGTCTGATAGTGGCTGCCATCCCCCTGAGGGCCCATTTAGTAGCTGATACGTTATCATGCCTCACATCCATGGTAAATACAGGATCTCTAGCACTGACACGCGTTGGATACACAGGACAGTTAAACGTCTCTGCTGCTTTCTGAGGATCGTTGAGGGCAGGCTTCTCACTCTGCGGCATGCACAGGATATGGACGATAGGAAGAGGGGTGGGGCCGTGGCGTGGGGGCGTGTCTTGAAGCTCACCTGTAGTCTTCTCCCATGTACAACCCCAAATGTAGATGCCATAGATGAACATACCTTCCTGTGGTGGGTCTCGCACCTGTAACCAAAAGTCATATAATTAATTGACTATCACTACAATACTTGGAGTTCATGTTTGAGATCTGTTCATGGACTGGCTTTATTGAAGACACAAAAGCCATGAAACCAAGTAATTCTTGATGACACACAGCAACTGGAGTGAAAAAAAAAAATGTTTGGGTCTATAAATACCAACACATATTCACAAGCTATCACAAGATGGGTTTGCATCCTGGCCTTGCAGTCACAATGCAAGTCTCTTTTGGTGTGACATTTAGCCATAATTTGCTTCTCTTCACATGAGGGCTAAGATGTTAAAGTGTTTGACCTACATTCCTTAGCTGTTTGAGGCTTTATGCACTCCAGGGAATAAGAGAAAGATCCAGGTATGATTTGTTGTATCTTGACTGTCAATTAAAGGGAATGTATACCTATGGTTTTTGGAACCGTTCGGTTGTTTTAAATCCCATATAAATGTAGATATATACTATAAAACTAACCTGTGAAAATTTCATTTCAAAGGTTGATGGGATTTTTGAGATATCAACAAATATCCGGAGCGGTGATATCTTTTTCCATAACCACATTACTTTGAAGTGAAATGATTCTAAAAATGCTTTATACTATGAAAAGCTGCTGTACTTCTAACCAAGTAAATTTTTATTGCAATTAGTTTTAAGAATGATTACCAAACGTATACCTTCCCTTTAAGATTGTAACACATGCAGTGATGAGAAGCTTCAAACACCAACACCGGAACAATATAGAAACATAGGTTTCATAAGTTCTTACTAGGTTTCCCTGACTTTGACGAGACCTCTTCAATCTGTTTAAGTCAAGACCAAACTTTAAGCAACTCTGTCTCCCTGATCTTGATGAGACCTCTTCAATCTGTTTAAGTCAAGACCAAACTTTAAGCAACTCTGTCTCCCTGATCTTGACGAGACCTCTTCAATCTGTTTAAGTCAAGACCAAACTTTAAGCAACTTTGTCTCTCTGACTTTGACGAGACCTCTCCGATCTGTTTAAGTCAAGACCAAACTTTAGGCAACTCTGTCTCCCTGATCTTGACGAGACCTCTTCAATCTGTTTAAGTCAAGACCAAACTTTAAGCAACTCTGTCTCCCTGATCTTGACGAGACCTCTTCAATCTGTTTAAGTCAAGACCAAACTTTAAGCAACTCTGTCTCCCTGATCTTGATGAGACCTCTTCAATCTGTTTAAGTCAAGACCAAACTTTAAGCAACTCTGTCTCCCTGATCTTGATGAGACCTCTTCAATCTGTTTAAGTCAAGACCAAACTTTAAGCAACTCTGTCTCCCTGATCTTGACGAGACCTCTTCAATCTGTTTAAGCCAAGACCAAACTTCAAGCAACTCTACTTACATGATCCTTATCCCTGGCAGTAATTTCCGTCTGGAATACAAATGGCTCCACCTGTGTTGTGTTATTTCCAAAGGTCCTGATAGCATCTTGACGAAGGAGTGCTAAGAGGTTCTTGGGATGGAAGAATGCTCCAAGCCAGTATGCTGGGAACTTATCACGACCCTACAAGATAATATATTCAAAAAGTAAGGTTCTAGAAACTTATCACGACCCTACAAAGACAGTATTCACAAATTAAGGTTCTACAAACTTATCTTGGCCATACCAAGAAAGTATTCACAAATTAAGGTACTAGAAACTTATCACGACCCTACAAAGAGAATATTCACAAATTGAAATGTTATTTTTCAAGCAGTGTCTTGATCTACCAGATAGTTTGATGGATTGAGATTTTTAAGAAAACAAAATCTCTTTCACAAGAGTTAGCCTTTCAATGTTGATGTCAATGACAGAACTTACACGGGAATATTTCCAGAGCCAAGTTAAGTATTCCAACAACCAATCCTATCACTAGCTTAAACCTAGTTGAACAAATTAACTAATCTGTTTGATAATCGGTTCAAGATGTTGACAAGGTCATGTCTTTGTAAGTCATTTAGGAGCTGTTCAAGAACCAGTTAGTTGGAGGGTTGCTAACTAATCAGATTACTAGCTTAAACCTAGTTGAATAAATTAACTAACCTGTATGATAATCCATTTAAGATGTTGACATTGTAAGGATACACATACTTGTAAGTCATTTAGGAGCTGGTCTAGAACCAGTTAGTTGGAAGATTATTAAATTACCAGATTACTAGATAAAACCTAGTTGAGTATATTAACTAACCTGTATAATAATCCGTTCAAGATGTTGGCATCGTAGTGAGAGGTCATTCAGGAACTGACCCAATGCCCAGTTAGTTGGTGGCATGGATTCCCCAGCGAGTTTACACCAATGTGCTGGTATACGGTGATGATAAATATCATCCGCTATTGAGATTAATGTCTCAGACATTTGGTCACCAAAGACTTCTGTCGGTTTTTCAGTCAAGGATTTTAGTTTCTAAAAATGAAAAGAAAAATGAACATTGCAATAACTTTAATAAATAATGTTTGAATGATTGAACTGCTGAAGAGACGCTTGCAGACTTTGTCAATTTCAATGTTTTAAAGATCTCTTGTTTCTTGCAATTGGTATTTCTTGCAATAGATAGTTGCACTTGAACAGTAAAGAATACAAAATTAATGTTTAATTTTGGAAAGTGTAGTACAGTAGTAGGAGCTCATGGCCAAGCAGACAAGCTCCGGTGTTTCTCATCAGCAGAGTGTGGGTTTGAGTCCTAGTCTTGACACTTGTGTCCTTAAGCAAGACCTGTAACTTTTATCGATTGGTCCTTCGGATAGGACATATAGCCATATGTTGTATTATGTATAAAAGGACCACAAGAGACATAACATAAGAACCCAGCGCCGATTTCACAAAGAGCTAAGATTGATCTTAACTGCCAATTGATCTTAGTTGCTAAGCAAAGTGTGATGTCACAATACAAATCACTATGGTAATACTGACAACTCATCTTAAGATTAATCTTATCTCTTTGTGAAATCGTTACCTTCTTAACGTAAGAACCCAGTACGCTCAAGGTAAGAACCCAGTACGCTCAAGGTAAGAACCCACTACTCTTAACGTAAGAACCCAGTACGCTCAAATTAAGAACCCCATACGCTCAACGTAAGAACCTAGTATGCTCAATGTAAGAACTCAGTACACTTAACGTAAGAACCCAGTACGCTCAATGTAAGAACCTAGTACACTTACTGTAAGAACCCCATACACTCAAAGTAAGAACCCAGTATGCTCAACGTAAGAACCCCATACGCTCAACGTAAGAACCTAGTATGCTCAATGTAAGAACCCAGTTCACTTAATGTAAGAACTCAGTACACTTAACGTAAGAACCCAGTACGCTCAACGTAAGAACCCCATACGCTCAACGTAAGAACCTAGTATGCTCAATGTAAGAACTCAGTACGCTCAAGGTAAGAACCCAGTACACTTAACGTAAGAACCCAGTACGCTCAACGTAAGAACCCAGTACACTTAACGTAAGAACCCCATACACTCAACGTAAGAACCCAGTACGCTCAACGTAAGAACCCAGTACACTTAACGTAAGAACCCAGTACGCTCAACGTAATAACCCAGTACACTTAATGTAAGAACCTAGTACGCTCAACGTAAGAACCTAGTACGCTCAAGGTAAGAACCCAGTACACTTAACGTAAGAACTCAGTACGCTCAAGGTAAGAACCCAGTACACTTAACGTAAGAACCCAGTATGCTCAACGTAAGAACCCCATACGCTCAACGTAAGAACCTAGTATGCTCAATGTAAGAACCCAGTACACTTAATGTAAGAACCCAGTACACTTAACGTAAGAACCCAGTACGCTCAACGTAAGAACCCCATACGCTCAACGTAAGAACCCAGTACGCTCAAGGTAAGAACCCCATACGCTCAACGTAAGAACCTAGTATGCTCAATGTAAGAACTCAGTACGCTCAAGGTAAGAACCCAGTACACTTAACGTAAGAACCCAGTACGCTCAACATAAGAACCCAGTACACTTAACGTAAGAACCTAGTATGCTCAAGGTAAGAACCCAGTACACTTAACGTAAGAACCCAGTACGCTCAATGTAAGAACCCAGTACAATTAATGTAAGAACCCAGTATGCTCAACGTAAGAACCTAGTACACTTAACGTAAGAACCCAGTACGCTCAACGTAAGAACCCAGTACGCTCAATGTAAGAACCCAGTACACTTAACATACGAACCCCATGCGCTCAACGTAAGAACCTAGTACGCTCAAGGTAAGAACCCAGTACACTTAACGTAAGAACCCAGTACGCTCAATGTAAGAACCCAGTACAATTAATGTAAGAACCCAGTATGCTCAACGTAGGAACCTAGTATGCTCAATGTAAGAACTCAGTACGCTCAAGGTAAGAACCCAGTAAACTTAACATAAGAACCCAGTACGCTCAAGGTAAGAACCCAGTACACTTAACGTAAGAACCCAGTATGCTCAACGTAAGAACCCCATACGCTCAACGTAAGAACCTAGTATGCTCAATGTAAGAACCCAGTACACTTAATGTAAGAACCCAGTACAGTTAACGTAAGAACCCAGTACGCTCAACGTAAGAACCCCATACGCTCAACGTAAGAACCTAGTATGCTCAATGTAAGAACTCAGTACGCTCAAGGTAAGAACCCAGTACACTTAACGTAAGAACCCAGTACGCTCAACGTAAGAACCCAGTACACTTAACGTAAGAACCCCATACACTCAACGTAAGAACCCAGTACGCTCAACGTAAGAACCCAGTACACTTAACGTAAGAACCCAGTACGCTCAACGTAAGAACCCAGTACACTTAACGTAAGAACCTAGTATGCTCAATGTAAGAACCCAGTACACTTAATGTAAGAACCCCATACACTCAACGTAAGAACCAAGTACGCTCAACGTAAGAACCCAGTACACTTAACGTAAGAACCCAGTACGCTCAATGTAAGAACCCAGTACAATTAATGTAAGAACCCAGTACGCTCAAGGTAAGAACCCAGTACACTTAATGTAAGAACCCAGTACACTTAAGGTAAGAACTCAGTCTACTCAAGGTAAGAACTAAGTACACTTAGTGTGAGAGAAGGAGTTTGCCCCAGTGTTTCTAGTATAGTTGGCTGCAGATTGCTCCGCATCACCTTGTAAGAGCTATTCAAACAACAATAATAAAACAAAATTTGTAAAGCACCGTTGACCAAAAATATCCCGAGGCGCTGGAAAAAGAAAATGAAAGAAAAGCAAAACATTACAAGATGTATTGAAACAGGAGAATAGTTGTGTACATTCATAGACCATGTCAGCTCTGACATCAGATGTTTACAAAAGAGCCACAGAGCCTGGTCTTCCTGCAGACACAATTTGTACACAGCTCAATGGAAGAAAACATTAAATCTTTCATGGAGAATGCTTCATCTGATTGCCACCAACTTTTGATATGAAAATGGGTTCCATCTCATAAATAATTGCTTACCTATGTGTAATAATTTTTTTTTAAATTTAAAACAAAATGATTTTATGTGGAAAAGAAGATAAGAAGGGAAGCATTCTCATTTATGACCAGTGTAGTATGTTGCCTGCCAAGAAATGTCCTGGAATACAAGGACACTCTTTCTGACACAAAGCGACACGGTCTATATGTGAACAAATAACATCACCGGATGTGTTAGTACAATAAGATGGCTGACCCATCTACATCTCCTTACCTGTAGAGAGGACTTTATATCTTGAAGAAGCTTCAACATTAAATCTATCTCTCGTAAGATGAATCGGTTGAAGGGTGTGTCTCCACCTGTCTTACGCACACGCTCAGTTACGTACTCCTAAAATGACAACATGAATATTCATCAGATGAGGAAAATCCTTCATCAGAAACTGTAGATATCATATATGAGTCCCCAATGCACGTATGCCTGCCAGTTTTTTCTTTGAAAGTTTCAGTTGAATACAGTGTCTACTTGTTGAAAAAACAGTAAAAAAACTGTCACAGTATTTTTATAAAGAGTGTCAAATCTATACACGTTTAGCAAGGTGGCAGCGGGTAAACTGCAACTCTGGCCCTATTGAGGGCAGCCTTCAAATAAACACCACGGAATATTACAAAAGTCTCTACACAGGTATCTTTTGAGCCTAGGGGTCAAAGTGCAATTCGCTTTTGATAATCCCAGATTTCATTACCAGATAGATTTACAATAAATAAGAAATAAATAAGAGTCCATACTTACCCTATTCCATCCCCTAGGGACCTTGTTCAGCATGGTGTGACACACTTCCCATATCTCAGTCTCTTTTCTACTGTGTACTACTGAGATGCTAGCGCTGGCATAGATTCCCATATCAGCTATATTAGGATACATAGCACTACCATTCACACTGGCAACAGACGCACCTGTAACAAAATCATACAATCAATTCATTCTACAATACCATTCACACTAGCAACAGAAACACCTGTAACAAAGTCATACAATCAATTCATTCTACAATACCATTCACACTGGCAACAGACGCACCTGTAACAAAATCATACAATCAATTCATTCTACAACACCATTCACACTAGCAACAGAAGCACCTGTAACAAAGTCATACAATCAATTCATTCTACAATACCATTCACAATGGCAACAGACGCATCTTTAAAAGTCATACAATCAATTCATCATACAATAAAACAATATTTTCTTTTTTGTTATTTTTTTACTTGCTAGAGTTTTGTCTGGTTATGATTACCAAATATTTTAATTTACTCCTTTTTATAACCCTGTTTAATGTATCACTGTACCATTATGACTGTAGAGTGCAATTCAACCTATGGGTTGCCATACTGTACATTCTTTTATAATTGTACTTGTATGAAATAACCTACTACTACTAATAATAATAATAAAGTGAGGTTTGTGGTAGCACCATGTGTAAATCTCTTTTGAGTAGAGTTGGTTCTGAAAAGAACCGGTTGAGTTGTCAACCATCGGATCTTTTTAGAACCAACACTACTCATAAGAGATTTACACATGGTGCTACCGCAAACCTTACCTGATTATACTCCCACCATGCAAAGTTTCAAATCCTACTTAATAATAATAATGATACCAATATCTAAAAAAATCTTGAGTTAAAGTCAAGCACAAATTTTTACCCTTGAAAATAATAGAAAATTTGATTAGTATTAGCTTTTGTAGAAACTTTAAGGCTGTTCAATAAAATTCTGACAGATTTTCTGCGAGCAAAAAGTTGGACATCAGTTTAAGGCAGAAACAATATCATGCCTGAAAATGACATAATTGTTAACCCTATAGAGACCATCCGTTTCTGTGTTATCATTACCAAACACCCAGACATGGCTAGTATTGTCGAGATTTTGACACTTTTTTTTCTTGTAAAAGTGTCTGAAAAAATAATATGAAACAGAAATTCGGTTTTGTTCTAGAAACATAGCTACTATGTTAACATGGAAAACATAGAAAAATTTCCAATCATGTCTTGACCTTTACTTTGACCGTTTAGGTTGAGTGGAAGAAGGTCTTCTTGCAGCCGTTTGCGGCCACCATGGGTACTTTGTTACAAGCCGGTTCCGGCCGCTATGGACATTTTGATACAAGCCATTTTGGAAACAAACCTACATGTATGCGTAGGTTTCCCATTTGGGATTTTCCACCCCAAATCTGAAACTGATGAGCGTTTTTACTTGTTTTCTATTTATCCTATGATTGGCACTTGTTTGATGTGCAATGAAATATAAAACATAATGATGTTCATTTGTTACCTTTGAAGGGAGTAGCGGGACTAGGCTGAAGAGCGTGGCTCAATGTCTTAGATGTTGGCATAGAATCTAAGATAGCATTAAGACGAGTGAAGACGTACTGATCATCACCAAGCTGGGTCTATACGAAGAAAGAAAGATTCAGATGAATGCCGAGTTATTACTTCAAAAAAATGTACACTTAGCAAATAGTTCTCTAAGCTCACAGTTTACTGAATCCATCTTGAATAGTTTTTACTTTGCTTTTACTTAACTCTGACCCTTATAAAAGCTTAGAATATTAAATCCAATGCTGGACACCGTCATTGCCTCAAGTATGTGCCCCTTCATTGAGCCCTGTGCATGAAGCTCTGAAGCTCACAAAGTTGCTTAGCATAGACAAACCTGCTTAGCAAAAACAGGTAGTCAGCAACATCGTCATGTAGCATATGTCAGTATGTTACATGTGACTGGTATCCTGCTCATATTTCCTTAGCAAATTAGGTTTTTAAGCAAGTTTATTTGCTTTTATAGCTTTATAGAATCGGGCCCTGAGAGTAGAGGCTGGTGCCAGGTTAGGAACTTGTTTCTGGTTCTACACTTCCACAAGGCATCATACATTGATAATTAAAACCACCCGAAGAAGATGTATACAAACTGAAACGTAACACTCATAAAACATGCATGGCTAAGGTGCTTGTACAATGACTAGAAATCACACACGGCAGTTTGTGTCATACATCAAACCTGGAAACAAAAATTAGGGTCAAATTGATGGCTTTAGCAGTATAGCTGCAGCTTGAAGTCAGAATGATATCTTTTGGCATCTAAAGTCTATACTGAAATCACTGACTTTGGCTATGGCTAGATTGCTGCAAGCCAAAGACACCAAATCTAGACTCAGCAATGAATTTTGATGTAAAACAAAGAGGCCAAGCATATCAATAAGCTCTGGAATACTGCATGATATACTGATATGAAATTACCTTATTCACTGTAACAAGAGAACAAAATCACAAAATAGACAAATCTGGCCACCATTTTTTTCTGTAGGAGGCACAACTAACTAGTTCCTAGACTGTTTGCAAATACATTCTATGTGCGCGTTAGCCAAGAGGTGAGGTGCATGCTGGTCTAGATCCAGCATGTACCTCTTTCCACAACTGTAGAGCACAGGCTTGAATTAACCCATGTAACTTAATCGCCAAGTGTAGTGTATGAAATGCAGCCACTTCAGTACACCCCAGGACGTATAATGGCCAAATATAATAGCAGCCAGATTTATCTAGCACAAACTTGAGATTTTTCCACACAAATGACACACATTATCATGAAGAAATTTCACTCTTTTTCAACAAATCAGGTTCTATTTCTAAGAATTAGGTAATAGTGGAACAAAGTAAAGAAAAAGAAGATGGACAGAATCACCTAAAATATGTGTACAGTACTGTCTGTTGATTGGAAATACAATGAACATTCACAGCAAATGAAAACGTCTTATCAACTACAACTATCAGACTTTGTAAACAAAATTACCAACACTTAGTCAAGTGCAGCCATCTTAGATTGTAAATAAGAATTCATCTACTGAATCAAATCTTTTAGAAATTTAAATTTGTATTAGGTATGCTGAAATGATGGCATTTCCGCCTAAAGAGGTTTTAGGAAAAGTGACCTCAGCAGTAGAGAGGTAGATCAAAGAGCAGGATTTCTTAATATTTGAAGAAATTAACAGCAACTTGTTTTACCAGGCAGATCATAAACAAGTCAGAATTCAATATTCAGATAAAAGTCTGAAATTGTTTATCTCTGACAAACATATAAAGGAATTTCTAAAAATAAAACTAGAGAAATAGTTGACAAACAGATTACACATATTAGTTACATGTACACAATGTAGTAACTTCGTTGTGTGCCCGGTAAAAGGACATAACGAAAAGTTCCTGGTAAAAGGACGTAAGCAATTAATGTGCAAAATTGTGTTTCAAGAAAACTGAGCGCGAAAGTTTATACTGTGTTAAAATCTACATGGGAATGAGAAAACATGTCTTTGGGGTAATTCTAGCAACAAAAATGTAACATTTACACCATAATTTTTGTCAGAGGAGCCATTTTGTTGCGTACGTCCTTTCATTACTGAAAAACAGTACTTTGTGTGCCCGGTAAAAGGGCGTAAGGATTTATAGAGCCTTACGCCCTTTTACCGGGCACACGACGACTTTTAGAAATACATATCAGACACACGCAGCATGCAAAATAAAATGAAAACAAAACAAAACAAACCAAACACTAAAAAGCTGAAACCAAAATTAATTTCTCATTTCATCTCAACCTCAAATGAAGCTTATTGATTCTTAATATCAATTAAACATCACAGCACACTGTTATTTAAAGCATCCCCATCTAGAGGCGGATCCAGGATTTCAAAGTGGGGGAGGGGGATTTTACAAAGTTTGAACTTTGTCAAGTTGCAAATAGTAGCACTTCTTCTGAGTGGTACAAATGACCATAAGGTCCTCTGTGATAAAGAGGTTACATAATGAGTAAGATGTATCAAGTAGCAAACCAAAAGAGAAACTGACCAGGTTTTATGTTCAAGCTTCCCTAGCTAACAAAGTAAGCAGGAATTGTTTGCTTACAAGCTTTATAAAATTAGCACCAGGTTTTATGATCATGTACAAGCTTGTAGAAATGCATTAGAAACACCCAAAAGATCCATTCTGTATAAAACTAGCACCATGTTTTACAACAAGCTTCCCTAGTTTAACAATGTGATATAGCAATACCTTCCTCAGGATTTTAAGAAGCCTCTTTCACACAAGAGCAATTTAGCAAGGGTCACTTGCTAAATTTTAGCATGGTTGTAACATTTTACAAAATGTACCTCGTGTAAAAGAACAACAATTTTTGTACTGTCCAAGGTCCCTAGTAAAATATTGTCAAACATTGCTACATTTTGTTGGAGGTCCTGACCTACGACAAAATCTTCTGTATAGCACACAATGGTTGTAAGTTTTTGAGTTTGGCCGTGTGAAAGCTTGCAAAATCAGTCATGCATGGTGACAACAAAATAAACAATCAGCGCTGGTAAAATTTGTAGCAAGGGATCATGGTAATTGTTTTGTCCTGTGAAAAGGTCTCTGAGCATTTACATGTGACCAATAAGCTGTATTCAAACCCACAAATGGCTTATTGTGTTAAATATTGCTTAACTTTATTCACTATCTGTCTTTCTTTGAGGTGCATTTGAGGGGCGGGGTGGAGGGGCGGGGTGGAGGGGCAGATAAAAAGCAGGCCCTGGATCCGCCACTGGTTAATATTTTGTAATGACCATCATGACTTCCTTACCATTAATCTGCCATCATCCTATTCATACACAAAACCAATGAGAAAGCAGAGCAAAAAATATCAAAGTACTGATTAGATGAAAGGCAACAATTACATGCAGAAGAGGGCATGGTAGAGATGTGGTCATTAGAACAATGAGGAATATCAGGTGTTGTCTTTCTGACAGCCACCTGCTTTTAGATTCAAGACGGTTTGATTTAGTTTTCCACAAACCAACAATGTACCATTCCTTCACATTTAGCAAAAACAAAACCACAGCGGTGGATGTGCGGCGTTTTTAATGAAATAAACAACGCACTGAATGAAAACATAATTTTACATTCACATCATTAACACAACGAGCTGCGCATCAAGACAATTAATGAATGGATTATTTACTTGGAACAGTGGTTAATTGTTATTTAGAATGGTGCTTTTTGAAACATGGTGCAATGGTTAAGCTTTAGTTCTCTTCGTTAGATCAAGCATCGATAATGCAATATGTATCGTTAGAAAATGGAACCTGTGTTTGGATGATTAATTTCTGCTGCAATTCAGGAAGATTATTGAAATTTTAGTTCTTGTCAGTTAATCAATATAAAGTATAAATTGTGATTGATTGGTTTCATAGACTGGTTTCATCACTGGTCCAACTGTTGATACTTTAGCCACTTGTCTAATGGTACAGTTGTAGTAGTAATGAACTGATTATCTTACCTCAGTAGACGTGTGTATGTTACATGCTTCTGGTACATCTAGACTGTGATTAGTGATAGACTCTAAAGACTGCATGATGGCTGATAAACGGACATTGTTGCTGAAAAATGACCCTGGCAGCTTGTAACGCACTGAGTAAAAAACATGTATGTATACCTTTCAATGAACTATCACATCTTAATTAACTTGGGGGAAAAAAGAAAGAAAAAAAAAGCATTCACTACAGACTGTTCAAGTCTCACACGATATTCGAACTTCCCGGACCAAGTTGGTCCCAACCTCATTTGAGTGTCACGTGTGCCCAGTTCTGTTTCTTCAAGTGTTTTAGTTTCATACAGTTTTTGGCTATAAGAATTATATCATATTGTTGGGAAAGTTAAATTAGAATCAGGAAAATTCTGATAAATCAAAGGTCTGAATCAAAACTGAATACGGAATACCAAATCAATTTTATTCAAAACTACCTGAGATAAATGCAACTTAACTAAAAATGACATCAAGTATTCAAATAGGACTGTTTTGATCAACTCATGATTCTCAATAATTAATTACAAGGTTTCAAGCCTTACATTTAGTTGCTTCATAATCCTTCTTTACTGAGTTGGGTCCAACCCAGTAATCCACCATCGCTGATAGATTCGTTTGATCGTACTCATCAAAGACGTAGCTACCATAAATCACTTCAGTAATCACGTAACGTAAACCAATCCATGAGATTCCTTTAAGATTGTCTCCATCTAAGACTGAGTATTCCTTGAATGGATTGGCTGCTACTTGCATCATCTCCTGATGAGGGACAAGAAAGAGAGAACATTCCGAGTAAATAAACAAATTAAAAATGAATACAACATCTTTTCTTTCTGGCAGAGTCTTTTTTGTGTGTTCCATATGAACTGATTCAGAGGTCGCTGAAAGAACCAAGCTCGCCACCAATGACCACCTAGTCCATCACTGCAGAGATGCTCTTTTTGGCCACATTGCCCGCCTTGAAAACCCCCCTGCAAATAAGGCATCACACATGGCCATAAACTGCATAGATGGTCAAGACCCAGAGGCTGTCCGAGGACATCTTGGATCCAGCAACTGGGTCCACCAAGCAAGAATTACAGACTCTGGAACCAAGCTACTAACAGTGGACATCAGAGATCAGTGTGAAGGACCCAAGCTGTTTAGGATGAGTGAGTGATATGAATTGAAGAAACCCTTTCCACTTACATTAATCTCATTATATCCAAAGTCCATGGTCTGAGGATGATTCCAGCCAGCTCGATTGAAACGACTACGAAGACGAATTGTAGCATGAAGCATTGCTAAGTTATGAAGAAGAGGCGGCCATTCAACACGTGAGCTCAGTTTGAGTAGCTCAGTATCAACCAGTGACATGGAACGGAGTAAACTATCTTTGATTATCTGAAGAAAAGACAACGTAATGGTTGCTTAATAAAAATCGAAAACATGACTTCCGCAAAACTGCTTCAGTACATATAAAACATAATGGGAATTTCATGAGTCACATATATTTAAGAGTAATATTGAACTTTGATAGAGATTGGTTGCTTTACTGACCCTTGGGGAATCCGAGACAACCTTGATGGCAAACTGTAATAATCTAACCGGGATACGTAGACTCATCTGAGCTGAGATCCAAAGACGGAAGTTAGATTCTCCCATCTGATGTTTGTTGTTACTCTCTCGTAAGATTGTCTCTAAGCTGTTCAGCATGTGGCTGGAGTTATGACCATTCTGTAACAACACCCAAGTACCCTTAAAGAAAAAAGAAAAACATACTTCATCAAACTTCTCATCTCTGATTTCATTTCATCGATAAGAAAAGCTTAAGATGTCGTCATGATCATTGTCTTTAAACTTATAGTTTTGTACGATCATAAAGTTTGACTTTGTACTTCTGAGAACACAAATAAATATTTTGAAAAGTAAGACTGCGCTATATTAACTGGAATACAGATGTTTGTTATCACAGGCCTGGAATTACAAGGAGGACATGGCCTCTGTTGCTCCTGGTCTTGGCCTTGGAGCCCTTGCAAAAGTATCTTTTAGACTTTAAGATTTCCCAATGGAAGTGACCTTTCCAAAATGAAAATTAGCTTGCCCTTTCAAAGATGAAATTCCAGGCCGGTTACTGTCTGTAAAATTTGAGTATCACAAAGTATGATTTTGTTCAAAGAACACAGAAAAGTTGTGTACTCATAAAAATCTGCCCTTTTCCAATCTGTTAAGTTAAAAACCACAAGGGCAACTGACTAGGTAAATTTTAAAATCAATTGGGGTAAAACAAAGAAAAATTGACTAAAACAGGAACTGCTGCAACCTCTGAATTAACGTGCTGCCGCCCTACCAACTGAGCTATCTAGCCCTATGTTGGTACAGCACCGGTATGTTAATCCAGAGGTCACAGGTTCAAGTCCTGCTGTAATAAGATTTATTTTTGTTCAACCCAAACTTGTCCAATCTGGGAGGAGCATGTGTCTGGAGTATAGCATACCTCTTGCATAGCTGTCTGTATTGCTCTTCTGGTAGATCGTTCTTCATTCTGCTCTGAGTTACACAGAGGTACGACCAGAGTCTTACATTGTTTCTTAGCAGCGTATTCATGAAACATTCTCTCAGCAAGATCTCCTTCCTTGGTATAGAGGAGTAGGATTGGTGTGAGAGGAGAACTCTGACGTACTATACCAGGTAGATCTAATGCTACCTCACCGATGTATCTACAACAAGCAATACATATGCAACTACTATTAGTTCCAACAATAACATCAAACAACATCAACCATGTCAACATGGCATGAGTTTTCAGATTACACTGTGGAGGCCATGAGCAACCTAGTTCATCAAGTTGTAATGCCAGTAAACTACAGTATGAGTAACAAAATAGTTATTTCCTTATTACGTTTTTGGTAGAAACTTCATTAATTTTTGTTATGATTTTAAATAGACTGTGCAAGTCCCAAGCATATTCAAACATTGGGACCTGTTGAAGTTCTTGAGTTTGATTCCTTTATAGTTAAAAGAATAGTCCCCTCAAGAGTTCTTATACACTTGAGACTTGCACAGTCTATTATTTTTCTTTTTTGGGGTGAATTAAAATGTATAAACTTCCTTCATAAAATTGATAGAAAAGGAAACCAGAAAAGCGGTCAAATTTAACTTCTTTACTAATGCCAATATGTATTAATTGTATTAGTTGTATTAAAGAAGTAGTCCAAGTAGTTAACTTAACTTGATTTTTAAAAGGAACAATTACAATGTCTAAATTTAGATCAGATATTAGTTAAGACATAAAGTTTATTTAATCACGCATCTTAATAAATAAAAAAAAAAAAAAAATATTTATAACATCAGAACAAAACTGAAAATCTCATAGAGAAAAAAACCCCCAAATCTTTAAAAAGAGTTGCGTTCAAATTCTAAAGTCATTTTGTAGAGATGGGTCCAACTGTCAAACCCAGCAGGCTGCTAGGAGGATAACTTGTTTCAAAATCAGTTAAGCATGAAACAATTTATTTCCCTAATAAGTATTATACAGGATTGGTAAGCATGAAAAACATCCTAGCTTGCTAATTATGATAAAAGAAAAAATTTTAATGTCAAACATTTCCCCCCGAAATGAACTCATGTTAGAAAAAACTGTGTTGAACGCTTACAAAAATGCATCATCTGATTTCGGTTGTTACAACCAAAATTAAGTACAATGTGTTTACATGCTGAAAACTGTGCATAGTTTTTCACTATTTTCTCCTGACAATGGATTCAGCCCAAATTTTCACAGGAGGTTTCTTTCATGTATATGGTTGATCACACAGCATGAACGCTGTCTGCGACTACTTTGTCAGCTCTATCGATCCTGTACAATAGCTTTAATGGGTATTTGTGCATTCTTTCGTTTATGGTGCACTGCATGATGTGCATTTATGAGAAAAAAAAGAGCATTTTCTTTGAATGAAATGAAATGATTTTGACTACCTTGAAGAAGATCCTCTGATTCTGTAAGGTGGAATTGAAGACAATGGACGGCAAAAAGCAGGCATTGTGAATGAAAACAATGAAAAATTAACAACAAGAATAACAAATACAAGCATTAAAAACTACTGTTTGTTATGAATTTAAGGTTACCATTTCTTTTAAAAAATTTAAATAAGAATTTGAAGTCAGAATGAGAAAAGTAACTCTAAAACAAAGACCCCCAACCCCCCCTTAAAAAAACCCCCAAAACCTCCAAAAGGTTGTTAAATTAGCACTGATGTATAAATACAAAACTTAGAAATACATGGAAAGCTCTTCAAAAATAAATTATAAAAAGAAAGTCTGAGAATGTTAGGATAACAAAAAAATGATAATGATGCGAACATGGACAATTGTTAATAAAGGAATTCAGGTTGTTAAAAAAACAAAAAAACAAAACACATTTTCAAACTGCTTCGAACATACTGGCTGAGAAAAGGCAACCAACCATTAATCAATTAGAGACAATACACTTCTGTATAGTTGTTATGACAACAAGATACATGTATGTCTAGTAGTTTTCATTTATCATTTTGTCATAGAAATGTTTGACTCTTATAGAATTGCTCCCGCACTTCAACACAGTGACCGGTCAATGGAAACGTTATTGCAGTGCAATGGATTGCAGGCGTGTGCCCACAAGAACCGTCTTTGTACCAACACCATGCCTAACTTTTGAGAAGATCCCTATCTTAAGAGTCTTTAAGAAACTCTCTGAATCCACCCTGATGACCTCCAAAAACCTTGGCTCTACGGAAACTCAACATCCAAATGTTTGGACTGAGATAAGATTGACAAGCTTGGCACAAGAAAACAATTAATGTTTGGATCGCAGTACCATATCCTACAAAGTCAAACAATTTTATGAAGAGGATTTTGGAGGATTTGGGAATGTTAGGTTAAATAAATAGATGGTGAATACTGATAGGTAAAACATCAGAAAAACAACATGACATCAATTGGTTGCAATCTAAATAACCTCTCAGTATTTACTTACTTCTTTCCTAGTACAGCGTTGACAAAGACAGTTCCAGCTTGCATGATACGATCTGGTCTAAACGCTCTGACTACCAGCAATCTCTGGATTGGGTTGTACACATCATCCATCTTCTCCGGTAGAGGGGCAGTCTCTGGAGTATCGTGCTCTCCTAAGGTACGCCACTGGGTCTCACGACCATCTTTAGGCATTCGATCAAACATCTCCTGGAACCATTCATAGTGAGTGGCAAGAGACTGTACAAAGAGAAATGTCAATTATATTTAATTAACAACCAACGGATATCTAAGATTAGGTATTGGTCATCCATAGTGAATGGCTAGAGACTGTAACACGGAGAAATTTAATTAATGAACAACAGACATGTAAAATCATTCATAATAGCCACAGTTTTAAAAAGATTTCTGTGATGTAAGAATGGACTTGACTTTGGGTTAAATGATAACATCCTCATATTTCCCTCCTCGGATCAAATGTTTACATTTCAAGCAATATTTTGACATGAATGAAATAAAGGTCCGACAAACAATTCTTGTTTACTGTGGGTCCTTACCTGTAAATTATTTCAAGCAATATTTTGACATGAATGAAATAAAGGTCCGAAATAAAGGTCAGACAAACAATTCTTGTTTACTGCGAATCCTAACCTGTAAATTATGGAACTGTTCATCCAGCATCCAATCAAATGGTTTCTTAGCCTGGGCTATGCGATGATCAGATGGTACAATGTGCCCAAGAGCAGTCATGAGGGAAGAGCCAAGCTGTGGTGAGATCACAAACTCCCTCTCACCAGGTCCGACATTACCCAGAGAATCTTCAACCTTGAATTGTAAGACGTAGGAAAAAATGAAACTCATAAGTTGGCAACGAGAATGAGAAAGACTATAATAACATTAGCAGCAGCATGTGGCTTGTACCAAATTGCTGCAAAATTTCACTTCAGTTCTTTTTAACCAAAGTGCCCTAGTAAAGGTACTTGTCCAAAATGTACAACTTCTCATGTTGTCCAATTTTTTCCAAGATTTGACCTACACTCAACCAACTAGGTCACATGATTGTCAAGTCCTAAATTGAAACTTTCAATATTTTTCACACAAAATAGTATCTGCATTTATAAAACAAAACTGTTTTATAAATGCAGATACTATTTTTTGTGAGCTTCATTTTTAAAAGACATTTCAACAGAAAACAAATAATGAAAAATTACACACTGTCAGCCATGTCTGGGCATATGAAGATGGACTGTATATGGGTTAATAATAAATTGTTGATTAAAAAAGACAAATTTCCTAGAGTCAAACTTGAACCTGCGAACTCCAGGTTAACGTGCCGGCGCTCTACCAACTGAGCTTATCTAGCCCTATGTTGGTAGTCTCCCTATTTTATTTTATTTTAAAAGCCATTCAACCTGTAACTGCCGTATCTGAGTTAATAATTAATTATATAGGTGAAGTCCACCTGTATTAAATTTTGACCACACTGTACTTGCCTCCATGGCTAGCAGTAATGCATGAATCATACGATCTTTCTCTAGTAGTGATCTTGCTGTTCCTTGGAATGCATTGTACGTCAGACGTTCAACAACTGCTTTCACTGCCGCTCTGGGTTACAAAATAATGATTCATTAAAAAGGTCATAAATAACTGATATTGAACTGTCTGGATAAACTCTGGATTGTATATCACAAATGGGTTTATACCTCAACACTCTGCCCAAACATGTCAATCTTAATAAGATATGTGACTAATTATCTTATGAAGTAATAAACCTCAAGGGAAACTGACTAGTGCACAATTTTGGGTTGATTAAAGGAAAATTGATTACTGCGGGACTTGAACCTGCAACCTCCGTATTGATGTGACGGTGCTCTACCACCTGAACTATCTAGTTATCTTAGAAAAAAGAATTAAAACACTCTAAAATTGCTTTTTCAATAATCGTTTAGAGGTCAAAGGTATCATCCAAATGCACATACACTCACATCAAATTTACAAATTACACTATTCAGTTTTGGTTAATTTTTTTGAAGATTGAGGTACACAAATTGCAAACAATGGTGAGTTGCGAAGAATAAAACAATATTAAAAATCATATGATTTCAATCCAATGTTACTAATATTATTCAAATTTTTAATCTGAATAAACTAAATCACTCAAAGCAACTGATGGCATTTTTCACACTTTGTTGAACTTTGACTACCAACTGATACAAATGAACTGCACAAGACAAAACCATAACTGATATCTTAAGCAAGACACACACAAACAAATGTTGTCTCACACACAGTAGAAGCTACAGCTAAGTCAGTCAGTGCATCAACCACCTCCTCCACCCCCCCCACCCCCCCACAACTGCTGCATACAAAGGTTTTATTTATTCGTCTTATTTAACAAGGGTAGCCCATCAGTTTTCAATGTACTGTTCTCCCTGGGGGCCTGGTTTTCTCTTCCTCTAGGTTCAAAAACTTGTAGTAGGTTTGTGTGTAATTTCACATGGAAAAAAAAACACCCCAAAACCTCAAAACAATTTTGTGAGACTTTGAGTCTTCCCAGGAAAAGACAAGTCCAAAAAATAGTTACTTTCCAACATATGTCCTCAAAACAATAACTAGCTGGAACCAGTTCTTTTGTATGGGAGCCAGTTTGTGTGAAATGGGCGTGACTTACAGTGGAAGTACATGGCACTTATTTATAGGAGTCACAGCAAGACAAATGTTAGATCATACTGCAAGGATGTGATTTGTGCAAAGAAAGGACAGAATCAAATAGAATCAAGCAAGATGTACTTACGTCCTGAGAGGGTCAATAGACAGGGTAAAGGAAAGCATGCATGAGGAATGAGTTCAATGAGTCCAACAAAATTATGAGATGAACCAGAACAATTTGAATTATCTTCAATTAAAGCACACTGACAACATTGGTAACTCCCAAAGACCAGTATCCACACTTTGACCCCACATATGCATGAAGTTACAAACGTGTCAAAGTACAAGCTCAACTGGTTCACGGAAGTAGTAAAAACTCACTTTGAAGCTTTCACTGTTTTCATACGCTGTGATTTGGACTAACGAATTAACAGTTTATGATTTTCTCAAAAGCTTTAGCATTTCAAGCAACAGTATTTCAAGGGAAGCTTTCCACCGTGACCATTAATATACCATGTCATTTAAGTGCAAGTCTGTTCAAGATTGATATTTTCAATCTGACCAATGTTGTGAACATGATAATGATATTGAGTAATGAGTAAAAGTTTGGGTTTGAGTGAATTTATTGAATATGTTTTGAACATTTTGACAAGCCTGAGACACAAGGCCCTAATGCATGTAAGGCTCCATCACATCAGGCAATAGACCTTTCCTAAGTAAATTGCACGTCGTGCGTGTGCACTAACACTACTGGTTGGCAAAATGAGGGAACATCGCACCTTTTTGTATGGGGCTGATGGTGGTGTGATGCATACGTGTTTGTACATCTGCCTAGTGCACAACTCTATGGCATTTGCCAAACAGTGTTCAGTTTTCACATTTCAGTTTTCACATTTCAGTTTTCACATTTCAATGATCACATTTCAAATTACAACATTTCATTTTTCACATTTCCATTTTCACATTAAATTTTTCACTTTTTGATTGCACATTTCAATTTTCACATTTAAATTTTCATATATCAATTTTGATATTTCAATTTTCACATTTCAATTTACATACAAGTTCTCTTAGACAATAAGATACCATTAGAAACATTTCTCTTGTGGAAATGAAGTGTGGATTTTGAATGCAGTGCAGTTGGTTGCCCCAAAGCTGCCTGTAAAAGTTGGTTCATGTGACTAGACCCTGTTAGTATACATGCACTCTGAAATGAGACATTGCAATAAAATGTTTGCAAGAGGAAACTGTAGCATAAACTCACCCAATGAAACCACTGATTGATATTACCAAAGCCTATCTTCATCCATGAAAGATAAAGACTGGTAACAAGTCTAGGGTTTAACTTACCTCTCAGAATGCTTAATTGAAGCATCATATACATCCAGGAATTGTTGCCATGATGTTTGATACATTGCGTTAATTTCCACCAATGATCGAGCGACATCAAAGCACACAGCTCCTCGTTTAGCGATGGACCTGTAGCCTTCACGGGCATTATGAATGGCCTTCTTTGACATCTGAACTCGTTCTTGGCTGTTGATTGAAACAAATACACATTGTCAACTGTAACATCACATATTTACAAAAGAGCCAATACTTCATGCAGGCACAATTTGTACAGAACTCATTGAAGGAAAACATAACATCCTATATTTGATGGAGATTGCAGTGGAATATTTCAACTATATTTGATAGGAAAAGAAAGAGTGGCACATTGTAAAAACTTGCTCAGCTGTTATAAGTCACCAATCTTGATGTTTATGGGTTTGAGGCATTGCATAGTGAGGTATCAATGTGTATACATTTTGCCGTAACACCATGTGTATATCTACTTTGCTGTGTAGATTTCTTCTTGAGAACTTGTCTTGTTATTTATTCTACTGCCGTGGAGTAGATTTCGGAATTTGGTAGACTACCTAGTTCTGAAGAAAAAAATAAAATAAATGTCCAGCTTATAAGGTACTAGCTGAGTGGGAGGTAGGAAATCGGCTTTTGCTTCGTGGATTGAGGGGACTACTTTGTATTAGCTTCACTGCTGCTGAGCGAGTTATTAAATTGGTTTCAATTAAGTGAGATCAATTCAACAATTGGTACATAGTTCACTCTGACAACACTAGAACTGGAGTTTAGAGCAGAAGACCACTCTGCAGCAATACTCCAAGCAATGAAGTATCCATTAAGAAATGTATTCAAGTTCTAAGATAACAGCTGACCTTTCTCATATCTCATCGTAGTGTTTTGTCAACTCTGCAAGTTTCTTTGTAGTTGCTAAATCATTGACTAATCAGACATTAAAAAAAAATCTAAGCAAAGAAGTATCTTTTAAGCCATGCGTTAAGATCTAGGAATGGCTAATAGCTGACCTTTCTAACGTCTCATCGTAGTGCTTCTTCAACTCTGCAAGTTTCTTTGTTGTTGCTAAATCATTGAGTAGTCTGGTATCGGAAGCCAAACAATCCAACATCTGCTGCTCCAACTCATCTAGTCGTTTCATGTTAAATATCTTCTCCTGTTATTAAGAATTATAAAAAACAAAACAAGCTCTTTGAATAAAATGCAAACCACAGTAGTGCAAGACAGGACCCACCCTATTGAGTAAAGTCAGGGCCAACGATAGCCTTCAAACTTGAGTGGGGCAGATTGAAAAAAAATTCACACTTTTGCAACAAAATTTCAGGAAATCCCTCAGGATTTTTAACCAAACCACAATTTTACTCCATTTTCATTGCACACTTGCTGCAAATTTCCAGGGAAAAACAGACTCTGTATTTTAACCCTGGAGTTATCTCGAATGACCCTAACTCCTATGCAGGGACAGCTATTAATTAAAGAGTGAGAAATTACAAACCTTGTTAGCCACTGTACCATCTTCATCTTCTCTAGCTTTCTCTAATATTTAAAAATCAGTAAAACAAGGTCCTAGTGTTGCTAAGACCCAAGATGCTTACCTTGTTAGCCACTGTACCATCTTCATCTTCTCTAGCTTTCTCTAATATTTAAACATCAGTAAGACTAGGTCCTAGTGTTGCTAAGACCCAAGATGCTTACCTTATTAGCCACTGTACCATCTTCATCTAATCTAGCTTTCTCTAATATTTAAAAATCAGTAAGACTAGGTCCTAGTGTTGCTAAGACCCAAGATGCTTACCTTGTTAGCCACTGTACCATCTTCATCTAATCTAGCTTTCTCTAATATTTAAAAATCAGTAAGACTAGGTCCTAGTGTTGCTAAGACCCAAGATGATTACCTTGTTAGCCACTGTACCATCTTCATCTAATCTAGCTTTCTCTAATATTTAAAAATCAGTAAGACTAGGTCCTAGTGTTGCTAAGACCCAAGATGCTTACCTTGTTAGCCACTGTACCATCTTCATCTAATCTAGCTTTCTCTAATATTTAAAAATCAGTAAGACTAGGTCCTAGTGTTGCTAAGACCCAAGATGCTTACCTTGTTAGCCACTGTACCATCTTCATCTAATCTAGCTTTCTCTAATATTTAAAAATCAGTAAGACTAGGTCCTAGTGTTGCTAAGACCCAAGATGCTTACCTTGTTAGCCACTGTACCATCTTCATCTAATCTAGCTTTCTCTAGAGCCATAAATCGATCTAGTAATTCTTCTTCACAATCGTCTCTGGTTTGATAGAAGTTCATGATACTGGAGTAGGCTGCTAGACTATGTGGAATGCACTGGGGGATCTCTGTGGTATGTAGGAACAGACGGAAATTGGGATGGCATTCAACTTCATGATCTGCAACCTGTGGTTGGAAAAAAGGACTTATACTAACACAGTTCATATGGCTTTATTGTTTTTAAATTTAATAGCCTTCAATTGAAATAATGAAATCAGTTCAAAATCATAATAACATTATTAAACTCAACTGTAGGTTCAAGCATTAACCTAGATTAAACCTAAGCTAAATCTACATTAAACTTTAGTGGGTTAAGGTAAAAGAATGACTGGCACCCTAAATAATGATGACAGAACAGAATAATTCAACAAACTTCCCCAAATCTTGGCTCAGTACAAGCTACATAAACAACTATGCTGTGAAATGTAAGGTATTTGTACTAGCAGAAATGGTGCTAAATTAGGCCCAATTCGTGGCTCTGCTTACCGCCAAATTCTGAGCTTGCGATCACCATTCTTCACTTACAGGGAAGGGGCAGGGCAGCCGTGTTAGCGAAGAATGCCTAGTAACATGGAGTACGAATGCGCACAGGCAGAAATTCCCGGCTAACAGTGGCTAACCTGTGAAATACACTTGACGTAAGCAGAATTCCCTGCTTCCGTAAGCGCTGATTCTTTGCTTATGGTAAGCAGAGCCATGAATGAGGGCCCCAGATGTTTACTTTAGATAAAAAGCTGGGAGTAAACAGTACACATCATGACATGGTGTTTTGTCTGGTAGTGATTTACTGGTGAGCAAAATGGTTTATGCTTTATCAAATTTTGCCAATTAGCAATTCTTTCAAGTTTGGCTCAGATTAGACTGGTATTATTTAATTACTGGTGATGGTAAATACTGATTGTTTTAAATTTTGTGAGCGTGTTTAACCTATCAGCAGGGAGTGGTAGACATAATTTTATTATCTACGAAATAAACCAAACTTGTAACACAAAAATATAATCACAACGAAGTTACAGTATGATTTCTTGATACTGCATTATTCCAGTGACTTTTTTTCTGCCCTGCTCTGTGAGTAAATGACTTATGTTAAAGTCTGGTGCAAGTGCTAGTTAGTTAACGAGCCCCAAATCATCGGGGATGAAGTTAACTATTATCTTACCATCATCTTAAAAGGTGTCTTGGCGTTCATGAAGGCAAGACGTCCTCGAAGGAGACGAGTAAATCTCTGATCATGAGCAAGAGCTGTTGCATCACAATCCATGATGACTAGAGGAGTACCTTCAGTTAGACAGGTCTCAAGCTGTGAACGTAGCTCCTGTCAAGTGATTCAACAAAAAACGTCAATCACTTCATCTTTCTAAGGTATTATATAACCTTTACATACCACTTTTCATTTCATTAAAAAACACCCATGTTCACACAAATCTTACCTACACACTGGAGAGCATATTGTAAGGAACTATTAGAAACAACCTTTGGATTAGTGCCTTTTACACATAATTGATTATTATATTACTTTGTCTTTCAAAAAACATCACTAAAATTGTTCCTTTTATAGAAAAGTGACACTCATTTACTGGGTTGGTATGCTAATCTGAGGTATGGTAAATCTCTTCAATATCTGTGTAATGAAGACGATGACAAACAACATGTGTTAAAGAGTTCTTCATGGAATGGAAATATTGGAGTGCATGGAAACCTGATATGGAGGGCCGTAGATTTAATTTGAATATTAAAAGAATTAGTCAAAGGTATTGACTGAAAACTTTGTAAACAAAAAAACCCAAATAACGGGGTCATATTTATACCTGTCACATAACTAATAAACATTCATTTTCACGTTTTAAATTTGAAACTTTTAGCAATGTGCAACCAAGTTTTCACAATAAATTGTTTAACATATTGACAAATTAATAACAAACATCCTATCTATCGATCCTAATTCAGAAGCTGAGGTCCAATTTCTGCTATTATTGTCTAAATTATTTCTGAGTCTCACTTACATTTTAAGAATAAAGAGTCAATACCTACTTGAAATGCCTGGCCAAACTTAAGTTTGATAATTTTCAAAAACCAGAAATTGATGTGAATACTTACATGATACTTGACCAGTACAACCCTCCCACTGAGGTAACATTTCAACCAATCGATGACACGGCTTGTAGGGTCACAGAGTAAAGGCCAGGCCGTACAGCTTAACTCTTGCATTATAAAACATGCATTATTCAAAGAGTTTGGAGTAGATGGAAGATTCAGGATACGCAGAGATTCAATCTCAACCTGAAATGAGTCAAATAATTAGTTAAATCAAGATTCAGTGAAATAAATAAGTAAAATAGAAACATGATAACAAAAAAGTTCATACAATTAGACTTGCTGTCAAATAATATTAGTAATAATAACATGGTTTGGACAATTAACCAGTTCAACCGTAAACAAACATTGAAATCCATTTCCAAACGGTAAAACAAAGTCTACAGTAAAACAATGAGACCTTCTTTTTCTTTAAAATGTTAGTCCCAGACACTATCCAAGGAGAATAATTGACATCCCTTTTGTTGATGGAATGTTTATCTTACTCCCCTTCAAATGTAATACAGTATTTTCATTCTCCTACAGTTTGTTTCACATTTTGCTTGGTAGCCATCCAACTGTGGTTTGTGGTTTTGTGACTGTAAAAACTGATTTCTACCCAGTGTTGTATTTTTAGTCCTTGAAAGTGTGTTTACATCTGCTCCTGTCACAGATGGGCTCATAGTTCTGATTGGAATCAGTAGAAATGATTAAATGGATATCACAATTTCCGTTTAACCGTTTACTAAAATGTAAATGCACAACTCTAAATAATAATTTAATGTCAATTTATAAGCAGCCAAATTCACCAAAAGTGCTCATGGCGCCGATGATACACAAGAACAATGAAAACAGTCCTGCCAACCAATGGGGGCGCCCTCCTTTTGAAACAAACAAGATATCCTTGAGGAATTTGCTCTCAATCTGAGAAAGATTACATAAAAAAGTCATGCGTGAGAACTTATCTGTAAAATCATGTCGGTATTTAACAGTTTTTTTTTTTACCAATGATCCCTCTGCTGCTGCTTCCCAGGTTGTATCCTAAACTTAGGTGTGATCCCAGGCTATATGGCAGTTACAGGTTGAATGGCTTCTAACTGGCACCCCGAACAAAGATATTGACAAAATAGGGAGACCGCCAACATAGGGCTGGATAGCTCAGTTGGTAGAGCGCTGGTTCAAGTCTCCGTCTAGTAAACTTTTCTTTGTTCAGCCCAAAAGCTTTATATTTAAAAAGAAATGTCACTTACGTCCGAGTAGAGAAATCTAATGAGAGGAATATCCTTGAAGAGCTTCTTCTTTGGCACGGGTAGTCCGTGCCTCTCACACATCACATTGAAATACTCAGATAAACGTATGCGGGAGTCTGGGTCCATACCACCAGAGTACGTCAAGAAACCTGCAGCAGCTACACAGGTACTTAGTAGCCACTCATTGACTGCATTGTCATCAACGTAAGCTTGCCAACGCTTCAGTTCTTGCTGTAAGCTAAAAGTGACAAAGAATACCAGTTACCACTGACCAAGATCCTCACCAACAGTTGATGCTTTCAAGCGCATTCTTAAAACCCATTTATTTCTAGTGTGTTCACATTGCTGATGTTTTTCTTGTTTGTTTGTGAAGTGCAATGGTCACTTTTGGAATTGCGCTATATAAGAACTGTTATTATTAATATTATTAAATAGATAAGAGACTTGGAAATCCATCCTGCAATCACTCCAACCACCTCAACAATCATGTTTAAATCCTCTTGTTTTTTGTTTTTTCTCTCTATCAGAGTGAAGTCTTGGTGCGCTTTGTAACCTTTGGAAAATGTTACTATTATTTTATTAACACTCGCCCACTGATAGATCTTCTTTTGACATCAGTGAGGGCGCTGTTTACCCTTGTGATGTCATGAAAGAGAACTGTAAAACCTTTAAGGATGAAGACACAGAGACACTTACCTCTTCATCATATTAGTAGCAGCTTTAAGTCTCTCATTACTTGCTTGCAGCTCAATCTCTAAGGCATGTTTAACAACAACAGCTGCATCAAACTCCTTCTGTAGGTCAGTCACAGCGTCTTGAAGGGCTGGGATATCTGCTTCAGTATAAACAGCTTCATCCTCAGGATCGTCTTGTTCTTCTCTTGCTAAAGCTTCTCTAGCTTCCTATAAGGCATCATGTGTAAAAGGATGTAAGATTGTTAAAGCTATACAAGTTGTTGAGTTAGCAGTTGGTGAAGAAGTACAGTATTTGGAGTGTTGGTAAGCATGCTTTCAATAAAATGTTGTTCATGCTCTCTCAAACCTCTTTTCATTAAGACAATAACTAAATACGTTTCAGTTTTATGCTGTTCTGTTCTTGTCTTGAATTAGATTTGTTCATGCTGTTGCTCTTATTTAAATTGGAAAACTGTTAAGCAAATTATTTAGAAGTTAGTAAATTGCAATGTAATTTTAAAGTTTTGTTTGTTGATATTTTACTGATGCAGAGTGAGTTTTTATGCAGATTGTTAATCATGGGTTATTTTGTTTCTGTTTGTTTAATGACACTTTTTGTTGTCTAGCATTGCTATGGGAATTTCAAATGATTGGAGTTATAATGTATGGTGACTAAGATTCCCTATTGAGGAATAATCTCTGTATATCTGTATAACATATTTGTAAGTAACAGTAGTCATGCCACCGAATGACAAGTCAAAATGACTGATAACTTCATAATGTCACTAATACATCTAGTAAAATTGATATCCTAATGTCTTTTTTCTCAGAATGGTTATGCAAACTTTTTTTATGATTCATGCAAATTGTTCACAAGTAAATAATGTTACAAGCTAGTTACAAAGTGCTTTTTAAATAAAAACTGTCGCTAATTATGAAATTAAGACATATTAGTCAGCACATAATTTGTACAACAACATTAATGCCATTCTAACACACCATGCAATTAAAACATTTATGAATGAAATAAAAAAAAACCAATTGTACTGGAAGCATCTCTATTGTCAACTTGTTTGAAAACTGCAAAAAGTCAAATGGGACAAATTTATCTCAAACCCAGATAATTAGATGGAAACAGAGAGAAGTATCACAACAATGCAATAAAGGTACAATCCACGCTAATCATTCAGAACGCTACCACAAAGAAATCACAACACAAACCCAAACTAAAAGACAACAAAGATTCTACACTGAACAAAAAATTCTCTAAAATAAACCTATAAACCATACCCGCCTGACTGGTCACAGTATAAACACTGCTTCTGCCTAAAAGCCAATATAGCGTTTATTGGTGCATTAAGGCCTTGTCACACGAGGCAACTTTTACAGGCAACTTGGAGGCAACCAACTGCAGTGCATGCACAAGGACCACTTTGGTAGCACAGGAGTAATTTTTCAAACAAAATTTTACGATCCCCAAGAAAAATATATGAACATTCAAAAGTGAATGCCTTTTCTTCTAGTGGAGATTGCCTGGAACTGGTTGCCTGTAAGTTGCCTCGTGTGACATGGCCCTTACAATAAACTTTCATTATTTACTGCCTAGCAAATAAACATACCCCAACATTACCGTTGGAAAGAGCTCACAATTCTCTTAAATAATGCGATATGTCATGTTTCCTCTCTCATCACTAGTAATGAGAGTATAAAGAAAGGTACTAACTTCTTGTTCATCTACATGATCTATGGGAAATCCCATAGTTAGGCAAATATGGGTTCAATCTCAAACTGTAATTAACAAAGTTCTTGTTGAAAATCTCAGCTGGGGAAGTAAAGAAAGAATGACTAAGGATTCCTTCAGTATTCAGAGAACGCTGGAATGTCAAACATAAATTTCAAATCATAATTTCAACCCACGTATTCAACTTAATTGATGTAAACATTGCTTGATATCAAGCAATGTTTAAATGCTTGGTCTGCGTCGGGCACTATCCTTGGTTTAACAGTTATTAAAGACATCTGTTCTAGAATGTTGGGGTCTTGGGTTTGAATCCTATCTGAGTAGCTGGTAGAGTTTATTCTACCGTGTCTACAGGACTCAGTGAGCACCAAATACCCTGTGCTTATCACACAGAGTTTTAAGGCTAAAACTAAAATGAGAGTCCACAAAAGCTTTTCAAGTTAGCATTGGTCAACAATGATAACATGCATCACAGCTGGTAATGTTGTCAATGTATTGTACTCATCAATTCTGGAGGTACGAGCTTGAATTAAATTCAATTTAACTTCACATTTATTCACTCTATTTTATGGAACAAACAATCCTGATAGAAAGTCAAAACGTCACACACGCATGTATCTGTTGTAACTGGAAGGTCTTGGACACTTCCAGCCATATATAAGACTCTTCCTCTGTGCTGTGCACAGACTACTTCCAGCTCAATAGCTGGTTGCGACAAACCCCAAATCACTCCAAAACCTTTTTTGATCATGCACACATTCTCTGAAAAATACCAGATTAATAAATTCACATGGTAATTGTAGTTGATGTTACACTTATAAAGTTGAATAACTGCAGCATATTATAACAACCTTAATGCTGAGGAAAACATGCATAATCTTAACAAGGCATCAAAGCAAGCATTAATAGGAGCTTAGGGTACGAGCAATGACACACAGGGTGGGAGAGATAGTGGGGGAGAAGGTGGGGAGATATTGTCCACACATCTTTACGTACCGCATTACCAGCCTTGAGTTAAGTCACAGTCAAAACACACCCAAAGTTTTAAGATGGGCAGAAATGTAAAACACAATTGAAACATGTTAGAAATTCTTACACACTCTCACATATATTTTGTGACACCAAAACAGGGTATAAAAACACGTTGTTTTCTTTCTTTCAAACACAAACTATTTACATGTATTATGGAAAAACACAGGACAGAACAAATCTCAGAAACAGTCTCAAAGGAGTTCCACTCACAAACAATTCACATCTGAATCCCATATTACATTGTTTGAACATAAATAAATAAAGAAAAACTTGACATACCAGAAACAAAAGAATATATTTTTCTTTAAAACTAATTTTTCATTTGGGGAAAACCAGAAGACACATTTTGAGAATGCCCAGTAATGCCTGGTTCACAAGTAACATTGAGTATAAATTTTGGACTAAAATTGAAATGAATTAACAAAATAAATTACAAATTTGCTGGCAGTTTGATTTTCAAATGAAATGAAGGCTGTAGAACACTGACGAAGGAATGTCTGTTAAAATAGATTTGATATTCCCTTGGTAACCTCGTTTCTTTGACTAAAGCTGCTTTTTATTAAGAATCTGTCTATGCCTCGAGGTGTAGATAAAGAGATGAACTGAATATCCCAAACCCTAACGGAAGGATTTAAGACAATAAATATCATCTTACCCTTTCATCTTGCTCCTTCTGAAGTCGTTCATTCTCTATTTTCTCTTTCTCAAGCTCCGTTTGTTTCTCCAAGGCCTGTCGAAGTGGACCACATTGATGCGAGTATTCAACCAAGGAGCAGATGTAAGCTACGAGATTGCCTGCATCTTCTGAGCTATAGCGTACTGCTGCAATCGTAATACCTCCCGTCTCCATGGAGGACGGACTACGTCTTGATGAGGCGGGTAACTTGGCTCCTCCTGAGATCAAGGAAACAGATAATCTTTACCACTAAGTCTCCCTAGTACAGCTGTTGGTAGTGAATTTGTTTACATCAAATTTTTGGATTTCAAACTACATGTAAGTGAGGACAGTAGCTTTTAAGATTTTGTAGATAGTTAAGTTGTGTGCAGCACAACCTTTGAATATGGAAAATGGAATCCCTTTTATTGGGATTAAATTCAAATCACCCACGTAATCATGGACAAACTTATTTTCACGCTCAAACTAATGACAGGGAATGTATAACAACAACAAAAATAAAGGAATAACAATTTCCTCTCAGAGTGGAAGCAAAGCTCCCTGAATGTACAAAATGTTACATGTTAGAGGTTTACAGAATGTCTACAACATGTCAATAGATATCTGAAGGTTTGGTCATAACAAGGGCGAAGTCTTTTTGTCTCTGTGATGGCAAGTTTGCCTCTTTCAAGAAAATCTGACAGCAATGGTAGATCAACAAAAACTCCTCATACATCATAAATCACATGCATGAAATAAAAGAGTCAAAAAACGATGTACACAGCCAAATAGAAAGAGTTTGGGAAGGTATACAAACAAAATAACAACTTACAAACAGAAAGACAGACAAAACCTAAATACCACAAGACTTACCAGGGACCTCCAGCAGTGACCCTTCCCCAGTAACTCCCTCTCCATCACCCTTGGGTTTAGGTAGGTAATGCTCTACATTTAGTCTAATGTTAGGATCCAGTCCATTCTCCCAGTCAATGCCTTGCAGTATCTCTACAAACTTGGTGGAGTCATTTAGCATATTCTGCATCTGCTTCCATCTCTGCTTATCGTTCAGCTGATCTTTGGATTCTGTGTAAACAGGTGGATGTGCGCAAAGGTATCAAGAAGAGGGATGTAATTGAATAAATACAACAAGTACAAAATGAAAAAGAGCTCTTATAATTATTGTATTTTACCCAGCTAAAAGAAAATGCAAAAAAGGATGCTGAATACTTTGGTCATCAACTCAGATATTTTGAGTTGTTTCAGGCATTTCCAGGGTAAGCAAAAATAAATATACAAAAATACGAACAACTTGTTTACTTAAAGTACAAAGAACTTTCTAATGTCAAATATCAAAGGGAATAAAAAAGTTTCAAGAGGAACTGTCAGAATCAAACAAATTCAGAAACACACTGAATGGAAAGTAATATTCTTAGTAGAAACATCTAAATACTACAAAAAGGAACTGTGTGTCTTGGAGAAGTAAATCTAAAGAGAGTGCAATCTAAGAAACTTACTGGATTTAGAGATCACGCTTTCTCCTGATATGTAGATACAAGATACAAGACAATCATGCAGAGATGGTGTGCCACAGTGATCATACGGTGCACAGGAGAATCAAACCATAATACAAGACGAAGCAAGGAAGAGTGACATGTAGGACAGTAGAGTGGGGGAGCAGGGAAGAGACAAGAAGCACAGGAGAATTAAAACATGATACAAGGCAAAACAAGGAAGAGTGACATGTAGGACAGTAGAGTTGAGGAGCATGGAAGAGTCAAGAAGTACATGTAGAAGAGAATTGAACCAAATACAAGACAAAACAAGGAAGAGTGACATGTAGGACAGTAGAGTGGGGGAGCAGGGAAGAGACAAGAAGCACAGGAGAATTAAAACATGATACAAGGCAAAACAAGGAAGAGTGACATGTAGGACAGTAGAGTTGAGGAGCATGGAAGAGTCAAGAAGTACATGTACAAGAGAATTGAACCAAATACAAGACAAAACAAGGAAGAGTGACACGTAGGACAGTAGAGTTGAGGAGCATGGAAGAGTCAAGAAAAACAAGACAATTGAACCAAATACAAGATGGAGGATGGAAGAGTAATATAGAGTAGAAGGTAGGGATGAAGGTTTAGAAAGCAGGAAATAAACAGAAATAAACAAGAAAACCGAAAGTCAGATGTAAAATGAGGAGGATGGAAGTAGAGTGAGATGTGAAGGAGGAGTAAGGAAGGAATGGGAGATTTGAATTGTTGACGGACAATTGAATATTCATTCAATAAGAAACATCCAGAGATATGGAGAATACAAAACAAACAGATACAAAAAAGGAAGAAGAAGAAAAAGAAGAAAAAACCAAAAACAAAACAGAAACAAAAGGAAGAAAACAAAAAAAGGAGTACAAAATCATCCAGAGGTGGGAGAAGATGAAGACAGCCAGTTGAAAAGATCAGATTATGAAGGAAAGAACATGATACAGAGGGTAGTCCAAAGTAAAGAATACGAATGAAATAAAGGAATCATTGATGGAAGAGGAAAGGAGAAAAAAATGAGAACAAAAACCAAGTTAGATTATGATCAAGCAATGATGGAAAATATGAACAATGACAAATTACAAAACTCGCCATGCAAAGTGCAAATCCAACTACATTGTATTGGATGAATAGTGTAGAATGTTATCTATAGTATGACATTAAACTACATGTTGGTAGAGGTGGATGGATTACATGCACAGCAGGTGACCATGAATGTTGAAAGATGACAATAATTGACATCACCATAATACCAAACTTTACAAATCTTACAAAGAAAGTGAATAATATGAAAATAATATGAAGCAGGTAGGTTTTTGTTTCAGAAGGGTAGATACTTTTTGTTAACATTGGAAACTTGGAAAATGTCAATTCAGGACTCGTGACCTTTACATTAAGTTGAGAGGTCAAACGTTAGGGCTATTTTTGGCTGCTATGATAATTTTGGTACAAGCAACTTGCCGCTGTTATGGTCTTTGTTATGATGTATGTGTACGTATAATAGTGTTACTACATGTATTAAAATACGTGCATCTATTTATACATCACTAGTTCATATTTCACTGTACATACTCAATTTCCACTGGTTTTGTAGTCTGTTGAAGTGTTTCTTTCAAACAATTAACTCAGACAAAATTTGTATTTGATATTTTTCAGCAACATGCAATATGTTCACTATAACCATTGAAGTAGTTAACTAAACCTCTTGAAATTGGCGGCTACAGCTATGGCTATGACTGTTGCTAGGGATGCCCTACTTCCAACACATGAATATGCAGAAATCTAGCCACAGCCGTAACTGTAGCCAGTAATTAATCCACCATCAGTTACATCAGCAGCTAGTTTTACTTGAATCAAGCAATGGGCGGATCCAGACTTAAGGTAACACTGTCCATGCACATTACATGTATGTTCCAAGAATGACTCATGATGAAAGTGAATGTAACTGATGTCAGTAACTGATGTATATGTCCAACATGTCCAAGGCCTATTTCCATACAGCTGTCAAGTTGGTAAGTCACTACGTCAAACGCACGCGCATCAGCTGCAAGCACAGGGTTTTCCTGTGTTATTTTACTGAAAACTTACACCTTCATTGTTCCATTTTTTGACAGAAACCCATATTACCATGATTACTGCCAAGACCTTGAAGTTTTGCACCACATATGTGAAAGGCAAGTCTGACGTATTTTGTTCTGACATAGCTCATCAACTTAATACATAAAATTTCAATACATTTCCTATGGGCTTAAAGCAATCGATTTATCCAGTTTGCCTAAAGTGGGCGTGGCTTACAGTGAAATCACGTCCTACTTACCAACAGGATAGAATCAAGCAGACTCAATTATTGCCTAATGGCTTATTTACAAACCAATGTCAGGAGAGACCAGTCATGTATACTAGGCAGGGTCCACATCAAGTGACTTCAGCTTTGATTGTGGCTATTGGCTTCAACGACAACGTTGAAGAGTAACGGCCTTGTCACACGAAGCAACTTTTACAGGCAACTTGGAGGCAACCAACTGCAGTGCATACTACAAGATCACTTTGGTAGCACAGGAGTCATTTTTCAAACAATGTCTTACAATCCCCAAGAGAACATTGAAAAGTGAATGCATTTTCTTCTTGGAGATTGCTTGGAACTGGTTGCCTGTAAATTGCCCTGTGTGACAGTGACCTAAGACTTCTCATCCATACAGCCATAGACACTGCCCAAGCCAGCAATATGTAAACAACCTTAGATAACAATTGTATTCTCAGTACATATACCTCCATCAAACTCGTCTCTAATGCTAACCTTCTACATGTCTACAGGTTTTGAGGCATTGCATAGTGAGGTATCAATGTATATTCAGTTTGTGGTAACACCATGTGTACATCTACTTTGCTGTGTAGATTTGTTCTTTCAGAACTTGTCTTGTTATTTATTCTACTGCCACGGAGTAGATTTCGGAATTCGGGAGACTACTTAGTTCTGAAAAGAACTGTCCTGCTTCGTCTACATGTCCTTACATTGTTTGGTTTCTCATGACTGTAGTCAGTAGTGACTGATGCTCATGATAAATGACATGCAAAAGCCATCTTGTTTTTCAAACACACAAGTCTATACAAATCAAAGTGAGGCTAATATCTAATTAGGCAGGTGGTCATAACCAAACAATGATTTTCTAGTTTGATCTATGGTTGACAGTCAGGGAACTAGACATATGCATATGAATCATGGAATTGCAGCTCTGATATGAATGATTCAAGATGAATACATGGAGCATTTACAACTAGGTGTTCTTTCTCTCATTCCAGAATATAAGACATTCATAGTTTCTTGCTTTGATTTGTCTACATCACCAACCGTGTGTTCATTTCTTGTTTTCAGACACAAATCAATTGATTGCATTTTTGACCGTATGAGGGCGCTTTCATCTGCAAGTTTCCTTGCATCGCAATAACAGCTTTATCTTATTTTGACTGCTTCTATGCTATTTTCTTCTGGTTATATAAGTAATAATAATAACAATGAAAAAAACTGTTTGTTTCACTTGTTTCGCATCATGTAAACTTGATTTAAAAAAATACTGTGAATTAGTATGTATTAGGTGCTTTGATTTATGTACATTGCAAATTGTCTGGCATATTTGCTGCCACCTAGTGTCCCAAAGTCTCCCACTGTTCTGCCAACAGATATAACAGAATATGATCCATTGTTCTTTGTTATAATGATTTTCTCAACATGAATCAAAACAACAATCTGAGCATAAATCTGATATCCAGAATGCAAGGGGAAGTAACACCTGTACAATCATTTTACTAGCTGAGGTCTCATGAAGTGGGTTTGCGGGCGTATGGGGTGGGTTTGTGGGCGTATGGGTTGGGTTTGTGGGCATATGAAGGGGTTTGTGGGCAGAAGGAGGGGGGGATTGTAATTCTACCTGAGGCGTAGCTCAAATACTTGGGAGGATGTACTCGGGATTTTCCTGTAAGGACAAGATTTTGGTCATCACATCGTTGCTTCATGTAGGACATTACTTTCAATCATTACAAAGTGGTAACTTGTGAGTTAGTAAGTCGTTGTATCAGACATTCAAATCTAACTCCCAAATGGCTAATTGACTTGATGCAATCGTCACTTCTACAAACAATTGAGTGAATACCAATGACACAGGACCGAAAGGCTTCAACTCGTATTAAATGTCTGTTTGTGCATCGTTTAAGAGTCAAAAGATTAAGACTAATGCATGCATTACTTCACATATCATGCCTTAGAATAGTACTGTGCGTCACTTTGTGCTGGTGTGAAGAAGATCTTTTCACAAAAGATAGAAAAACTAAGAACCATTCTAGAATAAATTGGAAATAAAAACAGGACTTGAAGAGAAAATCTGTCAAATAAAGAAAGATTACTAAGAAATGACAAACTTTCATCTAAGAAACAGAGAGCGAGAGAAACAGTATAGGTTGATGTCAGAACCAGGGTCTCATACAGAAAGACTAACTCCACTCACTGATAATGGGATCTTAATTCCAGTTTGCCGATTTACTTACTTGGCATTCTGTGACTTCCCTTAGTAGGACTCTTGGGGCTTGGTGATGAGGTGGAGGAATGTCTTCCAGACAAGACAGAAGCATCCTCATTAGGTATCTTCTCAGTCCTCTCTGGATGCTGCCCAAGAGGTTTATTCTTCCCAAGGAGGGCCATGACCATCTCCATGACTTGTTGAACAATTGGAGGTGGATTCTGAAACGACTTCAGGCGTTCGATGCAGGAACGGTCAACTTTTTCACACCAGTGAAGAACCTGCAGTAAGATGAATGAAGTCATTGTTCTCTGGGATGAACAGGTGCACACAGTAATCATAACATCAAATGTTCAGATTTATATTCAGATGCTAACTGGATTGTTATAAATAACAAGGAAGACCGCCAACATTCGAATTAGACAGCTAAGTTGGTAGAGCGCCCGCATGTTAATCTAAATAAAGGTCACAGGTTCAAGTCCCGCTATAGTCATTCTGTCTTTGTTCAACCCCAAATTATACATAAAAAGACAGATCTATTCTCAGTAAAAATACATAATGAAATATAATATCTAACACTAATAAGTACTTCTGAAGGTTTGTTTGCTAAATTATAAACAATATATAACATTCTCTTAAATTTCAGATGGCATCAGTTTCACAGCATGGATAATTCACAAAGTAAAATATTTGTTTTTTGTTTCAATGACTTTGATTTTGTATCTGTCAGCTTCATGCATGATCAGTCAAGCTTTTTAATTACTAAATAGAATGCGGTACACAATATGGGGTAGATGGACGCGTGCTTGTTGCATGACGTAAATAACACACATTGGATTGTTAGCCTTTGTCAGATTTGCTTTTTACAACTTACCTGATCTCTAGCTTTTTGCAAGACACCTCTGCACTCTGCTACTTTCTTAGCAGCAATTTCAAGTTCCTCCTCAATTGCCATCTTACGAGATTGAAGATTTTCTTGCCTCATCCTCTCAAACTCCTTATCATATTCATCTCTCTCTTCTGTAAAATAAATCATAAATCAAAATCACTGATTTAGATCCCAAGGTATATTTGTTTTGATATACACGGTGATAATGATGCCCTTTGCTCATGCTCAGATTGCACAACAGAGCATCTATAGGACCCCAAGGCTTCTGAGGCCCTTATCCTGCACCCTAAAATGTTTGTCACAAAATATAATCACTCAGTGAAATCTGGCTTTTCTATTTCACTCAGCTTCGCCTCACCATAATGGCTTTGTGCTCCACGCTCGTCAATTGTTTTTGAAGAAACCAGCAGCCACTTGCAAAAATGTGTTCTTGCGTGCTTGATTTATAACAATGCCTAGAAACTATTCCCAGTGAACTAATCTGAAATAAGAAAGCTTGGCTGACTTGAACTCACCCGCTTGAAGTAGTTCATCTTCAATTTCTTCATCACTTTCAACCTCATGCATCTGTAAGAACGCACTCAAGCTATTACTAGCCTCAGTAAATTGAGCTTTAGTCTTCTCCAACACTGTCGCCCGAAGTGTCAAGCTTTCAAGAAGAGCAGCCACCTTCTTACTGGCATCTTCATAGTCTACTTGAAGACGTTTAATATCTTGTTTCTTGGCCTGGGTGTCTTGTTGAGTGCGAGCTAGGCAGGCAAGAGCTTTCCTGTTGGGTGCAACGTAAAACCAAAGTTTCCACAAACAGCTGATAAGATGTTCCATGGTTGATTGTTTGTTTTACTGAACAAAACAGCAGTTTATTTTGCCTTAATTACTTATTAATCAAAGATTAGCTTCGTAGTTTCTTCACTGTCTTGCATCCCTGTGACCTTGGTTCGAATCCCGGACTGGAGCCTTGTGTTTGGACTGAGTCCTTATCTATTTATATGAATTTTTCTTGATTTGAGGATTTCCTCCCACATCTAAAACTGACATGTCTTTATCATTTTCTCTGCACAGGTATACATGGGTCACAGTACTAACCGTTAAAGGTCCCTTGATTTCAATACTAGAAATGTACAATAATATAGGTTTTCCTTGCCGATTTCAGCAAAACTCATCAGCACTCATCACTCAAAAGGAGTAATTCTATTTCAACAGTTTAGCATTCACTGGTCAAGTAAGATCATTTGAATTCATGAGGTTGCAGAGATCATTCAAGTTCTTAAAAGCTAGAAGCAAGAGGCTGGTCAACCATTCAATTTCATCAATTGTAAACAGTCAGTATCAACTCAACTAAGGTGAAAATGTAGTCTTGAATGCCTATAAATGAAATTAAATGACTGAAACGAGCCTGAATGAGAAAAATGAAACCATGTAAGCACAACAAACAAAAGCAATAGTTGCTAAAGAGAAACCCTAGTTTGATCGGATTAAAGATGAGTGAATTTTGATGCATTTTAGTGAAATTGAGATAATTTTGTTGCTGTTAGATTGAGGTAAACCTATAAAAGATTCCAAATATATATCCAGCAATTCTGAATAACTTTCTGCTGGTAGACTTACTAGTTAAGAAAAATAAAACTAGGTGAAATTTGTTGTCAAGGTCTTCTTACGCTTCTGTTTGAAAAAAATTCCAAAAGAAAGTACAAAACTATAATTTGCTATCATCCTTAAAAGTTATCATATAAAATGTTAAATCTAACCTCAATTGTCCAACTCTAGCTGTATTCTCCTTGCTCTTGGTGCTGTAAATGTAACGGAAACAGTCCAAGAATCGACGGAATGTCCGCGGCCCAATGAAGATCTCATGCTTGCCTGGCTTATTGGGATCACGATGATTCAGCTGAAGGTGGGCAAATCAATATTTACATATGAAAAGAAAGCTATGGGCTTAAAAAACAGAAAAAGGAAACTTTATAAAAGACTGTGCAGATTTTGTGCGTATTTGAGCGTTGGGCCCCGTTAGAGTGTGCGATTTTGCTTCCTTGACACATTAAGATAATGTGCATGGGATCAAAAGATTCTCATGAATGTTTGAGTATGTGCAAGAATTGCACGGTCTATTGCTCAAAATATCCGCCTACAGACAGACAGACAGAGTGACCAACACTCAGGTAGACTATTATTATGTACACTAATACGTTCTTTCATGATGAGTCTAGTGTATGGCAGATTAGGCACATCCAACGTCTGCACTTTGATGGATTCTTTCTTGAATTAAGAATTCACTGACAGCGAGAAACAGACAGACAGACAGACAGACAAAGTAACCAACACCAAGGTAGACTATTATTACGTACATTAATACGTTCTTTCATGATGAGTTTAGTATATGGCAGATTAGGTACATCCAACGTCTGCACTTTGATGGATTCTTTCTTGAATTAAGAATTCACTGACAGCGAGAAACAGACAGACAGACAGACAGACAAAGTAACCAACACCAAGGTAGACTATTATTACATACATTAATACGTTCTTTCATGATGAGTTTAGTATATGGCAGATTAGGCACATCCAACGTCTGCACTTTGATGGATTCTTTCTTGAATTAAGAATTCACTGACAGCGAGATACAGACAGCCAGACAGACAAAGTAACCAACACCAAGGTAGACTATTATTACGTACATTAATACGTTCTTTCATGATGAGTTTAGTATATGGCAGATTAGGTACATCCAACGTCTGCACTTTGATGGATTCTTTCTTGCCATGGATCTTCAAGGTAGTTATCTGCACAGTCTCATCAGTACTTCCAGCCCATGGGATCTGGTTACAGTCATGGAGGATGAAACTATGAATGTTGGCCAAGCAGGACACCAAATTCTCCCTGAAATTAATAAAAAAATATCTTATTATTATCTAAAACAATTTAATCTATCATCTTTCTCAAAGGAACAAGTAAGTAAACCCAAGCTATAAGCAATTGAGAAATACTCAGTTAGTAAGCTTGAAACGTCAGTACATTATCACTTCTTGCATCTTAGACTGGGTGTTAACCCGGAGATCCATGATGCATTTCTAGAGACCCTTCTCAGACGACGTCACTCTTTTATTGCTCGTCATGCTGGAGACTTACTTACACACTGACGTCACACACACACACGCTACTGGAACTGCGCGAACATGTGCTACAAAACACAATGCTGGAAGGCCTTAAGCATACATATCATGTGCAGAGTACTCCAGCATGGCAGAGTTCAGTCAGCAGGCTCTATAAATATCACTATGCATCCAAACATGGATCACTTACTTACATTTTGCAATTTTTCATTTTTAGTAAAAAATCTGGAGTATACAAAAGTTTATTTTAATTTTATAAATGCAAAAACTACAAGATTTGAAGAGTTGATTGACACAGTCCAATATTTTCAAGAGATGTATGCAAACATCAGTAGTTAATAAGAATAACATTGACTGCAAGCAATTGATCAAGTCATAATAAACCTGGGAATTTAATCACAATGAATGCTCATGTTTTATATTATTTCACACATGGACTTGAGGCCATTGTTAAACACTTGTTTAATTGGTTAATTGATATTTTACAATTCACTTCAAGCAGAATATTTGATGTGAAATGAAGACTAATCAATGAACAAAGATTAAGATACGACTGGTTGAGACTCACCTTGTGTCAGCAGAGCTGTCTCTACCCAAACTGTGTTTATGAATGAAGTAATTCGCTTCACCCAACAGTGCATTCTCAGACCAATCACACATCCAGTTCATCTGCATACCAGTCACTAGACCAGGATACTCACTGTCAAAGCATACAAGGAAACAAGTTATACCAAAAAGGACAGATTAGAAAAGCCAGGACTCACCCTTAACACCAGCCCAGCGTACATTGTCTGGTAAAAGCTACTATACTAGTAAACACCACTTCTCAACTTGCCATCTGAGCTACTAAAAACTGTGCAACCTACTTGTTTAAAATGCTCATTTCTTCTTTTTCAGATGTGAATAATAAAATGTTAAATGTGTTAAGTTTGATTTTTGAGTGTTTGAATATACATCAGAAAGATAACTTTACGACAACGTTTTTAAAATCTGGGAAACTAAAATTTCAAAGGGCAAGTAAAATGCACAGTTTACTAGCCCAGTCAACTACTTTACAAAAAGCTTAAGCTCAAAACCTGAAAGCATTCTGGCAACAGGTCAACCCACTTTAACCTGAGTATCATGATATATCTGCAACCCAGGCATGCACTCTCATGACACCAGCATGTTATACCATTTGTTACCAATAGGTTGCTGTCACCGAGCTGGAAGGCAATCCCAGTTAAGTTAGTCAAGTCTGCTGCTGTGCACAAGGTCTAGTGATTGTTGATTTGGGCAGCACAACAAGTGCTTCATTGTTTGTGGTCCCCCCCCCCCACCAGTCAAAGTCTGTGATGTAGCCATCAGGTAGGTATCCCCACTACTGTGATTGTTTATTTTTCATATTGGAAATTGCCTTGAGCTGGTTTCCTTTCATTACTTCTTATGAAATAACCATTGGAATGGTTTCATGAGGCACTAAAACACATCACAGGTTGAAATTTGACTTTCTTGAATCAAAATCATCTCAGAAGCACATTGAGAACAGAAACAGATGGAGGAAGATTATGTAAGACATCGATGGACAATGACATCTCAAAGCAATAGTTTCCTCTTGTGAGGCTAAAGTGGACTAGCTGGATTGGGTTGGAGTCTGAGAATCCGTCCTTACCTTGGAGCAATACGGAGGAGTTCATGAGTTGGAGGAACGCAGATGATGATATGAAGGTTGGTCTTGACTCGAGACACAAAGAACTTCATGGGATCAATTAAGATGTTAGGGAAGTGTCTCTTCATGGCTGGACCTAGAGCCTGTTATCAAATAAAAGTATCAAAATAAAAGTCCCCATTAAAGAACAAGAGAAACTCCATTTGACTGATGTAAATAACAATTAACACTTATAATTGATGTAACTACCAATTATTCTGGTGCAGCCACTTTCAGCTGTGGCGTGTCAGGGCCGAGTGTTTAAGAGCACCGGACTCAAGCTCTGGTATTTCTGATTAGCAGAGTGTGGGTTCGAGTCCCCATAGTGGCACTTGTCTCCTTGAGCAAGATACTTTGCTATAATTGATTTGTCCTTTAGATGTGACATTGAGCTGTAGGTCCTGTGAACTAGGATTGGTAGTGCACGTATTAAAGAACCCAGAATACTTATTGTGGAAGAGTAGGGGTTAACCCGTGTTTTTGGTTCACATAGCAAGCATCCTTGTTTACAGGTTATCTCAGGCTTGTGAACTATAGTGATTATGTTCACTTAAGGAAAATCCTTGGTTTCATTACCCGAAATACTTTATAGTAATAATAATGGCCTGTAAAGGATTAAACAATCATGAAGTTTTGTTATGTTACCTGGAGAAGTCCATCCAGTTCATCATTGGAGAATAGCGGTGGGTACTCGCCACAAACAAGCAAACTATTAATGGCGTCAAGATAAACCTCGTCCTTCAAATCACGAGCCTACAAATAGCAAAAGAATTAACATTAATGTTTAGACAGTGTTGAATACCACCACATTAAGAAAATAAGATGACTACAAAACTTTATTGATAATTAAAGATACTTCTCAATCACCATCATCCTCCACTTCCCAAGACACTTTCCTACATTCTTACAGTAAACATCTTTCCTTCTGTTCCAGCAAGTCTAACAATAGTTGTAGATTTTTTTAAATTTCACCCTCCCTCCCCTTTCGTAAGACACTCTCCTATATTCTTACAGTAAACATCTGTCCTTCTCCTCCAGCAAGTCTAACAGTAATTGTACATGTTTTTTAACCCCACACTCCCTCCCCTTTCTTAAGACACTCTCCTATATTCTTACAGTAAACATCTGTCCTTCTGTTCCAGCAAGTCCAACAGTAATTGTAGATGTTTTTTAACCCCACACTCCCTCCCCTTTCTTAAGACACTCTCCTATATTCTTACAGTAAACATCTGTCCTTCTGTTCCAGCAAGTCCAACAGTAATTGTAGATGTTTGTCAACCCAACCCTCCCTCCCCTTTCTTAAGACACCTTCCTACATTCTTACAGTAAACATAAGAGTCAGCATCTTTCCTTCAGTCCCAGCGAGTCTAACAGCCGAGCGCAAACCATCAAAAAAGTTATTTTTCCTTGATGAGTCCATGGGATGGATTGGCATATCAGCAACGTGTAAGGCAAGATTGACGAGGGTTGTTAGATGACTGCCAATAGCACCGATCATAAACAAATTACCACTGGAAAGAAAAAAAAAATCCATTAATTTTGCATCAATTCTCTGTCATTCAAGTAGAACCCATTTGCAGATGCAACCAAAGCACAAACACTGTTGATACTATAACTTCTTTGCCGAATGAAAAGACAGCATTAATATAAAGGCAATAAATATGACACAACTGTAACTGAAACAAGCAAGGTGTACAAAGAGAATTCCATCAAGCGGTACAAAATAAGAAAAATTCTTACCCATGGTGGAAGCTTAGCACTCGATGAATCCTGATCACATGATGTATGACATCATCAGACAGCATGATGTTGATTGTGACGTTACCAAATTCCTCATTATAGCGAGTCAGGTGTGAGTGAACACACTGATGGACTTTGTCCAGACCCTCTACAGGCTGCAGAACAACCTAAGAATAGAACAAGAAAACTTATTATAATGAGTCAGGTGTGAGTGGACACACTGATGGACCTTGTCTAGACCCTCTACAGGCTGCAGAACAACCTAAGAATAGAACAAGAAAACTCATTATAATGAGTCAGGTGTGAGTGGACACACTGATGGACCTTGTCTAGACCCTCTACAGGCTGCAGAACAACCTAAGAATATAACAAGACAACTCATTATAATGAGTCAGGTGTGAGTGAACACACTGATGGACCTTGTCTAGACCCTCTACAGGCTGCAGAACAACCTAAGAGTAGAACAAGAAAACTTTTAGATCTAACAAATTATTTGCTTGTTTTGCTTGCTCATTTTTATTTTCAAATCTTACTCTTGACTTACCCTAACAGACTTCTGTGATAGTGATGTGACTGGTCGGACGTAGGTTCTCGGTTCAATGGGAAATGTCACAAAATCCTCATAAAGAATGTCGCCCTCTGGTGTCTCAGGAAAATGCTGCGGGAAAAAATGACGTCAAAAATGAAAATAAGATGTGGTGCATATTATTGTGAATTAGGGACAAATTCAGGACAAATAACTTCACTTTATATTTAAATTGTAGGATTTATTGGTAATAAAAACCACAGGATCTTCAACAGTGAGTAGCACTGTAACCCCTTAGGTCTGAAGATACTGAGAAGGGAAGAGGGGGGGGGGGGATCGAACAATTTTAAATCTTAGATGTGAGGAGGAAAATCCAAGTACAGTCGTCTCTCGTTGATACGAGCTCGGAAGATACGAGATGACGGTTTATACAAGGTTTTTCACTGGTACCGAACTGTCCCATGCGTGTTTCTATGTCTTAAAAATGAAAGATACAAGCACGGTCGTAACACGGATAATACAAGGTTTGGATAATACGAGGAACAGGCCAGTCCGGCGGACCTCGTATTAATGAGAGTCGACTGTAATCGGGTAGAGACTGAAATCTCGTTTTACAAGCAAGGATCCAGTTCGAGGCTGGATTGGTACCGGGGTGTACAGAGCTGAAAGGTAGAGTGGGGTATCACTAAGGCAACCTAATCTCAAGCCAACCTGATTGTACTTGATTCCTCTAGCCATAACTCAATGCTCAAGATCCTTCTCGGTCTTAAACAGCCCCTTAATACCTCACATCATACTTCTATTTCCTTAATGTCCTTGCAGAACAATTTCTCAGTGATAGACATGTTTTAAAATTTGAAGGGTGGAAATACGTTCTTTGGGCATAATTTAATAAGAAAGATTCAAACTGACAGAGAGTAAAATGAAAGGCTGGATGACTCCCATTACCGTTTTGACAACATCTGTCAGCGTTTGATGAAACCAGTTAATGTCTGCTGTACGACACAATCTATCTTGCATAATACGTCTGATTTCATGTTGCCATAGCGATGTTACCATGCTTATCTCACCACGAGCTTCTTCAGACAAACGTACAAGACACTGTAATAAAAAACAAATAAAAAACACAAATAATCCAACATGAAATACTAGATTTAGATTACTGATGATACAAACTTTCTTCTAACAAAGTAAAGATTGGTCCAGGTATGGTTTTACATTTCTCATGATGGCAAACTTTCAACAAGTCAATGCTGAATGCAAGTCAATCAACTTGCAATAAGAGTCACAAACCAATGGTTTCTTGATACCGGTCATTACTAGTAATTACATGAATTACAGACCTCGCTCTAAGCATTTCTGCAGTCACTTTGGGAGTCAATCATGAGCACTTTGAGTCCTTAAAGTATTTACATGCCTTAAAGTGTAAAGTCAGATTTCAGGCTACTTCACAGACTGCACTAGAGTGACTAGTGCCCTCCATTGATAAATTGATAATAATAGTCCCTGTAATAAAAGTCCCTGCAATACAAATCCTTAATGAACTCTCCAACACTTTCTGTTATTAATCTACTGTACCTGGAATGCTTTTGTAAGATCTCTGAGAGTGAACATATAATGGTATCTGCCTGGCACCATGGAAGGTCGTAAGACGCTCTGGACTTTGGTCAGTAGCTGGCAGGAAGCATTAACGATGGACTCATGAAGCTCTTGTGCTAAGCTCTGCCCATTATTCTTGTGCATATTACCGTCTAGTATTGCATCTACAATACCACTCAGAGCAGAGTCTCTTGGCTCTGGAAGGCTGATCACTGCAAAGTGTCTCTGTGTAAATCAAATTTAGGGCAGAAAAAATTGACACTTTTGAAAAAACAAACCACTTATTAAATACTCGGTCAATTTCCCTTGAGGTTTATTATTTGATATTTAAAATAAAAAGTCGCATCCCCATGAGTTGACCCCTCTGCTGCGGTTTCCCAAGTTGTACTATATTTGGGTGTGATCCCTGGCTATACAGCAGTTACAGGTTGAATGGCTTCTGACTGGCAGCCCTGACTGACATTACCGCTAGATAGCTCAGTTGTTAGAGTAAATCCCTCTTTAGTAAATTTTTCTTTGTTCAACCCCAAATTAAGAAAATCAATCATGAACAGGAACCAAACAAGGAGGACTTACCAGCAGCCTATCCGGCATCTTCTTGTTGCCAACACTTGGATAGACATTCCTTGTATGAGCAGATAAGATGACTAGATCTTGAATTGTACGCCATTCAAATGGCTTCTGTAAGGTGACTAAGACACGATCATCAAGAAGCTGACGTAAGAGTTCATTACATCGTTGTACACCGTGTTCATCACCAGGAGGGAGATTTAAATCATCAATGAAGAGCTGGAAGCGTTTGTTATCACGAGCTCCATAAACAAACCCTGGTACCATAGGAAATAAAAACAGTTAGTTAAATCAATTATAACACTTTAAAAACCACGTACATAAAGATCATTGTCATTTTATCGGTGGAACAGGCATCACACAGGTCATCCTTTACTTTCCCGTACTGCCCTGACACTACTAAATGTAAGATTTGAGTCCAATATTGAGGAATATTGAACGCTTGGGAGGCTTCACAGCTGCGCTTCACACGTACTTATAGATTTCTTATCAAGTACCGTATGGAATGATTGCATTATGCATAATAAGCGCCTGTGTACACTTGTGCACCAACACATGTATTTTCTGTTTCTCCTGAAGACGATCAGAGCATACTGTTCGAAACGTTGAGTCGTTAACCTCCGGTTCTTTTCAGAACCTACACTACTCAAAAGAGATTTCCACATGGTGTTACCGCAAGCCTTACTTAGTTATACTTCCACCATGCAAAGTTTCAAATCCTACTAACACATGTATTTTCTGTTTACCCTGTGATTATACTCTTAATGTTGATAAATGTTAACTGGAAATGGTTTTTGGCTCATAGCTAAGGAATGACGCTTCTTACATAAAAAAAATAGAAGATTCTTAATTCACTGCTCAAACCATAAAAATCAACATTGGAAAGAATTAATGAAACCAACCTCTTCGATGGTGGATGTTTGTTTCAACAAATTGCTGAAGTTGAGATGCTGTAGATGCTCCAGAGAAGACAAGACGTTTGGTGACTTGATAAGATGGATCTGAAGATATCAAATTATTCAGTCATACATGTATATCAAGAGAAGAAAATGATGCAAACTTGAAGATTGAAATATCAAATAGCAAGATCTCTTCATAGAAACTTTAGGATCAATTTGTGATATTAAAGATGAGGAAACAACATTTGCTAATCTCCTTGCTTTCCTGTCAACTGAACATTTTTTTCATTCTTGGTGTAGTGTTTTTTTAATAGGGACAATCCCTTATGGTATAAATATGATGACCAGGCATAATATTTCACACTTGAAAAAAAAGTAGGAATAATTTAATGACTACAAGGTCATCCTACCCATCATACATGTCATACAAACTTTCAGAGAGTTTCAAAGAATTAGTACAAATAATCTTCTGAGGTCCAAAAAAAAGAAAGCAAAAGCAGATTAAAACAGGAAGAATGTTATGCCGTGAAGTCATGGCATCTTTGAGATTTATAAAAGAATACATTTTGCATAACATAAAAGCTATTTCAAAAGTTAAAAAAATAAACTGAAACGATTGAAACAACTGCTGAAATGTATCAATGAATCATTTTAAATGCAAACAAGACAAGACCGCTCAAGTTTTGCATGTGTTAGAACATTTTGGATAACCAATGGATTCCCACATACATCACTACAACATGTGAAGGAAAATAAACTAAAAACTTATCCCAAGGTACAAATACGCATAACACAATACGCATAACACAGGCAAGTTCAGCATCAGTGTTGGTAAAATAATTGGGTCAACTTCCTACAATCTAGATATTTAGAAAGTTCTGAATCCAACCTTGATTGTTTGATCTTACCGAGTGTATTGATGAAGTCATTCATCATAGCAGTCTTGCCTGATCCAGGTGGACCAACAAGCAGTACATGCATATTGGATAGATTGGCAAACTCTAAGATGACACGACAACGAATCTGAAAAAACGAAACACAAAACAGAAGAGAAATGTCAAGATGAAGTGCTAAATCCTTCAGTAAATAAGAGCAATTTGACGATGGAGATAAAATTCCCAGAAGAAACATGGAGGGTTTGATAAATCCATACAGTTTAACTAGTTAGGGGTCAGGTATCCTGATGGATAAATTTTAACTAGTTAATGGCAAGTTATCCAGATGGATACAGTTAACTAGTTAAAGGTTGAGTATCCAGATGGATAAAGTTAAACTAGTTAAGGGCAAGTTATCCAGATGGATACAGTTAACTAGTTAAAGGTAGAGTATCCAGATGGATAAAGTTAAACTAGTTAAGGGCAAGTTATCCAGATGGATACAGTTAACTAGTTAATGGTAGAGTATCCAGATGGATAAAGTTAAACTAGTTAAGGGTACAGAATCCAGATGGATACCGTTTATACTGATTAAGAGCAGGATATCCGGATGGCATTTTCACAACCCCAAAATGTCTGTAGTAAATTCTGCTTATTTGGGTGTAGCCTTGATACAAAAATCTCAAGTTTTATAAGTAGGTGACGAAGGGAACCTTGTAAGAATGGTTAGTGTGTTCATACCGTATCCACAGTGTCTACAAAGATTTAACCAAGGAGGTCATGAGTATCTGAGATGTAAGAGACCTAAGGATGTATTAGTGTGTTCATACCGTATCCACAGTGTCTACAAAGATTTCTCCAAGGAGGTCATGAGTATCTGAGATGTAAGAGACCTTAGGATGTATTAGTGTGTTCATACCGTATCCACAGTGTCTACAAAGATTTCTCCAAGGAGGTTCTGAGTATCTGAGATGTAAGAGACCTAAGCATGTATTAGTGTGTTCATACCATATCCACAGTGTCTACAAAGATTTCACCAAGGAGGTCATGAGTATCTGAGACGTAAGAGACCTAAGCATGTATTAGTGTGTTCATACCGTATCCACAGTGTCTACAAAGATTTCCCCAAGGAGGTCCTGAGTATCTGAGATGTAAGAGACCTAAGGATGTATTAGTGTGTTCATACCATATCCACAGTGTCTACAAAGATTTCACCAAGGAGGTCATGAGTATCTGAGACGTAAGAGACCTAAGCATGTATTAGTGTGTTCATACCGTATCCACAGTGTCTACAAAGATTTCCCCAAGGAGGTCCTGAGTATCTGAGATGTAAGAGACCTAAGCATGTATTAGTGTGTTCATACCATATCCACAGTGTCTACAAAGATTTCACCAAGGAGGTCATGAGTATCTGAGACGTAAGAGACCTAAGCATGTATTAGTGTGTTCATACCGTATCCACAGTGTCTACAAAGATTTCCCCAAGGAGGTCCTGAGTATCTGAGATGTAAGAGACCTTAGGATGTATTAGTGTGTTCATACCGTATCCACAGTGTCAACAAAGATTTAACCAAGGAGGTCCTGAGTATCTGAGACGTAAGAGACCTAAGCATGTATTAGTGTGTTCATACCGTATCCACAGTGTCAACAAAGATTTAACCAAGGAGGTCATGAGTATCTGAGACGTAAGAGACCTTAGGATGTATTAGTGTGTTCATACCGTATCCACAGTGTCTACAAAGATTTAACCAAGGAGGTCATGAGTATCTGAGATGTAAGAGACCTTAGGATGTATTAGTGTGTTCATACCGTATCCACAGTGTCTACAAAGATTTAACCAAGGAGGTCCTGGGTATCTGAGATGTAAGAGACCTAAGGATGTATTAGTGTGTTCATACCGTATCCACAGTGTCTACAAAGATTTAACCAAGGAGGTCCTGGGTATCTGAGATGTAAGAGACCTAAGCATGTATTAGTGTGTTCATACCGTATCCACAGTGTCTACAAAGATTTCCCCAAGGAGGTCATGAGTATCTGAGATGTAAGAGACCTAAGGATGTATTAGTGTGTTCATACCGTATCCACAGTGTCTACAAAGATTTAACCAAGGAGGTCCTGAGTATCTGAGATGTAAGAGACCTTAGGATGTATTAGTGTGTTCATACCGTATCCACAGTGTCTACAAAGATTTAACCAAGGAGGTCCTGAGTATCTGAGATGTAAGAGACCTTAGGATGTATTAGTGTGTTCATACCGTATCCACAGTGTCTACAAAGATTTAACCAAGGAGGTCCTGAGTATCTGAGATGTAAGAGACCTTAGGATGTATTAGTGTGTTCATACCGTATCCACAGTGTCTACAAAGATTTCCCCAAGGAGGTCATGAGTATCGGAGGTGTAGGCGACTTCAGGAACTCTTGAGATCCAAGGATCCCATTCTCCAGATTCATCCACGTAGTAATCAAAGACTGAAATATCGTGGTCATAGTCCGGAAGTCTGACAAGAAAATCACAGAAAAAACATAATCAAAATACAGAAGCAACAAATACTTATAAATTCTGAAGATACAAAAATGTGAACCATTTTTAAATGTACTGTTGATTATATGCAGCAATTGTTGCGTCCAACCCAAGGCAACTATAAACATTCCCCTTCACTGAGATGAAGAAGTATTGTAGTATTCCAACACCTGGTTCAGATAGGCGCTCCAGAGTCACGCTGAACCAAATGATTGAATTAGTACATGAAAGTTTGAAACAGTTAGGAGCAACAAGACATGCTGGAAGTCGTTTGTTTGTAATAATCTCCCCAGGCAATTTACATTAAGTTCACCTACCTGGAGTCCCTCCTCGTCTATTTGGTTTGGCGCGACTCTGGAGTGCCTGTCTAAACCAAGTATTAGTCTTCAGTAGAAACTATGAGCGATGATTGTCATTAATGTAACTCAGTTATTGCTAAAAGGGGAGACTTGCTTTGCTGACAACACTTTGACATGTGACTTCCATTTTTCTATTAAACTAACAATGAGAGGAGCACATGAGTAGTCCTTTTATTATTGTGTGACAGTAAAGTGAGTTTTTGTTGGAAAATAACAAACAAATTACAAATAATTGTCAAGCTTTTGTCTTGGTGTTTAGAGATAACTTACGCCGATGTCAGAGTCCTGAGAAGGTCACTGAAGTTCTTTCTATCATTTCCTTCCAACAATCCTCCAAACGACCAAATAAGACAGAAGAGATATAATCGTTCTATATGAAGCTCTCCGCCAATCTCTACGTGTTCATTCAACATCGCTGTCAAGAGACCCAAGCACATCTTAAAGAGACCAACTTCACATACTTGCACCAACGGTCTGAAGAAGAAAACATACACCATTATAAATACTTTACACCCTAATAATATCTAAAGAAATCTCCAAATTAGTGGCTTCAGCAGTGGCTAAGGCTGGATCACTGCAGCCAATGAATCTAGTTGTAGCCAAAGTCACTTGATTCAGATGCAGCTTCAGGGTCTTGTCACGCAGGAATTTTTACAGGCAACCTGGAGGCAACCAAGGAAGCTTTTTGTTATGGCCCCATTATCAAATACAATTATTTTTCTAATACAACTGATCTACTCTTATCATCAGAGATAAAATAAAATATGATTTTAAATACTTTGGTGTTTAGTACTACTAATCTACTATAACATAATTTTATGAAAGTTAAACATGTTTGCATGTGAACACTGCATACCTTGTTTCATACAGCACAAAGTTGACTACTGCATCCATTGTCTTATTGAAGGCTTTCTGCAAACACTGAAAAGAAATAATCAACACCCCGTGTAAGAAGTATAAATAACCATGTACATGTGCACAGTATGTTCCAAACTACAAAGAACAATCAAACTACATCAATGGCTTCAAATGCATGAGGAACGGAAGGAGCAACTGTATGACTTCACTTTATGTCCCCCCCCCCAAAAAAAAAAAAAAATAAATAAATAAATACAAAAAAACCCAGGTTATATCAAAATCTGGTTTGACAAATCATAACATTGGAAGCAACTGAACTAATTTTGGTCTGCCTGAACAGACAAGAGCAAATCTTGGCTTATCAAAATTATGTCAGAAAAAACAACTTTGTTCATTTCATGTTCCCCGACAGACAAGAACAACCAATGCATACGTATCATAAAATATTGACATGACAAAAAGACATCATGGAAGCATCTACGTTTATTTTATTTTCCAAACTACAACTCACAATCAGGAGACATCTTTATTGTGAATAAACAAGTCAAGCCATAGTGAGGCTTGAAGTAAGAAACAGCACGATACCCAGGGTCAGAATTTTAATTTTTCAATGATTGTGATTCTGCCTACAGGGAACTAGACTTACATGTACTTCTTGTTGGTTTCTATTCTCCATCCAGGCTTGAGCGATGGGGCGCCAGCCTAACACATCCTTATCCATGTACACAATACCCTGAAAAGATATGACAACAAATTAACATCTCAGTAACCACATGCACTTCTGACTGGTTTCTAGTCGCCATCCAGGCCTGAGTAAATCTGAAGGTCACAGGTTGTATTGTAAACTTGGGTATGATCTGGCTATATGGCAGTTACATGTTGTTTGGCTTCTGACTGTCACCCCTGAACAAAGATATTGACAGAATAGGGAGACTGCCAACATAGGGCTAGATAGCTCAGTTGGTATAGCACAGGCACTCTAATCCGGAGGTCGCAGGTTCAAGTCCCACTCCAGTCAATTTTTCTTAGTTTAATCCATAATCTAAATAATTACTCAGCATTATCAAATGGATTGAACACGGGTTAGAAAAGGGTAATTAAAACAAAACTTTTTTATACATTATGTGGGGACTTACAGCTCTGGTGAAAGTGGTTGGGTGTGGTAGGAGGGGGCTGGATTTGGGAGGGAGGGGTGGAGTGACTTACAGCTCTGGTGACAGTCGCTGGTGATGCAGTGTTTAGATCACTAGTCTCTTAGTGGTTGGGTGTGGTAGGAGGGGTTGGGTTGGGGAAGGACTTACAGCTCTGGTGACAGTCGCTGGTGATGCAGTGTTTAGATCACTAGTCTCAAAGACCAACTTGACGTTATCACTGATGAAGAGACGATCTCCATTATGTAGATGAAGCACCTTGTCATTGTCTAAGACACTGTTGAAGTTATCAGCCCAGCTTGGGGTGAGAGGACCATCTAAGCAGAGCCAGGTAGTGCTTACATTCTAAGGAAACAATTAAGATGGTCAAATAAATTCAGGTTTGTCTATAAATCCCTTGCACTGGTGTCACACGCTGCTACATTTTCAAAGAAAAACAAGGACCAGTGAAAAGCTGGCGGGTTATGGGAATAACAAGGTCACTGGTACCACTGCAGAGCTGGCTAGTCCCTGACACATGTTAAGGTCAATCTCTGCAGGTTTATTTTGAGAGATACCTAATATGATAGGTGACTGTGTGTCCATGATTCACAATTTTGGGAGTCAACATTGCATCACTACGCAGTAACAGGGAGAATCTGAACTTCAAAACGGCAAGTCCAATATTTATCAAAACAGCACGTCCAATATTTATCAAACAGCACGTCCAATATTTATCATCAATGATGATGTCAGGTGAATTTGGTCAGTAAACAAACTTACTATTAGTTAATATTTGTTGAATACTACAATGAAAATATAACATGTCAGTAAAGGGTAATTACACAATTGAATCAGGACAAACTTTTGTTCTTTTACTAATTTGATAATGAATTATGGCATGAAGTCACAATCTCTTTCACTCTCTCATCGAGGTTGAGCTATGGCTGTGGCTGTTAAGATGTCCGTCTGTTTTCTGCTATTCTTGCTGCATTCATTTTTTATTATTTTTATATCTCTAGACATAAAATACATATTAACATTTAATATTTTCCAGGTCAAGATAAAAGTAAAAAAAACTGTCATCATAGAATGTGTCAGACCCAATTAAACCTCTATCAAAATATAGAAATCCTATAAATATTAAAATAGAAAATATTCTACTTTTTCATGCCCTCGCCATATCAAAAAGTTGTTATTTCAAGGTGTTGCTGGCTAGCCTATCATCCCATTTCAAGTTTGCCTACCAAGCTCCTCTTCTCTAAACCTAAATGAATCTAAACATAAGACCAACTGTTGTTGATTTGTTTACTTACTCTGTTTGCTTTCCTCCAGATGTTGGTAAACACTCCATCAACCCAATCATGATTCTGATTTAAATAACCAAACATGAGAGAGAGGTCATCCACTACTAGAGGGTTGATCCTCTGTAGTTTGTGACTGATGGCTGTGATACTAGACACACTGCTACGAGATTGACGTGATT